>OU015497.1:187001588-187336588 GCA_907164885.2 Dolomedes plantarius
GTTCTCGTCCCTTCGCCTATTGCAATGATTTTCTTTCGCTAACAATTTTTTTTAACCTAGAGTGGCTTCAAAAACTTTAACTCTTTGTGGAAAAAAAACAACCAAAAAAAGCACCACTCTCCGAACGTTAAAGATTCTATTTTTAGGATTACCCAATATTACCAACAGGATAAATTGCTCACTCCTTTCAACAATGTCATATCTCAAAAATCGGTGATTTTTAGATATTGTGGCGTCACTGTAAGGCTGATGAACTCTCTGAGGCATTTTGAAGAAATTTCACAACTATTGATCCATACCAAGAAAGACAGAGTTCTAATTAAAAACGAAAGCCAAATTTTTAAAACAAAACTTAACAAGTAGATTTATTTACAAAAAGAATTAAATATTAAACAATTCCGACATAATCACTTAATTTACGTGCAGATTCACAAATACACGCTCCAGGGCCCATTCTCGGCCCAACAACACAGGATCCTAGCAAAACACGTCTATCCCGCTCGGATTTTATATAGCGCCTCTCTTCAATGTCTGGATTTTCAGAAGGGGTGGAGGGGGCGACAGATGCCGGCAGATTATCGGCTGACAGATCTTCTTAGTCGCCGAACTTTCCTACATTGCAGAAACGTCCAAGATGACAGCTTTAGTGGCTGCATCGGTAAGGAAAACGGTTTTTTATCCCCCCACGTGTTCCGAACTGGTGGAACCGAACAACACATTCCTTGAAAAACACGCAGCTGTGTTTCAGCCCTTGTGGGGTCTCGGGAAAAAAAGACCATAATTCCAGTACGCTACAATATGCTTGTTTTCAGAATGCCCTTAAAGAGTAGTATATCCCTGCAAGATCATTATATCTCACCGCTCAATATTTAGCTGCCAGAGAGCAGAATAAAAATTTATTTTCAATAGATTTCGATGTACTTTTAAACTTTAAAATCACTCCCCTGAAAAATCTTGTTTTTTGAGATATGACATTGTTGAAAGGAGTGAGCAAAATTTGATAGAATAGTAGAAAATGCCCAAGAGATGTACTGTACTAAAATACCAACATAGCTGAAAATCTTAGACTCTAACAATTTCCATAAAGCAGAACTTAAAAAAATATATATCACCAGCAACAAGTACGTTTGGACATTGGTTTCACACTTGCTACGGCATAGAGTAACCGAGTAAGTTGAAGGGATAAGAATTCCTGATGTGGAATTTCTCTATATTCTTAGTGGTGACTGTTAGAGTTCGGTAAACCACCTCATTTCGTAAGAAACCATCGAATATCACAAATTGTGGTGCGAAAAGAAAACGACACACCAAGCAGGAGCAATGCAAATTGGAAACAAATTGATATGCGTACATGTTTCGACAGAAAATTCAAAATTTTAAAGTCTGGGGGCCAATAAATGAACATGTGAAACTACAGAACATCTTAACTGCGCGACTGCCAGGATATTAAAGAAGATAAATTTCGACTCCAGGTCATAAATTCTTTGCAAATTCCATTCCCTGTACTCATGTAGACTATAACTATGCCTCGTATACAGGTGAGCTAACAATATGCGCAGATGTCAGCATTTGAGAAAGCACGTGCACTCAAATAAACCGGTTGGTTTAATCGGTGAATCGCTCGACATTTGGATGGGAGCGATGCCACTATTAGACGATGTTAGCAGGAATGGCCGAACACAGCGTCAAACAGGAAGCGATCTGCGTAGAGAAACGACAGAGCGTGAGGTCCGAGCAATCGTCAGAACGGCCCTTACAGCCTCAGATTCATCATTATCATCGATCGCACGTGTAACTGGTGTTTCAATGACCGCAAGGACCATTCATAGGAGGCTCAGAGAAAGGGGGCTGAGCACACGGCGCCCCTTGCGCCGACTACCATTGACCTCTGTACACCGTCAAACCCTCGTTTTTCAGAGGTGTCGGACGCATTCGACCTTGGACAGCACAGCAAGGTCACCGGATCTGTCCCCCATTGAGCACGTTTGTAGCAATATGGGTAGAGCCCTCTAACAAGCTCGGGATTTTCACGATCTAACGCGCCAGTTGGAAAGAATTTGGAACAATATCCCACAGGAGGACATCCACCACCACTGTCAATAATTGCTTATTCGAATACCTGCTTGCATAAGGGCCAGAGGTGGACGAACACGTTAATGGCTTTTTCACTTTGTGAAGCTCTTTCTCTTGAATAAATCATCCAATTTTTCTCAAATTGTAATCATTTGCTTTTATGTATGTGTACATTACACCTACCGATTTTCGTTTCATTTGGATAACTCTTTCTTGGTGTGTCGTTGTTTATTTTTGTTGTCTAAGAGTGTATATTTAACTTTTTAGCTTTCCAATTAAATATACAAATTATTTATACCCCTATCCCTGGTTTCACGACAATAAAATCTAGAATCCTTGGATTTATATTCAGTGCATAAAATACTTCTAATAAACTTATCCTAGCTCGCTTTACCTAAAACCCAAAACCCCATTCCAACCTAGTACCAATCCCCGAACACCGAACAAAGCCTAAACTAAGGTTTAGGCCTAAGGTTAGACTGTAATATACATTTTTGACAGAAAATTAAAACTCAGTACAACTTTTCTTATTTTATTCAATAAGCTTTATTAATATTACTGTGAGTAGTGTATTTAAAGCTTCATAAATGTTCACTTTTTTAGAGACAGAGGGACATTATGGAAATACTGATAATTTTTGTGATTCTTGGATATCCGGTCTTAAAAATCACGGATGTTTTGGGATTTAGTTTTTGATGAAAACTGGCTGGCGTTCTTCTGTTATTAAAAAGTACAAATTTAACACATGACATGACGATACAAGAAACTTCTCACATCTTCCATGAATAATTAGTAGTCTATCGCAATTTCTGCCCTATTTTACTGTCTAGACTACAGATCAAAAGGTTCTTTTATCTGAAATCAATTTAGTAATTATGAACTTCTAGCTGTCAGCTTGAAACTCTTCAGTCATAGTCTTAGTCAAAGATTGCATAATTTGCCTTGAAATCCATATTTAGTTTTTATTTGGTAGCGGTATTGAACTGTGCAAACATGGATGACTTCTTTTGAGACTAAATCTCATCTTAGACGGGGATAAATATTTTTTTTAAAGTTTAGATAAACTCTTCCATTTTTTTTAAGAGAGCTAATTATATCGTTCCGGATCCATAAATTATTGATTGCAACTTAATTTGTAACTAAACTAGGGGCTACTCACCACTATCGTTAAATATTAATATTCTCATAAAATAATATTTTAAGAAAAACTGATTTACAAATTTTCTTTAGTCTCTTAAAGTTTTATTTAGTCTTTTCCTTAGTCTCTTTACTTCCAACAAGGATCACAGAATATTTTTATTACAAATTCCCGGAAGAATGGCTATTTGTTCACAGTAAAGGGCAAGTATGCTGGTCATTCATTTAAGGGAGCACAGTATACGTGGCCAGTATTACCCCGTACACACACACACACACACACACATATATATATATATATATATATATATATATATATATATATATAATTACCATATCCAAAGGCCCTTCAGTTCAATATCTTTTTTCATTTAATTAAATAACTTCTTTTAATTAAAGTCCTTGCTAATCCTTTCATTTATTGTCATCACAAGGGGACTCGGGGTGCCTTGAGTGGATGACGGATATGTGCCGATTGTCAGGTAGCCTCGGGCCCTACATGAATGACACTGTTCACCGAACATGGGAAATTTACCTTCGGCTGCGTATACAGGTTTTGCTACGTATCGGCTGGTCTTCAGGATTCACGAGCGTATGGCTAAACGCCGGGACGCATTACTTTTGTGATTATTGTTATGACAAAAATAGTAATATATCCAATTATCTCTTTGGAATTCAACTGCCGATGTTTTCTGAAGTTCATGTCATGCATCTCTTTTACATAGATTCGACGTCTAGATTGGAAGTTTTAATCGATGCATAGAAAATTTCGTTAAACAAAAAATCTTCACAATCAGCTTTGGCAGTGTACACTTAAACAATGGCCTCGAGGTAGCCTAGTGATATCGCTACGGCTTTCAGTGCTGAGGAATGAATCCCGAGAAGTACCATTAAATACCTCCATGTCTAGGCCGGATATGGGTACGTTAAATCTGTAGACCGGAATGTCTGTGAATCACAGAGGATGGGAGAGGGTTCGATCCCCCAGATGTCGTCCCTGGGGGGGGGGGGGGTAGGTAAAATTTGCACCTGGCTAAATCAGACTCCGACCCTTGTGGTGCCCTTATAAACCAGTGCCACACCTCTCATCCCGCTAGCCTATATCGTGGTCGGAATAAATTCCGACCAGGGGGATTAGAAAAAATAATTACAAGAAACGCATTTAATTAACAAATATACTTAACGAAAAATATTGCTCGGAGGGCACCCTTATTAGAGAGGTTCCAAATGGAAAATATACTGTTGTTATGCAGTTTTGAAATTAGCATAAATCCAAACTTTCAATGTTACTGAACATTCTGAAAAAGATGTGAAACTTCATTTATACGAGTCTGTCCTATGAAATTATATCCTCTGAAAAACTCGAGATCGTTAAAAGGCGGATGAAATATTACACAGATGGATGAGAAAAATAAAAATTGCGAGGTAGAATGTTTTTCATATTAATAGTGACTTACTCAGGAATTTCGTTCTTCCTTTAGTAATCTATAGAAACTATTATTCTTCTGAAAGTATTTGCACACTGAGCATATTGATAATCATGAACACTTTAAACTGGAGTTCATTATCAGTCAGATTAATTATTAGGGATATTAAAGAGAAAAGATAAAAATTACACCATAGTGTGCTTTTCATATTAATGGTGACTCTGCAGAACCGAATGACTCAGCAATTTCATTCGTTTTTAGTAACCTCTGGAAACTGCTATTTGACCTCTATGCACATTAGTTATCGCGAACACTTTAAAACTCTATTTCAATTGTATTTCATAGCTGAATCATATCAAAGTTAATTGTTAGGGATTACAAAACTTAAAATATTTCTATTCAAAATCATCCTGAAACACACTCTGTTGTTTACATTTTTTTTTTTGTCTTTACAGAAGAAAAATTGTTACGGAACTTTTCTAGCGTAAAGAAACGGAAAATAATTTAATTCCGTTTAAATTAATGGAGATAAAACCTTTCAGTTTCATTTTCAGTGAAGTATAACACGTATTCAGAGAAAGTAATATTTATTTGGAAAAAAAAAAACATTATTGAAATAAGGAAAAAAATGCAAATTTAATTAAAGCAAGAAAAGAAGTTAATCTCATGTATTATGTGAAATGTAAATTATACAGCTAAACGCCGTGAAATAAACTATAAATAGTTTTACAATGCGTTCATGATATGTAGAGTTATCTTTTCAAGAATTACACCTTTTTACGGTAAGGAATGAAACCTGTCAAAAAGATAAAAGATATTAAATTAAGTGCATTCAAAAGTAACTGCCTTTAAATAATTCGACGTCAATAGGTTTTCATCAGTTAAGTCAAAATCAATTTGTTTGATGCCAAACTTAGAATGGCAAATAATATAAATGAATGTCTGGTGAAATAAAAGACTAAGAAACAAATCATATGAAAGTTTTTATAGAAAACAGTACAATGTAGATAAATAATAAGGTGAATACACCTGTTTAAAGAAATAATTCAACTAATAAGCTGAAGAATTACAGTGTGTTGATTTATATATTTCCTCTCAATTATCTGAAAAACTACAAATTATGCACATGATAAGAAAACATGATTACAAAGAATTGATTTAGAATTTTAAACGGCGTGTTTAAAGCATACGGTGTTATTATTATTATTATTATTATCAATATATATATATATATATATATATATATATATATATATATTTATATACACTGCTGGCCACCCAAATTGCAACACCAAGAAAAACAAGAGATATCACAACAAAATTTATTTTGTAGATAACATGTTGACCAAGTATCAAATGATTAAATTTATAGACTTCTGTGAAGTGTGGTTCCTGCCAAAATCAGTAGCCAGAGTAGCCGCCATTGTTGGAGATCACCGCTGCCACATGCCTCGGAATTGATTCAAACAGATTTTGGATGAGTTCTTGGGGTACAGCAGACCAAGCAGCTTTCTACACGTTGCCAAAGTTGATCTGCTGTGGCAGCTGGGGATGGAATCTGGGTCAATCGTAGAGCAACCATGGACCACATGTTTTCTATCGGCGAAAGATACGGAGAGCGAGGCGGCCAGGGAAGCAATTCAATCTGGCGTTTGACGAAGAACCGTTGGACAATGCGTGACACGTGTGGTTGCGCATTATCCTGTTGAAATATGGCTGTGGGCAAGCCCTGAAGGTAAGGAAGGACAACTGGCTCCAACACCTCGGAGATGTAGCGCTGGCTGTTTAAAGTACCGGCAATGCGTACTAGAGGTGTGCGAGAGTGATATCCAATACCGCCCCATACCATAATACCCGGTGCAGGACCAGTGTGGCGGTGCATAACGCAGCTGTTCAGCATAATCTCTTCACGGTGTCTCCAGACTCGAATGCGACCATCGTGGTGTTGCAGACAGAAGCGTGACTCGTCAGTAAAGACAATTTCATTCCATTATGCCGCCCACATCCTTCTGTAATCGCACCATTGGCGGCGGAGACGTCTGTGGTTCTGCGTCAAGGGTAGACAAAGCAATGGACGTCTTGCGGACAGACCACTCTGCTGTAAATGGCGTCGAATGGTACGCGCAGACACTGGATGATGCGTTACAGACTGCATGTGCTGTGCTATGGTTCGTGATGTGACTGAGCGATCCGTCACTACCATGCGCACAATTTGCCTGTCATCACATGAAGTGGTGCGCTGCGGTGGATGCGATCGAACACGCTGGTCCGTCGTACCCTCGTGCATCCAACGATCACATATCCGCATTACAGTTGTTTGGTTTCGTCTAACACGACTACCGATTTCCCTGAAAGATAATCCACAATCTCGGTAGGCCACTATCCTTCCTCTGTCGAACTCGGATACTTGATCAAAAGATGATCGCTGTTTTCGACGAGGCATAATTGATCGTTTTTTGAAAAAACCGCAAGAAAAACACAATTGCCGAACTTGAAATCGTCGAAATCTCCAAGCCTTAAATAGCGCTTTGAAGTGGCGTCACAGGCGCGCGTGATGTGCGTCTGCGCTGAAATTCTAATCATTTTCATATCTTACCTCCGCTAATGCATTTTGTAAATTTCGTGTTATTTGCATGTTTCCTTCAGGGTGTTGCATTTACAGTGGCCAGCAGTGTATATCTGTGTTTGTGTACGAGTAAATACATTCTGAAAATGTAGGTAAACTCGTATAGTTACATAAACTAAATCCCCTACCAAGTCTTTAAATTTCGTTGGATTGTGCTATGCCACACATCGCCACATTTAATGTTTTCGACAAAGATATGGTCATAAGATACTACATAAGAAGACATAACTCGCTAATATTTTGGGGCATCACGAAATCAACCGCGAAATATGTAATTTGCATATGGAAGACTTATGGAACTAATGAAACGAAACCTCGAAGAAATTTTACGATTGGCTCAGATGTGTTTCATTTGAACTCCAAACAAGGATCGCTCTTCAACTGCCCATATGTTTGGCTTCATAGCCGTCTTAAGCCCCAAGAGCTGATATCTGAACTAGTAAAATTCGTCGAGATATATTATATTTCATGAAAGATAGAGTGCCCATAAGCCTTACGTTAGTCAGCATAAAGCCAGAAAGTGAACACTGTGGTGTTTTACACGTCATTCATTGATAATTGAAGAGTGGTAAAAAGTTATGTGGAGTACTGAATCATGCTTCAAACTTCTACAAATGGATTGATGTCCTTAGATATAGCGATTCCAGATGGAGACTTTACCCTCCCACTCCATTGTCCCAACTATTGTATTGAAAGTGAGAATTGTGATAGTCTGGAACTGTTTTACTGATGGGAAAAGCTGACACCTTTGATTGTTTTACGTTAAACAACAAGTCCTGGGAGTTTCATTCATCTTAATCTTTTGATTGAGCATTTCATACAATGCGGCAATATTTCAGGGCATACGCTTGAAACTGTTAGCATAATTTGGTCCTATTTTCACTTCGAGATCTCATCGATGCTTGATTTGAAGAGCAAAAAATACATAATTCAATTTGAACGACTCAAAGTGCCCATATTCAACCTGTAGTATACTTATGGGATGAGATAGAACGACGAATTAGTCTCGACTGAGAACAACATCCTTCACTTCCAGCTCAATGGTGAAAGAAGACCTATCCCAGTGGATACATAATAGAAATTATTCGATAGCGAGACCGCAGAGTCGAGACAGTCGTTACAACTCTTGTCTGAATATCCTTGTGTCTACAACAGGAATGGGCCATATATATATATATATATATATATATATATATATATATATATATATATATATATTATATGTATATATATATATATTGCAATACATCTTGTTAAATCCATACGACCTGTTTAAAATAACATTTAACATAACGCAGTGAAAATACTATCACAGAGTACATAATAAGATAAATACTGAAAATAGATCTTTAAATCTGATTGAAGGATGATTACAATTTTGCACACGACTTTATAAAAAATATCAATTTAAAATTCTACGTCAAACTTTCCAACACTATAACCGTTTATGAACATGTTAGTATTCAACTGACGTTTTCGATCTCATGCCAAGTGTTCGCCATTCTAGAAATTTAAATTTCTAGCAGAATTCATGTAAAATAATTTTATGGTATTGGAATGTCATTGATTTTTGTACAGGACATTTTGATAGCGTAAAATCCCAATAAATAAAACTGAATGCTGACATATTTTATTTGCATATCCCAGGACGTCTTTTGAATTAATGTTTTATTATTACTATTATTATTCCTGTAAAAAATAAACCATTATAAATCTTCATTGGTTAGTGTTTTATGATTATTATTTTTTTTTTTATTGCTGAAAAAAAACTATTTAAATCTTAATTGAATACATTTCGAATTATTGTTTTTGTAGTTTTTCAAGTAAGTCCATATTTCACACTTTGAGCAAATTATCATTTATAAGAATGTAAATAATATATGCAATGAAATGTCTGTATGGCGGCCAGTCATGGTTCGGAAAAAAAATGTATATTATTATGGAAGAAAAGGAGTTTCTTCCATAATAATGGTTCTAGAGAGTCTTGGATCGGTTCGAAACAAAATACGGCCGTTTAGAGGGATCGCCGGTCACAGAAGTTTCACTATATATATATATATATATATATATATATATATATATATATATATATGGCAACTATTTTTTTTCTTGAAGATACCAGTCCGGTTGGAAAATGTGACATATGCAGACGAAAGGACAAGGTCTTAACTACATGTGTGGACAAGGAATAGCACTGAAATATCGTAACACACTAATTTATTACGGTAGTATACAGGGCAATATGGCCTTCACCGTGCAAAAGAATGATAACACAGTATACATAAAGTTGACATGACAAACCTGGGCCTGAAGACCCTTAATGTAGTCCCCTGCTAGTGTCACCACACGCTGCCAACGATGTGGGAGGCGCTGAATACCATCACCCTCAGCATTTGCCACACAATGTGTGAATCGGGTCATCTGTTGGCGCACATCATTAGCAATGTCCTATCGTGTTGCAAATCGCCTACTACGTATTGGTTCCTTAATCTTGGGAATGAGATCAAAGTCACTGGGCGAAAGGTCAGGAGAGTACGGTGGGTCCTCCAATTCTTCCCATCCCCAACGTCGGAGTAGCTGCCGTACACACCGTGCTTTATGTGGTCCTGCATTGTCGTGCAAGATTATTGCACTGTCCACAAGATCCGGACGTTTATCCCGAATGCCACGTCGTACCTGTCGCACCAGGAAGTCCCTGTAGTACCCTCGGAGAACGGCTATTTTGATGTAAGTGCGCTGCTCAACACGGGTCACACCCATCTCGCACGACACTCACCAACTGACTGATTTCAGAGGCCTCGCTGCGCTACTACCAGCTATCATAGAGCCATCTGTTGTTCTGCATACACACTATGCCTGCAGAACTTCCACACGACACATATACGTTTGTGATCCGTTCACATATCTACAAGAAAAAAAGTAGTTGCCATGACTTATGCCCCAACCCTCGTATATATATATATATATATATATATATATATATATATATTTATATGTATATATATACGTGTGTGTGTAAGACAAAGTTGAAAGTGAAAAACCAGTATAAGCTCTAATACTACTTCCAGCCAGGAACTAAAAGCATGAAAAGATAATAATAAATAGGTTTTAGACAGCATTTTTTCATCAGCGGTGCCGATGCTGTCTAAAAACCAATGGGTTGTTTCTGATAAGTATGATCTAATCAATAAACATACTTAGACGCCCTACAATCCATAAGAAACAGAAGAAATGAATACAAAGTTTCTCAATCAAAGAACACTAAGCGTGGCAAAAGGGAAAGTTGAAGTTAAGAGTAGGAGACCCAAGAAGACTGACGTCACAAACCTTGCAACCATGGAGTTAATGGAAACACCGATGCAGACTTACTATGGAGACTGTGTAATAGGACATATAAACCTAAATTTAATTTGTGTTATTACTATTACCAAGAGTAAAGTATTATTTTTTATTATTTAATATTATTATTTTTACTTAAGAATTTAATTATTATTAATTATTATTAATTTTAGCAGTTATTTTCACTAATTAAACTTATTATATTACTTATTTTTTATTATTTATTTTTTATTAATTGCAACAGAACAAGCTATTCATTAAATCTAAAACAACCAATTATGTTCTTGGAAAGATTATCAGGGTAATGATTACGTTTTAGCATAACTAACAAGTCTAAAATATGCTTATTACTATTGTCTTTAGAACAAAGCCTATTATACGTACTAGCTGATTTACAATAATGTTATTGAAAACAGATTCATGTAAACAAGTTAGGTAATTTTGAAATTGAGCAATATTAAATTCATAGTCTGATCTTCAAAGTCAAAAGTCAAAAGTAAAATTGCAATGAGAATTTAAATCGATGCTAAAATGTAAAAAGTTTACATAAATTTTATTTTGTCTACTTTATATTAGTTTCAGATTATTAGGATAAAAATTTAAGGCTATATTATTACTACATTTATTAATTACTATTATATCATCAATATGTCTAAATACTTTGTAATTACAATTATCAATATTATCAACTTTAAAAACATGTAAATATAAAATGGCTAGCATACTAGAAGCATTTCCAGCTTGTGGTACACCTTTAGTCTGTAAGTATATACTATGATTGTGTATTATATAATTATGTTTAGTAACAAAATCTAGAACCTATTGAATTGATTAAGATTAAAATCTTTGTTTAAGAATTGAATATTATTATGTAGTAACGTTATAATTACTGTATTTAAATCATTTATATTGATATTATTGAATTAATCTTTAAAATCAAAAGTAACTATTGATTTACAATTATTTATTGTTTGTAATTTTCTAATAAGACTAAAGCTATTCTCAATTATACCACAAATAACAGAAGTTATTATTTTATAAATTAATTAAAGGTAATTTAATAATATAACACTTGCTTTAGTAGCATAAGTGTCGTGACCACAGGTTACTGCTCTAAAAGCAATAGGTGTTTTATAAAACTTATTAACTAAAGTGATATAAGGAAAGAGATTGTTATCTGCTGTTATACCTAGAAGTTTATATGTAGCTATAATTTTCTTAATAATAATACAGGCAGTATCTTTTAATGGCTGAAATAGATCACTATTGTTTAGCTGATTTTTAAAATAAAAAGCAAAATATTTTTTACAAATAATTGCATATTTATTGGCTGTTCTATCTACATAAGTTATAATTAAATATTCTTGTAAGTTTTTTATAGCTTCTTTTGTGTGTTTATGGGAATTATTAAAGAAATAACTATTATTAAGTAGTTTAGACTGTAGAATTTTAAGGAAATCAATTTTAAAATGATTAAAGGCTTCTCTTGGGATAGAATAATTAATTCTAATTTAATTATTTAATTCTAAATTAATAGCTATTTTATATATAAATTTATCCAAATCAGTAATTAAAAAATTTATAACGTTTATATATATATATATAGAGAGAGAGAGAGAGAGATAGATAGATAGATAGATAGATATTTTATTTATTTATTTATTTTTTTTTCAGCTCTGGAAACCAGTTCAATACATTCCTTGAATCAGTGGCCTTAAATTATTTTGTTTAGTAAGTTAGTTATTGAAAATATATTGGTCACAGAGATTTTCAAATAGAAAGAAAAAAAATTATTCTCTTGATGCTTAGCCAAAAAATTCGAGACTGACTCTCTCTCTCTCGCTCTCTCTCTTCCTGAAAAAAAAATCCCTTTATGTATATATATAAAAAAAAAATTGTTAAAACGAAAAACATACTCTTATGCCAAGTATTTACAAATCAAAGGCAGGGGTCCCAAAACTGAGAACGTTTTCTCCTCTGAAACAAGTATCAGAAAATGGATCTTGTCTGCAATTGATCTCTGCATTCTTCTTCAATACATTTCTTCCGTGGTATTCTCCCCACGATCGAGTGAGAAAGCTAAAGAAAATTTGCGGCCGAGTGTTCCAAGCGTTGTTTAAAAAGCAGTTCACGCCGAGTTTGATTCAGGACAGTTTACTTTCTGTGAAAAAAGTGAACCAAAAACCCAGAACAAACACAGAAAAGTTTCAACAGCTTTCTTCCGTCAGGCTGAAAGAGTAATCGTACGTACAAGGGGTACGAGCGGTCTATTTAAAGTCTTTGAATCGGAATCGGGATACTGGATGTGTGGCTAAAAACTTATTTGTGATTTATTAAGATTTATATTGAGCAGAAATTTTTTTATAATACGTATTCTACTTCTTCCAAATTCCTTTCAATAATCTTTATTTGAAAACTACTGCAAGAAATGTGTTTTTATGTAAAATATTTACTTTATATTTTCATGCATCAGTGGAAAAATTATACTTATACATATACGTACTATATGCATACACATCACTGTTTCTGTGTTTCCACACTAGTATATATAAAGAAATTACTTAATAAATTAATTTATCCCGTCCTGTTCAGACTTCAGTTTCATGCTTTAAGCTGGCGGACCAGCAGCTTTGTTTGCTGCAAAATAAACTTTAGTTTTATTTCTCCGCTAACGGGAGGCAGAGTAGATGTCGACCTTTGTCAAACGGTGCTTTCGTACTACTGATTATTTTAACATACTGCCGCTAGAGGGCACACGGATGCATCTCATTACAGCAAAGAGGTTACATAACGTAACAACGTCCCAATTTTCACTATGAGGTAGAGATCAGGGGACCTAGGTGACAAAGGAAATATTCGGCAAGCTTGACGATAATTCAAAGGAGCACATGCCGTATGTGGCCTAGCATTATCTTGCTGAATAGTAAGACCGGGGTGGTAGGCAAAAGGAACGGCAAAAATGTGGCTCGCACAATGTCGCCTATATAACCGCTGTGCTGTAAGTGTGTCACTAATGACTACCAAAAGGGTCCGGATATCAGAGGAAATGACAACACAGACCATAACGCTGTGTTGTGAGCCTGTGTGGTGTGCGATAAGGGTTGGCTTTCCACGCTGCCCTGGACGTATCCAGACACGTCTTCGGTGGTCGTCAGGACACACTTGGAAAAGGGACTCTTCACTAAAGACTATAGTCCCCAGTCAGCGCAGTTTCAAGTTGATCGAGTAATTACTGATCGAGTTGCCACTGTATTCACACTTCATGGTGTACAGGCATGATGGGGTAAACGACGTAACGGTCGGCGCGAGCGTAGATTCCGCTGTCAATTGTTATACTGAACACATGTGTGCGGGTGGGTCAGGCGTCGGAGGGTTGCCAACGATCCGGTGCTCTGACAGCCGACTGCTAATATGACAACCGCTCCGTCTTCCCGCTCTGCTGTGTCTATCGCTGCCATCTGCTAGTTAGATCGCTGCCATCCTGACGCTTAAATATGCTGCTGTCGACCCACTTTTGGCTGCATCGTGTATAGTCGTTGCCTCGCTTCGACCCAGATGTCGAGCAATTATTCGATTTGCCGAACCGGCTTCTGTCAGTCTGATGACACGACCTCTTTCCATTGGTAAAATATGCTCGTAATGAGCAGCAACCTTGGGCGAACTCTCCTACAGTCGAAGTAAGATGTCTGCTATGCGATAGAAATTTTGAACATCAGATCAGAATCGCTCCTTATATACATCTGCAGGATGTGCAGTTCCGATGCGCTGGAGCTCCCGCTATTCATTATGTTGGAATTTCTTACGTGTTCTTTCGGCCAGATATCACAATTAAGAAGAATAGAAAGGTGTAGATTTTCTACAAGGAATTACGTCAGAGTCAACATCACAGCTTGTGATGCTGCTATAAAAGGGAATCGGAAAAAAAAAGCTGGCGGTGAACCATCGTGAGTATGCCACACTTTTAGGAAAGCAGTTTTTGTGCTGTATTGAATTATTATTTTTATTCATGCTTAATTTATTGAATGAAAGTTAACAAAAGTATTATTAACTAATTTGGCATGAGTTTCACTTCACAGTATTTTAACAGTATTCATATCTGCACCCTATGGAAGTTTGCTATTACATTCGTGTGACGCAAAACTTTCATTATTTCCTTGTTCGGTAGAAACATCTTTGCGTACGAAATTTCATTACAATCAGACATATAAGAGAACAGAATCATTATATAAGAAAACAGATGGCCCCTGTCCCAGACTCCTGGGTTCAGCCAATAATTGCAGAGCTAATAGGCCACGTGACAAGAGGCTCGTAAAGTGTATAAAAACCCAAGCATGTCTCCAAGAATGGATTTTAGCATGACTCTAATGCTTAATAAACACGCTGTAACCTTTCGAGCAGAATGTGAATTAATTTCTATCTGCCGACGGGAAAGAGACTTGTGTTATTTGGCCACGTCTACTCACTTCCCCCCCCCCCCTGTACCATGTCATCATTCCAAGGGTGCCGGACCGGCATGTTACATATATATATATATATATATATATATATATATATATATATATATATATATGTATATATATATATATATATATGCATGCGTAGATGCTTTTGTACTTATAGAATAATTTTTTTTACTAATGCGAAATATAATCTTATTTGTAGGCACAACTGTCCCCCACAGCCATTTACACAATTTAAGTATAGCAGGAAAGAACACTAAGTCAATGAAATCTTTTGTGGAAACAACATTTTTTAGAAATTAAACAAAGCTACTTTTTAAAAAGTGTTACTGGTTTGTATGAGCACAAAAAATATATATATATAATTATATTTCTTCTGTGAAAATGTAAATATTGAAATTATTTGAAAAGAATTTAATATAACCAAAATGTTTTTTATTGTTAATAACACGTCAAGCATTTATACATGTATTTAAAATTTTAATTGGGTAAATATACATTTGTATTAACTTTTTTTTAATATACCAGTTCGGATTTTATTGGTGATTGTTGAACTGCGTAATATTCAAATAAGAAAAATAATTTCATTTATTCTCTTCTAAAGAAACTACCACGGGTTATTAAAGTAGGATTACTTATCGTTGCTTACCTCTTTTTTTAACAATAAAATTCCTACATACGAAGAGAATGATGAGTGACAACCCTATGCAGAATAGGTCCATGGTAAGAAAAATCAGTTACATATGTCTACTCTGCGACTCTTGATTTATAACTCGCGACAACGGTTTTAGCGTCA
The DNA here is from genome assembly GCA_907164885.2 of Dolomedes plantarius. NCBI lineage: Eukaryota > Metazoa > Arthropoda > Arachnida > Araneae > Dolomedidae > Dolomedes > Dolomedes plantarius. The sequence continues at coordinate 187,017,447 of OU015497.1, forward strand.
TAAATTTTGCTCTTTGGAGGACAAATATGTAGGAACATAATCCTACGTTAAAAACAATGCATAAAATGTATTTTGTAGTAATTAATACAAATATCATTAATGTAGAATAATTTTCTACATGATAGATTCCACCACTTATTTTTTTAAATATTAAATTGTTGTGATTTTAAATTTACTTTTGCAGGACAGACCCCTTTCTACTTGATATTTTTCTAAAAGAACATTTAATAAGTAGAAAAAAAATTAATTTTTTACAATAGTTGTTAGCTGAGCACACTTGAACTTGGATATAAATTCATATTTCTGAAGTAAATATGTTTCATTACTCCAATATTAATGTTTAATTGAGTTTTTTGAAAATTTCTCGGTGTATAAACTCTCCTGTGTTGTCAATTATCTATCTATGTATCTTTAAATGATTTTATAAAACTGTTTTATCTACACTAACGTTCCAATATCACTCAACGGTCTCCCAGTTTCTCGATCATCATTTGCTCCTTTATTTGTTTTCGTATTAATTTACTAAGTTTCATCTGCTTTGGTTCTCCAATCTTTTAATTTCTCAACCTTTTTTCTACATTTTCCCATTTTTTCATCCTTTCAACGTTTCTTTATTTGCTTCGTTTCTGTTAGCCCTGCCTTTAAAAACTTATGATCTTCACTTAGATTTTATTCCATTGAAATTATGTTTGTAGCAAAGGCATTGTTACGAATAGAATTGACTAGCCAGTATTTTATCTCACAATATTTCTGATTTTAGCTAATGCTTTATTGATTTGTTTGAAGAGATAATTTCAACTAATGATCTACAGCCAAATTAAATGTGATATCCATTTATATAAGGACACCACACGTTTTAATTTTTCCTATAGGATAATTCAGAAACTCGTCATTACTTCTATAATTCCCAGTAACTTTCATGCAAGAGATTAAAAACTACAATTTTCTTTAAAAAAATATTGAATTTAGAGATTTTTGGAAAATTGTAGTCATGCTGTAATCTTAAAAATTGCATTTCGAAAGATTAACAGGAAACACGCTTGCTCAATCTTCTTAGGAAGTATTATTTCTTTAATTTCCATTATATACCCAATGAAATTTGGAATGGATAGCTTATTTGCAAAATGAGATAGATGTTCATACAACAAAACAATCTGCTTTACTTTTAATCTTTACGTAGGATTACGTTCCTCTATAACAGTCCTCCGGACAGCAAAATTTCAGATGTTTTGCCTCGGCATTTAGAATTTTGGCAGCACGCCACACCCAGTCTCTATCGCTTGGACAAGCAGTAAACAGTTAAACAGAAAAGTAGCAAAAATGCGTCAAAAATTTAACTAAAACACACACCTATCTATCTATTTATTATATATATATATATGTATATATATATGTATATATATATATATATATATATATATATATATATATATATATATATATATATATATATATATTTATATATATATATATATATATATATATATATATATATATATATATATATATATATATATATATATATATATATATATATATATATAATCTATATATATAATCTATATATATATAAAAATTGTATCTGTATTTTTTGATAATTGGAGGTGACTTGTATCTCTAGATTAGGATTTCAAAGCATACGCGCGGAGTAAACTACACACATTGGATGAGATGCTAGAATAGGAGTTTTTTTGCAATTTGTGTATAAAGGTTTTCTCTTGTAACATGCATAATAACATGCATAATAAACGTGATGTCCAAATTTTCTATAGTCGACATTAATTTCATATTTTTTTAATATCAGGCAAATTCTTAAAATTTAACAAAATTTTTAATTCATGTTAATATCAAAATTAGAAGAGGTAATTCGGCATCTTTTTTTAATGTCAAGATATTTTAATATCCAGATAAAAAAAGGCTTTGTAATTTTAATTTTGTGTTGGATATAATACATATTTAATAACTGAATGTGCTCAACCGAAAGAGCATTGTTAGCATTTCCATGCACAAAGAGAAATAATGGTATCTTAGCCCCAGGATTTATGCACAACAATAAATTTTTGAAATTTACTCGATCGTAAAATAAGCGTTAATATGTTTTATATTAATTAGTCATAGAATCAGCGAATAGCATGCAGCTATTTCAAACCACAATTTTTTTGTTTCAATTTAGCTAATCGAATTTTTCTACATGGAAATCAAAAATAAATAGGGTCGTTATTGCAAATATTTTTTTTCCGTTGCATGCCTTTTTGAAAGAGTTTACATAAATCATTTCGCAAACTGTTTGAAAATATTTGACTTGTTCTTTAAAAACTCGCTCATTGAAACATTTATCAAAATTTAATTAGCAGTGAACAGAAATTATGATTCAATTTAAAAAGATAAAAATCTACGAAAATATCATTGTCTGCAAATACTTTCGTTTTTTGTTTTTTTTGAAACTTTAACAAACACTCAATTAAGAAACTTTCTTCGATAATAAGCAAGTCTGCCCGACTACCAAGTTTTTCGAAAATGAAACTTTGTTGGTTCAGCTGAAACGCATTAAGATTTTCGTTAAAAGTTTTTCTTTTGTTAAATTCAGAGCTCTAAAGACGAGATCTAGAAGTATTTGTGACTGTATATATATTCAACTATAGTAGTACGAAATAAAAAGAGTATTTTAAGAGTTTTATCGTGTTGTAATAATTTTGAAGATTTTTATTGCACAATATGTCTCAGTCAAGTAAGTATTTTGTATAGTTCAATAATAACAACTCAATGAAAAGGGTTACATATAGATTGTAATTATACTTACTTTTTCGAAAAACCTCAATTGCAAGCAATCAGCCTCTATTTTATTAGTTTAGCAGTAAATCCACTAGCAAAATAACTATTTTTTAACAAAAAATGATAAAATAGTAACAAAATGAAAGTACATATTGGTAATAATGCATCCCAATATTTTTCATTTAATATATATAATTAAAGAAAAAATTAACTAGGAAAAAGTTAGTAACTTGGAAGATCAAACAGATGCTCTTTAGGAAGTATCTTGATATTTGATTCAGAAAAATTTTGATAAATTTGTTGTATTTGGCTTTTATGAAAAATAAGTAAGTAATGCTAGTATTACTTCAATTTGAAGCTAAAAAATTGACATCTACATCCCATTAAGATTACATTTTCATCCTAACGATTAGATTTTGGTAAGGACTAGAAGTTTATAGAAGCCTAGAATTAAACTTAGTTTTGGCTCAAGAAGTAATATGCTATTTTGTAGAATAAGTTTAATTTATTTTAAGGGTAAAAAATTAAGCCGCTCTGGCATTATTTTCGAGCTTTTATTCGTTATTCAAATGTAATATGAGCCAAAAAAATATAAAACATAATGTACCATTTGTAATGTAAACTCTATGCACCCTCTTTTGTTAACTAGTTATATGCATCCTTTTCGGTAACAAAAGAAGTTTTGTAGTACAATTTATGTTTCAGGACAACTATATTATTTCACTTGCAAAATAACATAATATTTTTCCCGTGAAATTTAGTATGCAATTGAAATAGTAAAAGAAAATAATGAAAAACAGAGCATAAAGGTTGCATATTTTTAAGTATAGCTTAAAAGCATTTTTTTAACTTAAGAAAAAAAAATTGTTTTAAAATCAGATTCAGAATACCTTTATACTTTACTGGACTTATACCGTCAAACAACGTGATATGTACTGACAAAAATGAATAAAACATGTCTTTTGTATTTGAAACGGAGTCTAAATATTATCTAACATTTAAGTATCGAATGGCAAGATTTTCGTGCTAATATATATATATATATATATATATATTAGCACGAAAATAAGTTTCAGAAAGGTGATCAATTTTACTGGTAACATAACTTGTACACTTTAGAAAATTTACTAATAAATAGAAAACACAGTATAAACATTATCTATTATTCTGAATTCATGGATTGGGAGTATTTCCTTACAGTTAAAAATGCATTGATGTTTTTCATCTACTAATTTTTTTTAACCTGCAAAATAATTTTTTTTAACCAATGCTGAGGCGCTTCTCGTCAAGCAGTCGCCAATACTACGCCACAGTTTTTGCTGTTCATTTTATTATAGGGACACCATATAAGCGGATAACATTACCCCCTATGACGGGACGACACAAACGGAGGCATTTTTCGAGGCGCAACGCCGGGATTCGATCCGAGCACCCTCAGCATCGAAAACCAGCCCGCTGTATCACAGGGCCGCCACAAGCCCACCTGCAAAATATAATTTACCTTTAGTTACCTTAATACCTACACCGTAGAGTAAATAACACTTTTTACATCAAATTTCAGATTAATTCGATATATCACCAGCTGGAAAATAAATCATAATGGTTATTAGATTGCGGAATTTTCTACTAACGTTACGTAATTTACATCTAACTGAAAAGAAACACGACCGAATTATTTAGAGCGTTTTGTACCGATTATCAAAAACAAGGAACTTAAAGGTCTGTTGTTTATTTGAAATAGTTTTGCTTCTAAATTTAAAATCTTTAAAACAAGATATTACATTATTAATCACTATCTTGAATATATTTTTATCTTATGTAATTAATAGTCATATCACTCCCAGAAAAAAAATCTCTCTTGAATATTCTCACGTATACGTTTCTGATATCTTTAGAAAATAACAAGTCTTGACAGGAAATATTTTTATCCTAACTCTATGTTTCAAGACTCGCAAAACGTCAAAGAACATTATATCATTTCTCAGCAATTGTGGTACGGCAAGAAAGTAAGGGAACAAACATTTTTCGAGCCATTAAATAGAAGCCATTAAAATGATGTATGGTACATTTCTTACCGATAGAGAGGTAAGAAAATGCATTAAACCAGAAAAAAAACGCATGTGATAGATACATGTATATCGAGGTGGAATTTTATTACAATGTAATATTATCAATAAAACTTGAACGCCCTACGACGAGAAAAGATTATCGACGCCAGATGATTATATCGACTTATGTCTACTTCAAAGGCTAAATGTGGCCTATAATTATATTTGTTTTGTAAGGTTATTATGATACGATAAACACAAGAAAAAATAACTTTTTTGTATTTTAACAAATATTAAGGATTTTTTTTCAATTTTTCCGAACTATTCTAGAACATTTTCTAGAATGCGATGGGTAAACACGGGCCTATTGTATATGCTGTTGTTCATTTAGATATACTATTAAAATTAATTTAGTAATGATTAAGAAAAGTGTACTTTATAACGAATTCGAGAACCCTTCTTATATCGAGGAGGAATTTTATTACAATGTAATATTATCAATTAAACTTGAACGCCCAACATGGAGAAAAAATTATCGACACCAGATTTTCATATGCGATTCGTGTTTTATTTCAAAGGCTTAATGTTCCGCATAATTATATTTGTTTTGTAAAACTATTATGTTGTACAATAAACGCAAAAATCTTTAAACGTTTTTTGGAATATGACAAGTATTAATGAATATATTTTTCATTCTTGTAAATTGATGTGTGGAACATTTTGTGGAAAGTGAGGGGCGAATCAAGGACTTATTTTATATGCCGTGTATTTATGTATACTATTTAGATAAAGCTAAAAAGTATGTCTATTAAAGAAATACAGATCCCTCCTTACTAAATAAATGTTGAATTTACCAGAGTGCTCTATAGAGATGCAGTGCTCTATATAGATGATACACTTCATCTAGTACCAACAATAAGTGACTTATCTAAATATATATGATCTAGCTGAAAACCCGTACTAAGCTATGGAGTACAATCAAATTAAATAAAACGGTCAATGTATGCAATTAATGCCAAAAAATATATATATACAGTGGCTCTCTGTTTAACGACTTTCAAGGGACCGTGAAAAATCGTCCTTAAGTAGGGATCGCCCTTAAACAGAATTTGTGAAAACATTACATTTCCCACAATGTCGGAGGGGCCGGGACTGGGAAATATCGTCTTTAAATAGAGATCGTCGTTAAGTAGAGCGTCGTTAAACAGAGAGCCAACTGCATTTATAAAGAAATTGTAACGGATATTTTCATAGAGAAAATAATGTAGAAGAAAATATTCAAATTAAATCTAATAGAACATACTGAAGAATATAGTACAGTTAATATAGTGCAGTTTGAGGAACATTTCTTTTACTGTATTTTAATATTTTTTTTGGATAATGTCCAATCATCTGCCGCATTAGAAAGAAAAAAAATATTTTTTTGTCAATTTATTTCACTGTTATGCACGTGACGACAAATTAATTTAAAGTATCATGAAAAGAAAAGAAACTACGTGATCAGCATTTAATAAATTAAATTATAAAAATTTATCTTTAAAAATTCACCAAAAATCAGAAAATGGAGTTAAAGATTCGAAAAAGATTTAATTTTAAAGGACTTTCTAGTATCTTTCTCGTGATATAAATTTTATAACCCTCCAATTATTATTTTAAATGCAAACTTTAAAGAATGTTTCAAAAACAGCTTAAAAATTTAATTTAAAACAATTTAAGAACGTTTCAAAAATATCTCTTAGTACACCCCTACACTATAAGAAGAATCGCCATGGAAAATTTCAGCCCTTTAGATCCAGCGGTTTGGTCTGTGCGTAGTCTGTCAGTCAGTCAGTCAGTTACGGAACTGTTTTATATATACTATATAGATAATGTGAAATGATAAATTCATATATCACAAAGGATCACATAAGAAATTGCACCAAAACATGAACGCCTCATGTCGAGTGAAATTTATCGACGTTAATAACTAGGTGTTTCGTGCCCCGTTTCAAAGATTAAAATTGCCCTGTTACAATATTTTGTGGTATACGATAAAAGCAAAAATCTTAAAACGTTTGTTTGAATTCGAACAGATAATGATTTTAATTTTCGGTCTATAAAAACCGATGCAGTAGAACATTTTGCGGAATGTTATAGGTAATCAAAGACTTTGTATGCCCTGTATTTAGCTACACTATTAAAAATTAATGTAACACTGACAAAGGAAAATCTGATCTATAATGCATTCCAGATTCCTCCTTACTAAATTAATGCTTAGTTTACTACTCGACAGTACTTGATAAAGCCGATAAACTTAAATTTGCTGTGAAACAATAAATGTTTTATCTAAATAAATATTAATATTGTAAAATGATAAATACACTTATATCACAATTACTCACATAATCAATAGCAATAACAATCTAATACTTGATTCAAGGAAATAACTTCGACGCCAAATGACTATAGACAACCGGTGCTCTGTTTCAAAGGCTACATGGGCGCTGTATATTTTGTATGACTATTATGGTATACGATAAACGCAAAAATATTAAGTCGTTTCTTTGGAATCTAATACGTATTAGTGTACTTATTTTTCTATCTATGGCAACCGATGCAGTAGAACATTTTATAGAATGCGATGGTTAATAAAGGACTTTTATATGCTCTATAGATGTACTCTTAAAAATTAATTTCGTTTTCTTCAAAAAAAGTGTTTAAGTTCTATTACGAATTCCAAATCTTTTCCTTACTAAATGAATATTGAAACTTCTAAGAGAACTCCAAATAGATGATGAACTCAACCTTAGTCTGCAACAGTAAGAGATATCTTTAAATAAATATCTGCAACAGTAAGAAATATCTTTAAAGAAATATCTTAAAATAATGCGAAATGATAAATTCGTATTTAACATATTTTTAATTTAAACATGCATGTAGGAATACCGTTTAACAACTCTAGCTTAGTCGATTATTATGGTCTGCTTTTACAAAACACAACACTTTTTTACTTTGTAGGATTGAAAATAATTTAATTTACCAAATTTAAAAAAAAAGCCGCCAATTATAAAACAGGAAATGAAAAAATTACTCAGATTTGGTAAGCGGCTTTATAGTAAAACGATCACATAAGCTTATAGGATAACATAAAGCTGGTAAGTAATTTTATTAATTTGTTGCCAGAGGTAGCTTAGTGTTAGTGCGTCGGCTTTTGGTGCTGAGGGTGGTCGGTTTGAATCCCGACAAGCGCCATTAAATACCTCCGTGCCCATCTGCACGTTAAATCCTTAGACCGGGAAGTCCCTTTATGAGGTCAGAGAGTGTGGGAGAGGGTACGATAACCCAATATTTCGCTCTTTGGGATGCTCAGTCTAAATGGAGATGGCGCCTAACTAATATGGTGACCCATGTGGTTCGATTATAAATTGGAGCGGCACCCTTCAGCCAACTAATCTATATGGACCTTATAGAGACAGGCGAGGTGGCATCACAGGCGCGATAACGCTATCTATCGCAAGGTAAGTGGTACTACGCAGTACGCTGGAGGTTATTGGAGACTCCGTGTCTGTTACGCTCTTAGGGAAAACTCTGGACATTATTGTAGATTCCGGAGGTGCCTGATATGTTATTCTGAACTTTCGTGTTATTTATTATATTTTTCCTGCACATACTGTCGTTTGATATATGTGAATAGTCGTCCTGTATTAGTCCGTGCTGTGCTCTGCGTTGTAATCTATATATATAAAACAGTTCCGTAACTGACTCATTCATTCATTCATTCATTCATTCATTCACTGACTGACTGACATACAACGCACAGACCAAACCGCTGGACCTAAAGGGCTGAAATTTTGCATGGCGATTCTTCTAATAGTGTAGGGGTGCACTAAGAAAGATTTTTCAAAAATTCTTCTTAGATTTTTTTTAATTAAATTTTTAAGCTGTTTTTTAAACTTTTTTTACGTTTGCATTTAAAATAATACATTGAGGGTTATAAAATTTCTATCACGAGAAAGATCATAAAATTTCCTTTAAAATGAAATCTTTTTCGAATCTTTACCTCCATTTCCTGATTTTTGGTGAATTTTTAAAGATTAATTTTTAGAATTTAATTTATTAAATGCTGATCACGTGATTTCTTTTTCTGGTACTTTAAATAAATTTATCGTCACGTGCATAACAACAAAATAAACAAAAAATATTTTCTTTCCTTGCTAAAGCGGCAGACGATTGGACATTATCCAAAAAAATATTAAAATACAGTAAAAGAAATGTTCTAAAAACTGTACTATATTAACTGTACTATATTCTTTAGTATTCTTTATATTAGATTTAATTTTAATATTTTCTTCTACATTATTTTGTCTATAAAATTATCCTTTACGATTTTCTTATAAATATATATATATATATATATATTTTGCATCAATTGTATACATTGATCGTCGTATTTATCATATAATATATATTTATATTTGGCATGAATTGCATACATTGACCGTTGTATTTAATTTGAATGTACTCCGTAGCGAAGTACGGGTTTTCAGCTAGTAAACTATAAGTGTTTAAACAAGCTGGTTTTTGATTGGATAAAATGACACCTTATTCGGAAATCCTTACAGACCTGGTTTGGATTACTTCCAGGGGGCATTAGCAATGTCAACAACAGCGTTATTATTACTTTTTGGAAAGTATTTCATTTATGATTACATTCGATACTTTCCTTTCAACAACCGAACTTTTGTTGTCGTTGTTGTTTATGTCCCTAGAGCACAGTAACGATACCCCACTCCTGTGTCCACGAGAGGATATTAATACGGTAAACAAAAAAAAAACACAGAGTAAATATTTATTAACAGACGACACGTGCTGACGATGGACAGCAGATTTTTTGCAGTTCCACTTTTGCCATTGCAGGCAGAAGAATTTTATCCCAATTATTATAGCCATACCTTATCAGAGATTCGAACCAGTGTCCCCTAGTGTGCAGACTGATGCCTTTAGCACTTTTCCACTGGGCGGCACCATCTTTTTAGTTTAAAAAATGAATGGGCATTGGAAATATGGGTAAACAAGTACTAATTTTATTAAAAAATAATATGGGAATAATAATTTTTTCATTATATTTATTAGTGTAGTTAGGCAAGAATATGCTACTTTTAAGGCACTTGTAATTATATTTATTAATTATACATTATTTTAAAATAAAATAAATTAATAATCTCTTAAGCTACATTCATAATCGACTCACATTTTCCTTTGAATATGATGTTAATGCCTTTTTTCAACTGCATTAAATTAAACTAAAAGAAAATGCGAGAAACTTCGTAATGTTAGACGCAACTTGGACGTGAATTGTGTTATGATAATAAAGGTAAACAAACATAAAACTCCATTTCAAATCTATACCGTTACTTAAAAATTAAACTTTAAGAATAACTAAAAGAATTTCCCCATTATTGTAAAATGAGGCTTATAAGTGTTAAAAAAATCCTAACTAAACCAAAGTTCTCTATAGATGATTACCTCATTTTAAACCAGAAAAAAAGTAATTAATTATAAAGGGTCTTGAAAAATTCCATAACATTTCCTTTAAATGAAACATATAATCTCTTTGAACTAATCCTTATAAAGTTATATAATAATATTTCGAAATAAATAGAAAGAGTTTTTATTGTGGATTTTCCGAAACTAAGTGTTTCTTTTTAGCGTCTTTCTCTAGTTTCAATTAAGGAATCCCCATAATGGTTTTGCGAGCCAATACTGCTGAGTTCAAAAAAGAAATTTTATTTAGTGGGACAAAGAAAAAAGAAATTATATTTCGAGGGAAAACATGTATTATTAACTCTTTAAACATTATTTTTCTTTCTGTACAACATGATATATGGACGCAATAGAAAAGTGCTGAGCAGAAAATGTAAACAAATACCATAAAAAATTATTTCAATTAAATTACAGTTTCTTAGTTACATTAAAACGAATCTAAAAGTACCTTTCATCTGTAGAACAAATATGTCCCTACCAAAGTCAATATTCCCTCATCGGGGAATATTTCCTTTGAATACAGAAGAACGTATTTATCTAGAGAAATAAAGAGATTCTTTGAAGATTCCTGGATGTTTTTCATGAAATGAAATATATTGTTTCATTCGATGATGAAATCATGCAGATAAAAGATGCATAACTGTATTCGGAACTGAAAGTTATATTTTCTAAAGTCTCTGTTTCTGGGTTAAAACAAAAGACACAATTAACTAGAAAGTTGATTATTTATAAAAAAAAAATTGACATTTCTACTAAAGTATTAGTTAGTCCGATTGTATAAAATCTGAGGTTGAATAATATCACATGAAGTAGTATTTTTAGTTCCAGAACAAATAGACGATAGTGTCGTTTATCTGTTATATACATCTGTTGTTCACAGTTGATATCAGAAGTAATAGTAGTGTACATAAAATAATATGCCTATTAATAAAATCATTATAACCTGATATGAGAGGTCCTCCAAATTAAATGTAACACATGCAGGAGGTACTGAAAAATCCTTAGGGGCAATTTATGTGAAAATGTATGCAGACAGCCCAGATTTACTTTTAACGAATTAACGCAAAATTAGTTAAACAGAATTGTACTAGATCACGTTTTCAGGTCTATGCTAATTCGTTAATGTGTGTCATATTTCTTTCTATAAAACTGTCACCTTATGAGACTATGTTAAATGAAAGCAAACTGAACTTGAAAAATTATGCTTTAGGGTTTTACCTTTTGGACATTAATACCCCGACTATAAGGTTTAATGGACCAAGAGGAAATAATCTATCACTTAAAGGCGAATTTACTTATGAGAATGACTGAAGAAACTTGAAGATAAAGGTAACCTAAATGTTTAGAAGTCACAGAAAACTACCTGAGAACATTGCAGCATCATTTATAAACTACTAGAGAATATTGCAACTTCATGGCTAAAGCATTTAAGAACACTGAAACCTGCTGCAGCAAAAAAGTCACAAGACGACCTACAGAGTTTTACTTGACGGTTGCTAGCGGGAATAAAGACTGACAGTGTGCTTCCATGAAACAGTTTGGTGAAGGAAGCCCATTTATATCTGTACAAAAATTTGATAGATAAAAATCGTATGGGTAAGGTAAATTATACATGTAATCGATGAAGATCCTCTTTGCTTACCAAATACCCCCACACGATACGGTTTTGCTGGAGACTTATCGCCCGCTTATTTTTCTAACATCAACTAGAGCCAGGTGCTGTCATGTGCTGAGTTACTTTCAAATGATTCCGAGAATACTCTAGTGCTTTGCGTAAAGTTTCGTCAAATAACACAGCGTTTAGTTGTGTGGTTAAGTGTAGAATACCTGCATTTTTGAAAGACAGGAAAGGATATTTTCTGGCAAAATTCCTTGAGGGATAGAATAATCATATATGTCCTGTCTTAGACACTGGCCCTTAAATAATTCGAATTCAGACTCCTTCAAGGGCCAGTTATATCCTTAACCAATCCTAGGGTCGCATATACTAGTCCCAAACATATACTTACAAATTTTAGATGTGGGACAATACGGTAAACACAATTCATCGAAGCATAACAAAACTACAAAATTGAATTTAATAACTCAATCTTACGTCATTTTAACAACTGAAGCTGTTAATTATGTGTTAAGGATACAATTCCCAAGGGTTCAGCACATTGCTTATAATGGAGACCATCATATTTGGAACATGTTATGATTATAGCCTTGTTGAATATTCAAAGCAATATATTCGTCAAAAAATCGTTTCCTCATTATCAAGTTCGCTCTTCTTCATTTGTTTTTTTCTTTTAAAATTCCGCTTTTCCTCAGCGGAGTTTTTTGCAACAATTTACTTTTCATCAACAAAATCTCGTTTCTATGTTGTATGTTTCCAGAGCACCATTCTTGGTTTAGTTCTGCTCATTTCTTCCCCACGATATTCTGAATAAGTTGCGCCTAGTTTTGTACTTTCAACGTATTTAATCTTTTTGCTTTTAATTCTCAAGGACATCCATATTATATTTCTCAGTTAACTGACCTGATCGATTCTGTAAACCCAGAATATAATCAATGCATGTTAGATAATTTCATGTTTTAATATATTAATAACAAATATTATGCAATACTTTTGAAATCTGATGGATCAAAAACTCAAAATAAATCCAATTTTACTTTTCCGTGCTGATGCACTTGTAATTTATTTAAAATCAAATCTGTAAAAGTCAGCAAATATCTCAAAATAAATGGTAATGCGTAAAGAAATATACACGAGGACGTTAAAAAAAATATGTTGCGATCATAACATGAAAAAATAAGTTTCTTTCTGTTTGTTTGATAATCATGCATTTGTTTGATTTGCAACAAGAGTGAGAAAACTGGAGAATATATTCAATTAAGGAAAACATTCTTCACTCTTTACTTTACTGGGTAGCGCACGATAATGAAATATTTCTCGGGAGAAAGCCTAATAACTTAAATGTAAATAAATGTTTGTAATTCAAAGAACTCGGATTCGTTCAATGCGCTGAATATTTAATATGTACATATCTACTATTCTTTACCTGAAAAGCAATTCTAGTTGATATCTTGGAAACTTCTATGTAAATATACATTATGATTTGCAAGTATAATTTTGAAATCTTACATGCCTCATATTTCTAACGACTTATTAATATTTACATAAAACATTGCCCTTTGCCTTCAATAATAGATGACAGAAACTCATCTTCAAAACTGCAAGATTGCGTATTATTTAAATGGAAGGTTTCAAAACTTTTCAAAAATTTCACCTAAGAGGGAATTTGTTCGTTGCAACCGTTCTCCTCGTAGTCCGGAAGCGGAGTGTATCTTGCAGTTAAGGTCCTTGGGCACTGTAGTGGCCAGTGCATCAGATTTCGGACTGAGGGAGCTCTATACGAATCCGGACAAGCGACACTGAATATTTTCGTGTTTGCGCCAAGTATGGGCACCTTACATCCGTAGGCCAGAAATTTCTTCCACGTCGTTGTAGGCGTTGAAGAAGGGTATGAGCTCACCAGATGGCGGTGATTTTTCAAAATTTTGATGGTACCAGGTCATAAAGTTAGCCCTATGGAATGGCGCTCACAGGTGAAAAATAGTCAAAGAACTTAACGCGGATAATTCCACGAATGTCTCTGAACAAATGCTTAAGCACTAGGTAAAGAAATATAATATAATCTTGCAGTTACTAAGGTAAAATGTTTTACAATCATTGACGCAATCACTCTCAGTGGAAGTGTTTCTCATCCTGATTTAATAGTGGCCAACCCAACTTTTATCACGTGAAATCGAGCATGAATTAATTGATAGTCCAGGTGGTGTTGGACTTTTTTTTGGCTAATGTCCCTGGGGGATGACGACATTACACCCCACTCCGGTGTCCATATGAAATACAAGGAAATAGAAACAGACAAATGACACAATCACAGAAGAATTTTATTGACAAACGATGACACCGGCGATGGACGATGGTTTGCAGCCCCCCTTTTTAGATGGGGCTCCATTTGCAGGCGAAAGACTGACCGGTTCCCCAGAATACAGCCAAGTCTTATGCGGGAATCGAACCCAAACCCCCGGCTTGGTAGGCTGATGCCTTATCCACTTAGCCACTGGGCGACGGTGTTGGACATAAAATACTCCTATCAAGTATTGTAAATTATGGGTCTCGCTATAGGAAGCCTCGTAAGGTTTATTGGAACTTTAATAAAGCAAATTGGGCAAATTATAAGGACCTCAATGTTAAACTTATAAACAACTCTGGATTTGTCAAATATCGAATTTACTTCAAAACTTTTTACCCTTGCTATATTAAAATGCGCATCTCTCTGTGTCCCAAGAGGACAATAAAATAAATATACTCATTTTTGGAATAATAATTTGCAGAGACTCAAGGAAGACAGAGATAAAGCTCGCCAGAGGGCTCGTAGTACTGGTCTTTGTGAGGACTGTACAGTTCTGCATAAAGCACAGGCTATTTTTAAAGGATCTATTATTGAATAAATCGTTTTTCATCTAAAAATTAACTGGATAAACTTCGCTTCACAAGGGATGGCATAAAAACTCATAGAATTTTAACCCAGACGAACAATCAGTAAATCAGAAGAAATAAGCCTATTAAAAGATGTGCTAGGGAACTTACTACCGATAAAGACATTTCAAGTGCCTTTTTCGAACACTATACAGGGATAAGCAATTTCAGACCTACTATGAACATAAAAAAGTGACTTGAGACCATTACAGGATAAAAATACGTCAAATTTTGAACAACTTTTTATTTCTGATTTCAGTATGGTGGAGCTAAAAATGGTCTTGGAACTCTGTTGAAAGGTAAGAGCACATGCCCTGATGGAATCTTGCCCGAGTTCCTTTTAAATCTTTGAAATTCTGCAAAATCTGCATTGTTGGCGTTAATAAACCAAACCTGGAGAAATGGCTTGCCAAGTGCTTAGAGAAATGCTATTATAATACCAGTTCTCAAACCTAACAAACCCGGAGAAAATTTGGACATTCATCTCCCAATTTATCTTTAAAACATCATATGTAAATTAACTGAGAGATTGATTGGTAACAGGTTTCTGTTTGTGTTGGACGACATTGGAATAATTTTTGAAAGGCAGGCGGGTTGTCGAAGATATAGATACACTGCTGAACAAATAGTCCGCTTATCTCAAGAGAAAAAGAATGACTTTCATAGAAAGCAAAGTATCCTTGTTATATTTGATGAATTTAAAAATTCTTTCGATAGAGTTTGGAGTGCTGGATTGCTTAGAAAGCAACGTTTCTAGGCACTGCTGGCAACCTATATAAATGGATAAAAAGTTTTCTTGACCAACGATTTATAAGTGCTAAATTTGTCCACACTGTATCGGGGTATCGCCAAACCAAGCAGGGTTTACCCCATTCAGCGATTCTGAGCCCGACCCTTTTTAATATAATAATTAATGATTTAATAGACACTATTTCCAGATCTGTGCCGGGCATTGATGTCTTGTTGTTTGCCGATGACATGGTAATGAGTACTGCGGGATCTGACTTTGCTGGCTTTGGGGTGCCCTACAGCGGGCCTGAAATGTTCTCGAAACCTGAATTTATGAAAATAATATGGTTTTAAATACTGATAAAACCACCTTCCAGTTGTTTTCTTTTAGTTCAAATCACCACAACACACACCTCCGCTATAAAAATAAAAGTCTAATTAGAACTTATCATACTGTATACTTGGACATTCATTTAGACCCAAAGTTAACTTGGAGGAAGCAAATACTATATACAGCCATTGATCAAGGAGTTCTGAGTTCTACTCAAACGTCTGGCTGGTGTCACTAGGGACTTGATTCAAGATGTTCTGTTTACAGCCTATAAAAGTTATGTTCTCCCTGTTGCTGAATAGGGCAATAAAGTTCGATAACCACCTCAGATTCTGTTTGATACAAGCTCGATGTTTTTTAAAACAACATGGTGTGATTAATCACTGGTTTTGATAAATCGACTCATATTATTGCTATGGTGCTTCAGGCAGAATTAAAGCCTTTACGTGAAAGGTGCCAAAGGAGTGTCATTTACTTTGTTGAAAAAATCTTAAGAAGAACAACATTTAAATTATTATAGGCTGGCAAATGAGAGCCTAAAAACTTATAGATCTTTCTTTTCGAGTGCCCACGATCTTAATGATACTTATGATATTCCTACCCCAGTCGACTGGTTTTCTCATGGGAATGGAATCCTGTTAGGGGTCACGACATGTTGGAAGGCCATCTGGATCTTCTTTGGAATGTAAAGAAGCAGCTTTCTATACAGTGTGAGTTAGAGAACGCTGCACTGGCTACTATACAAAGCAGGTACCCTCCCCACAAGTGGATGCATGTGTACACAGATCGTTCAGCGGAAAACGCGATAAAAATACAGGTGCTGGATCCAAGTATTTTCAGTATTAGCTGTCCTTGTGGGAGGTACCGTGACAGTTTTGATGGAGAGATTGCGGCTAAATCATAAGTAATCGACAAAATAAAAGACAGACTTGATCATAATCTTATGTTTTTTATTGATTCTCAAGCTGCTATTTTGTCGCTTACCAGTTTCAACAATAGCGAAAATGCCCAGGTTCATTTTTGTAGAATAAAGCTTTTATATCTAAAGAAAACCGTAGAAAGCATTGCTCATCAAAGGATTCCGAGCCATTGTGATATTTTTGGAAATGAGCAGGCAAATAAACTTGCTAGGGCTGGATATCTTATGGACCAGCCTAATTCTCCTCTGCCTCTTCGAAATATTAAAAGAATTCTTTACATTAAAATGAAAGCTGGTAGAACATTCTTATATGTTGATACAGTTATGGATAAGCAGTGGAAAATTCTGCTCAACAAGAGTATTAAAATCCCTAACTCCTTTCCTCGGTCTGCTGGAATTGGTTGCCTTCGTATGACAACTGGTCATGATTTCCAACAAAAACATTTACATCGGATAGGCATCAGGGAATCAGCTAATTGCCCTCTGTGCCACCAGCGTGATACAGATGGTGACCACCTCAAGAAAAAACCCATTGATTTAGTTTTTATTACAGACAACTCTATGGAGGCTAACTTTCTCTCTCTATTTTCTGCTTCTTCAGTTTTATATTGGACTGCTTGTCAATTGATGGCAGAAATGCCGCAGACAGGCGTAAGATGAGAAGAAAAAAAAAGCAACTACTGACTAATAATTTTGACTTCGACTAATAATTTTTGACTAATAATTTCGACTTGTTATGTCGATTGGATATATCTCACACATATATTGATATCCATTTAAACTGAAATCTAATTTTATTAAAAATGTATTATACTCTTAGTGTTCCTTCCTATCTTCTTCTAATACATTCTTAGAGGACGAAAAGTGACATATTTTTATATGCTGTCTAATGTCCTGCATAAATTATGTTTCATATAGTGCCATTAATTTTGAATTTCCAATTTTTATTGACACCGATATTGTGAATGGGAAAATATAGATATTAATTCGCTTCCTTGATAAATTATAAGTGTTCTTGAAACTTTGCACCAAATATTTCACTCTTGATAAATTACAAGTGCTTTAAACCAGTTAAAATGGTTCAAGTAATGTATAACTTTTTATCATATTTTACATTTTAGCTATTATAAGAAGTAAAGTTTCTTTATAATGATAAATGATATGAATGTTATCTCAAAAGAATTTTAGGAGGTGTTGTGTAAACTAAGAGATAAATTATTGTTGTCATAAAGTGTACATTTATCTAGAATATTCTTTGAACATTAATTTGTAACTTTACTTTTTTGTGCGTGTATATGTCTGAGACAGATCATACAAAATGTTCCCAATTAAGGGAACCCTTTTTTTAAAAATTTTGCCGGCTAATTTCGTATTTTCAAATTAAACTCTTGTAAATGTCATCCCAAATCATGTTTCTACCATGTGCTGAAAAAATATAAGGATTTCTTTAAAGTTATTTAGACTGTTTTCTTGGACATGAGAATTTTCAAAAGATGGGAAAAATAATTTTCAAATAGATGTTATTAAGTCAAATTAAAATAACATAAATTTTCATACCTTAAAACTGATGCTGATAGATAAAAGATATATATATATATATATATATATATATATATATATATATATATATATATATATATATATATATATATATATATATATATAACAGATAGATAAAAAAATAGGTTTAGATTTATAAAACAAATCATTCGAGAATATCTACATATTTTAAATTAAAAATTTAGAAATGGACAAAATAAAAGTATTAATTTAGGAGATAAACATAGAGCTCTCATGCACACTAGTATAGATATTATTCATATTGTATTACAATTATACAAGCAGAAGATGTGATAGAAATTTTATATATATATAAGAGAGAGAAAAAAAAAGGTTAAATTCAGTTAGAAGAAATATTAAGAGTAGTTTAAAATAGTTATGTTTGTCATCTTTCAGTATTATGTTCGAATTACCATTTCAAGCTTTTATACTTTTATAAATAAATTACATAGATTTTATAAATTATTCATACTCTATGGTTAAAAAAACAGCATTTTGAATCCTATAAGTATGTAACGGATTCGCAAACAATAATTCCTAAGAATCCTAATAATGTGCCGGAGAAATACAGCAACATAAATAAAGCATTAAAAAATAATCCCCATCTCCCATGCTCTCAAGAATGTGATTAATTTTAAATCAGAAAGCGGATGTATTGAATGCAAATTTAGTAAAACGTTGTATTACATTTTAAACACTCACTTTCAGCTACATTATTAACAAGTGGAACGTAACTTTATTAAAAAAGCCTCATGCCCAGACAGACGAACCTGCTGCATTTGTTTCGAGACTATCGTATTTAGAGGATTAGTTTCAGCTTTTACTTATTCAAACAAAACTTAAGTGAGCTTACAGACAGTAATTTCTGCCATATGGATAAAAAATATAAAATACCCGAGAATGGCATGGATAAGTTAATAATAATAGAATGACTAAAACTGTGGAAGATTTGAAGAAGTCATAATTCTGATAAATATTTTTATAGATGCTGCAGTGCAAACTATAAACAGATCCGGTATAGAACTAGATTTAGAATTTTTAGTTTGTATAGTCATAGGCATTAGTTTTAAAGCATTCTGATAATGTTGTATTCTAGAAAAAAAATTTCCCAGAAGTTAATATCTTTAGCTTTTATCAATAATATAATAAAATATCAGTAACAGTATATTTTATTTTAATAATTTTGAATAAAATGTTTCATACCCTCTTTGTAAATAAATACAGAATTATATTGCCGATTAACGATAAAATTTTATATTTTAGCCTAACGAATTTAATTGAAATTAAAGTAATACATTCAAGAATTTTAATAATAATTATTTGATAATAATTAGGAATCAATTAAAGGAAAATACAACTGTAACGGAAATAATAATTAAAAAATGTCCTTTAAATACAAACGGTAAACTCCGATATCTAAGGCCGTCTGCACACGGAGCAACTGAAAAGAAACTGATTACAAACCCGTCCGACGGCTTTGTAACCAGTTGCGCCGTGTGCGTGGCTCCATTCAATTACATAGGTTACGACTCATCATGGACTGGTTTGTGATTTGAGTCAGTTATCAGTTTCTTTTGAGTTGCTCCGTGTGCAGACGGACTAAGAGACTTTAATATCCTGTTGTTCTTCACATAATCATGTGGGATTAATTTTCAAGATAATACTAGTATTTTTAAAGTGCATATGAATTTGCATTTTTATTTTGGATGTGCTTAAGATGGTGATTTTGCTTACTATATCAAGAACAATTAAATGACATTAATTTTAATTTCTGTTGCAGCGTGTGATTTCTTAGAGGAAGGAATGGCAGCGATCATTGGCCCCAAATCTCCGTCCAACATGGGGGTGTCCCAAGCAACCTGCGACACCTTCGAAATGCCGCTTTTGCAGACACACTGGGCTCCGCGATCTCTACCACGCAGTCATACTATCAACTTTTTTCCTGACAGCAAGAAACTCGCCGGCGCCTTTTCACAGTATCTCGTCGCCCAGAACTGGAAAGCGTTCACGCTCATCTTTGAAGAGAATGAAGGTGATTATGTCTCGTTGTCAGTTCTTTGACGCATTGTTTTTTGTTTTTTAAACAATTTCCCATATGCCTCTAGCGAAATATACCAATAGATACGTGATAACGCTTCGTTTAAACCTTTCAGGGACAACAATCTACACCATTTGCACAGTGAAGATTTTTCCCCCATTTTTTGAACCTAAAGAATCTTGAAAATTTTTCCAATTAATAGTTGCAAAATGTTTTAACTTCTTTAAACTCATAACAGATGGCAGTGCTAACAATTTTTCTGCTCATTTAACTAGAATACATTGAATGCAAGTGAAAAAAAAGACTAGATTTAGGGATTTTCTCTGTGCAAACGGCTCCCCTCAAAGGGTTAAAGTCATAATGCTTCATTCTTTGTGAGGCTGCTTAAGGTTGCTATGTACTAAGAAAAAATCGTATTTCCCTTTTCCTCTTCTTGCAGATTCTTGTGGTGGGAGGAGTCCAGTTGACAGTTCGAGAATTCCACCCCCCCTTAGGATAGACATTTTGAGGGATTGCAATGGTTCTCTCTATAGGGTGGATTAAGCGCTGCCCCCCAATTTTTTATTTAAAATATACTTTTGTCACCTATTTACAGGTACATAAATGCTAATAATCCAATAAAATTGGTATTGTCAAATAGCCTGAACTTTTCTGCAAAGCGCTACCGGATTCATTTTATAAATTTCGTCCACCGAAGGAATTTATGAGCGTTTAAAACACACTATACCAGATTTTTTCCCGAATAATTTAAATTTTAAAATATTAATTGCATTTTAAAAAAAAAACGAAAAATTTACACAAATGTAAAATTTCTTTCTCTATGGCGGAGTACAATTAAAAAAAAAATCTTTGATTCCGAGTCTGCAATCAGTGGTCTGCAATCAGTTTTCGACATAGGTTAACATTGAGGTGAGCGAGTCCAATGGGGTTAGTACATAGCAGCCTTAAAGCTGCTATGTAATAGCCTTATTTTTTCGCTCATATCAGTGTTAACCTACGGACAAATATTTTTTAAAGATTGCTGATTTGAATTGAAAAGTTTGTTTTAATTTTTAATTGCACTCCGTAATAAAGGAAAACTTTTTTTTTGCACTAGTGTGTTTTTAATTTTAGAAATTTCGTCCCCCAAAAGAAATTATATGTATTTAATACGAGAGTAACCCATTATTTCTTTGAGTAATTCAAATTTAAAAGTATTATTTGCGTTTCTTTCAAAGACTGAAAAATACCCGAGTAAAAAAAAAAGAATTTTCTCTATTACGGAGTACAGTTTAAAAATAAGTGATTAAATCCAAGTCGAAAATTATTGAAAAAAATTTCTAAGGTCGTTAAGATTGAGTTTAGCGAATTCAATATCAGAAACTATAAGAATACTGTGTACTAATCCTATGTTAACCTATGCAGAACATTTTTTACTATTTAAAGCTCTATAAATGCTGATAATCAAATAAAAACTGTTATTTCAGATAACCTAATTTTTTTTTCACCTTGCAACATGATTTATTTTATATTTCGTCCACCAAAGGAATTCCGGAGCGTTTATAGCACACTATACCAGATTTTGTATCCCTAAAGATTTAAATTTTAAAATATTTGTGTTTAAAAAAATGCCCCAAGGGGAAAAATTTCATTCTCTATTACGGAGTACAATTTTCATTAAAATAATATTTCAATCCAAGTCGAATATTATTTGAAAAATTTTCTCCTTACGTTAACAGTAAGCTCAGCAAATCCAAAATGGATACTACCCAGCAGCCATAAATAGAACAAAATGTGAAGCAACCTCAATAAAAGCAAAGCACTTCACACAAAACAGCCAATGAAATCACCAAACGATTAACCATTTAGATTTATAAGGTGATTAACCATTTAAAAGTATGAAACGACCGTGATAGGGTGTCACTGATGCAAGAACGTGAAAGAAACGAATGATAAGAAAAATATGATATTTATGACATATAGAAAACATGTGGAAAACTCACACGTAAAAAACACTTCTTCCATTAAAAATTAAAAAGGTTGGGTACATGTTTCTAACTACTTAATAGTTCATCAATAGTTCATCAATTCTAATCTTCTTAATAGTTCACTATATTATCGTCAGGCTGAAGAGCATTAGGCATGGTTGTTGTTACGAACAATACACAAACGTTCATTGTTTGTTGCTAGCAGTTTTAAATTGCTCTTAGTGACAATTAAACCTAATGCTCTTCGGGCTGACGATGAACCATCCCCTTTGTACGATCATTAAGAATATTTAATAGAGAAAATAAAATAGAAAGAACAATATTTAAGAATAGAGAAAAATAGAACTCACATAAAGAATAGAGAAAAGAACAATAAACAAAACTTTTCTATTAGTTAAAACATATTTATTTTGTTAATGAAAATTTATAATATTATAACTGCGATGCCATGGGAATTCATTTTTAAATAAAAAGCAGAATTTACTTACCAAAAAATGGTGTGGTTGAATATTAGGAAATCCATAGTTATTTGCTATAAATATGTTTTAGAATAAAATGCAATAATTTGATTTTAGCAGTTAACCTGGATGTTCCAATTTTTAAATAAATAATAGGAATTTCTCAAAAAATAGAGTGAATAGAATAACAGAAATAATAGCAACAGCGTTTTCAAGAGAAAATTCCATCAAGCATAGAACAACTAAAAATCAAACCGCATTCAAAATTACCCAGCATGCATCGGTCCATTTTTTTACAATTAGAGAATAAATAATAAAAGTTCTATTAGGTACAAAGCAAAAATGTATAAATAAATCATTCCAAAAATTCTTAAAAATCTAGAAAGTAATTTACCAATTTAAATATTAATCTTTAAGCTATTAATTCTAAAAAAATAATAAATAATATTTAAACAAACAAACAAAACAATTTTATATGTGCTGCCATCTTTTGGCAGAAAGGTGAAGCAATGCTGAACACCATTTATTGTGCAATTCAAGAAGTGTTTATTATGTGTGGATGACAGTAGTTTTGCACGAGTCTGTTTTTCTTAACTGGTAATGAATTTAGGCAATAATTTAGACAAGAAATAAATATATATATATATATATATATATATATATATATATATATATATATATATATATATATATATACATATATATTGGGTTTTTATAACAAACGTTTTATTCTCCATTTTTGATGGTTCAAATGTAACAAGTTAGTACTAGACAACCGCCCAGTTTTTTGCTTATTTTCCAAGCTGAAGTTTTGAGAAACGCATACGCTGCAGATTAATCATGTGAATCAAAGAGTGGAACCTAAATGATCAATGGGAATCAACTGAATTAGAAACAATGAAAATTTAAAATTAAGGTGGACATTTTTAAAAGTATTACATTCCTGATAAGAAAAAGATGAATTTCGTCGCCTTACATGGTAGGTTTTCTCCCATCAATGGAACCGTCTTTTATTGTCTATGCAAATTACGCACTTCTGCGACAAAGAGAAGTCAATATAACAAAAGACCCTCTAAAATCAGTTGAGAGGAAAATAAAAGCCTACCTTTCTATAAAATTCCATCGTCTTTTGTATATACCCATACGAGAAAAATCAGAATAAACTATTGCATTAAACAAGGTAGAATATTTATACATAGTGACAGAGAGAGAGTTTATTTACTATTATTAATGTGCACTTAAGATAACATATGATTTTATCCCTTTGTTATGATTCATTGATATAGTTTAAAATTTAAATTGAATATAATATGCTTTAAAAGGTATTTTATTTTAAAACAACAAAATATATCATTGCGAATTAATATAGGATGTAGTGATGACATAAAGATGTTTTAAATTTATCAAATTTGATACTCCTTTATTTGAAAACGGCTGAAAAGCTCAGCTCTTAATATTTCAATAAAATTTTATTTTACTCTTAGGGGAAATCGTCATTCTGTATTCTTCCAAGCAACATAGAAAAGTTGTATGACTAGTTCTTGACTGTGACTTTACTATTGTTCATATCATTATCCCTCAAACATCACTATCAAAGGTAGACTACACCTAGAATTCAGATCTGAATAGTGGTGTAGATTACTGGTGCACAATCACAATGCGTGAAGGTGCTCTGCACTTAACATAAGCATAAAAAATAAAAAAGAAATTTCGTGCATTAAGCTAGTAAAACCAGCTTTTTATTTACAAAACGGTTCCAAACTACCAAATCGATGGGCGTTGAATTCTTAGGTTCGTTGGTCGGCAAGTTCATATAGAACATATTAACAAGTTATTGGTAGTCAGTTAACGCTTCAATAACACGATTATCAGTGTACATAATTCAGCCTCAAAAGCTATCGTTATCGGCAAATCAATGAAAAATCTTTAAAATATTATGACGTCATTTTCAACAAAATATGACGTACTAGTTTGTATTGTTTTTGCGTTAATACGACTTGAAACTTAACTAAAAATCTGAAGTTGTTTCAAATAGAGATTCAGGTATTAGTGATTTTTATTTTATTTACTTACGATTAGGGTAGGCTATAAAGAACAATTGTTTTTGAATTCTTTGTATCCAAACATTTGTCATAGTCCCAAAAAGATTTTAAATAATTCGTCTATTTAGTTTAATAATCATATGCTATTATCATTTTTATGGGCTTCAGGTATTAAATTTTATAACCCTAATTAAATTTTTCTTTTGCATTATTTTATTTTTTACTTTAATTAAGTTAAAAGAGATTTAATATTTCTCAACGTCTATTGTAACTAAACAAGTCAAAACTCAAGACATTCCTTTGAGACATATGCCAAGCCCATGATATATAATATCCAATTAGCTTTTATCCATACGAGTCAGAATATTTTAAGTATTTGCTTACTAGGGAAATACATTTATTAAAATGTAAACACAAACAACATTAAAAAACTAAACGCCTAATAATGATAAATACATTAAATCAAATGAAGGCGAATTTCATATTGCACAAGGTACTCTGATTCCAAGCCATCGGAGCCTTCATAAAAAGTAACTAAACCACAAGGGTGTAGCAAATCATTTTCAAAGATTAAATTTTTGCGTAGGAGGAATTAATTACCTGCGGCAAGACACGTATACCATACATAAATAGTTGGCACTGATATGTCAATCCTTTATGAAGTTCAAAGATTTGAAAATAATTAAACCACTTCCTAATATTTTTTTTTTACTACAGCGGAATAAGCTAAATTTAAACGGAAATTAAATAATACGAAAATGTTATTAGTTTCAGAATAATTAACTTAATTGAAGTGTTTATTTAGCTAAATGGTAAATAAAATTCCCAATCCTCATACTCTTACAATCGATACATTATATGGATCTCAGCGTTACAGACTTACCAATATATAAAATTTTTGTAACTTCATCTCGTTTTCACTGCACCAGATGGGGCCCTTCATAGCTACTGGGACCCTACAGTTTTATATAGATTTATATATATATATATATATATATATATATATGATAACTTGAAGCAAATTTTAAGCACTTGAGATAATTGGGGAGCTCATCCGTAAATTTTTTACAGCAAATCACGCAATTTAGCAGAATGGAAAACCCGTAAAAATAATATATGCAGTGGTTTTTCAAACCTATTTAGTTAAAAAAAAATCAGTTCATTCGAAAATAAAATTACGAAAATAATGGAAGCACTGCGAATAAATAGCATTAATTTATTAACACAAATATATGTTACATTTTCACTAATACCTCCTTTTACCAGAAGCTACCGTTTTCGAAATAACTTTTAAAATTGAATGGGGAATGCTTGTGTAGAACATGAATATTTTCTATTTAATTACGATAAAATAATGAATTCACAAAAGTAGTGCAAATATTTCTCATAATAATTCAAAGAGGCAATAACTTTATGTTGAAATGCATTTTGTTCATCTTTTCCTAAAAGCAGTTAGAAATAATTTATTCATTTTGTTCAACATATAACAAACTCTCAGCGCGAATGGAAGCCGATTTTAATATTGCATATTTACACTGAATGACATTTTTGAACTAAATTGATTAAAGTTTCTACACAGCACTTGCAAGATTTAAGCATCGGCTTTAAAATAGTTTTCAATCAATAAAAGAAGATAAAAAAGAGGAACATATATATTCTTTGTTTCAGAATGAATCAAAGAAAGTCAGATAGCAGTATTTTTATTACATGGTCACTTAAATAAAATCATGTCCCATATAAAATAATGGTCAAATATTATTTGTACTTTAAAAATTAAATTTAATTACTAATAAATTTATTTCTGACAGCCTTAATTCGCCTTCAAGAAATTCTCCAACTGACCACGACTTCGCAAAGTATGCCCATGAAAGTCACTTTAAGACATGTGAAGCCAGATGAAGACTTCAAGAAATATATGAAAGATTTATACAAGCTAAGAGAAAATAATTTTGTCGTTGATCTCCCTTTGCATAGAGTGAAACAACTGTTTGCTGATGTAAGTAAAATCCTTTGTAGATTAATTGTTAAGAAGTATACAAAGTCAAAATTCATGTAACTGTCCAGTCATACTCTAACATGGTGGCATTTCGTTGTATTCCACTCTCTTAAGCGGCATTCTTTGTTTCCCTTTAAAAATAACTAACTTGGCCAAGTGTTCTGATCTTTAGCCCAAGGACTATTCCATAATGTCCCCCTGTTTGTCTTACATTCTTCCCTCCGAGACACATTAGGTAAACTCATATTACATTAAATATATATATTTATATATATATATATATATATATATATATATATATATATATATATATATATATATATATATATACTACTGTGTGTCACTGTAGTAAGCTGATTCGTGATTCTCAGACATTATTTTCTCTTAAAACCGACCACGTCTGCTTGTTAGCTAAACACACTCCTCCTACTTACCAAACCGATGCTCCACACGACTCCATCCATCCGATCCATCACGACTCCATAAATCTCGCAATGAAAGATAATGATCTTAAAGTAATTTAAAGAATTTAATTTATCAAATCGCATGTGTTCATTGTCCAATTACGTTGCAAATGCAGTTCTGAGTTGATACCATCAATTGAAAGAATGAGATTTTGTAATAATCTACAGGATATTAAATAAATAAGACATTTAGCTGAAAATCGTTAGGAATCCATTATGGTTAAAATGCACATTTCATGAAAAGTGTTATAGGTAATGCCGACCCTAACATCGCAATATCGAAGTACAACTAAGTATCTTTGAGCTTAATAACTAATTAAAGCATATATATTTGGAATTAAACCAGTAAAATATAGACCACACATATCTTTAAATCTATTTTTATGATTACAAATGATAGACAAAATGTCACTAGAGAATAATCGAAATTCTAAATATTGTATATTCCAGACGCGTTTCAATTCACTATTTTTCCGTATCAAAAGTCACAAAAGATGTTTAAAATTATATACCATAGCAAACATGTGAAAATACATATTTTATATACACAAAGCCAGCATAATTTGGTACATCCCTAATATTATTACACTTTCAACTCCATCGAAAATCACAAGACATGTCAAAGGAAATTAACTCTCTGGATCACACAGTCGAAAGAGCTAAGTGAAATGCGACCTGACATCCGACACACATACACAAATTTCTACATCTTAACGTGACAGATGGAATTCAAAATGTGTGGTTCAAACAGGCGTCATCATTTCAGAAACTTCAAGAAGTTTCGTATATATACTTTAAAGTTATACACCAGCTACTTAAAAGGGGTGAAGTTACGAATGTAAAGGAACAAACCTGAAAGACCTGCAAAATTCGCGTTAAAATATTTTTGAGTCCCGTAACGAAAATATACATTGTAACTAAAAAGAATAATTTAAAGAAAAATAAAAAGGTGCTATTTAATGATAGAATTAAGATAGTTATACACACCCATATATATATATATATATATATATATATATATATATATATTTGTCTGTATGTATATTATATTATATAATCCTCTTACAATAGCTTTCATTTTGATACTTTTTGGCATTTTGTCATCACGTTTATTTATCATATTTTTTAAATTCTTTGAAATTATTTTCATGATTGTTAACGCTACATGTTTTATTGTTTACTGACTTACTTATTCACAGCATCTGGAAATGAAGCTTTGATGTTCCTCAGTATAGATTACGCATTCATGCATAAATGTATACTCGACCTCCAGACAGAATCAGGGACTGTGTATCCGCCTCGGTTTCAAATGGCATGACTCATGGCTCTTTCTCAAGATTTTCTAGATTTGAATGGCTATCATCTGTCTATATATATATATATATATATATATATACTGGGAGGCCATAATTAAACTGACAGTGCTCACAGTGTTCTGTAGCGCGATCTATTTGCGAGAATGACGCCTTATTTTGTAGGAAGATTCAACAAGACGGGGGACGAAGGATTCCGCGAAAAAAAATTAGTTCCAAAAGTCACCGCTAGGGGAATATTTGGCGCTGTGTAATAGAAAATAGAGTGTTAACAAATGCAAATCAATACGGAAATTACCTTTTATTTTGCATTCAAATGAAGTTCAATGTGGCTGGCATTGTTGTGGACCACATATTGCATTCTGTGCACAGTATGCACAACAGCAGAGAGTAACATGTCTGCAGAAATCTCCCGTACAGTCCGTGATATGTTATCCTTCAACGTAGCCAGGTCCTGGACCACTCCTTGATAGACCTTGGACTTAAGGTAACCCCATAGCCAGAAGTCGCATGGGGTAAGATCAGGCGACCGAGGTGGCCATGCAGTTCGAAAGTAGCGGCTAATGACTCTTTCTGTTGTGAATTTCTGTCGTAGCAGCTGTTGCACCCGTACAGCAACGTGTGGAGGGGCTCCATCTTGCATGAAAATGATTTCCCCCAGGCATTGTCTTTGCTGAAGTGCCGGAATGACAAAGCTGTTCAACATGTGGCGATATTTCTCTCCGGTAACAGAACAGGTTTCCGGATCTGTCGGGGTAATGTTCTCATTGAAGAATGGACCTACGATAAATTCCGCTGTGAACCCACACCAAACAGTTACCTTTGGTGAATGTAAGGGAATTTCTGTGACTGCATGTGGTGATTTGTCATCCCAAATTCGGCAGTTCTGGGTATTCACAGTTCCATGCAGGTAAAAGTGGGCCTCGTCTCCCCATAAGATTTTCCACTGCCAAGCATCATCCACCTCCATTCTGGCAAGAAAGGTGAGAGCAAAAGTTAATCGCTTATCATGGTCGGGGTACAGTAACTCCTGTACACGGCTGATCTTGTACGGATAGAAGTTGATAATCCTTCGTAAGATTTTCCATACCGTACTGTAAGGCATATCCATATTCCGAGCTAATCCGCGAGCACTAGAGGTGGCAGCAATATTGTCTGGTCCTCTGTCGACAATCGCCGTGGCAACTGCTTCGATTGTATCCTGTGGTACAGGTTTTCGTCCTCTGCCTGACTGAACCTTCAGAGAACCTGTTTTCTCAAACGTCGCAACCATTGCTTTTAGCCCATTAACTGACACAGGACCGTTACCTTTACGCATTTTTTTGTGCGTTCTAAAAGCACGAAGAGCGGCTGATGCGTTGCACTGGTTGAGGTAAAAGAATTTGACCAGTAACGCACGCTCGACTAAAGAAGGAGACATTGCACATAAACTTTCAATCCGATTGATCCGAAACGTAACACACTGCCTTTTAAAACCCAAGCAGCTGGCACTGTGCCAATGGATGTAACGTGAAATTTGAAAAAAGAACTTCTTCTTCTGCTCAGCGTACGTGATATTGCAGATCACGAAACTTTATCGGTGTTTATGTAGATTTTACGCTTTTTTAAAAGTGTTGCCATATTGCACTTGAACTAAATAAGAAAATGTGCATAATAAAAGGTAATTTTATTCCGTATTAATTTGCATTTGTTAACACTGTATTTTCTATTACACAGCGCCAAATATTCCCCTAGCGGTGACTTTTGGAACTAATTTATTTTTTCGCGGAATCTTTCGTCCCCCGTCTTGTTTAATCTTCCTACAAAATGTCGCGTCATTCTCGCAAATAGATCGCGCTACAGAACACTGTGAGCACTGTCAGTTTAATTATGGCCACCCGGTATATATATATATATATATATATATATATATATATATATATACACACAAAGAGAGAGACAGACAGGCAGAGAGAAATAGATTGAATGGTATTGATGTATAGATATGTTGATCTAAGTCACATTAAGAGTAAACTAAGAGGTGTGTTTTTGAGTCTATTTTTAAATATAAACTGAAATAATGAATGGAAACAAGTTACCCTAATCAAGCAAAACAAATAATATACCCGATTCTAGAGCAATATGGAAAACCACCGTCGAGTCATAGACATAGATGCAGTCTGGAGAGTCCAGTGTTAGTTCACACACAAAAACTATAAACTAGATTGTCAAAATGGAAAGCTTTTTTCATGACCTTACTTTTGAATAAATAAATAAAAGAATAAACGCAGCGTTAGCTGTTTCCTCAACGACCTTTTGATTTATCAAAAAAATTAACAAATAGATATTTAACTTTCAAAAAAACAACTTTAAGGAAGATAAATATTAAGGTAAACAAATATAGGAGAATATAACACGAATTATGAAAACCAAAGTTATTATTAATTAAGCAGCATAAAATAAAATATATTCTTTTATTAATTTTTTTTATATATTTTTTTTATTTAGTTTATTAAATAAAACTTGCACGTGAAAAAACTATACTAACCTATCGGAAAAAACGTCAGCACTTAATAAATGTTTACAATCCTGTATGCATTACCTATATAGTATATTTATTTGCGGGAATATTCTCATTTTTACATAACTCTTCGTAAATAGTTTAACGAAAGTAGGAAATTCATTTGTATGACACATTTCTAACATATTTTGTCATATAAATTGTATTGTTGCGTATCGTAGGACTTGCAAAAGAAATAAATATTGTAAATTTCAGCATTATTTACATTAGTTAGATAACAATCTCATCCCTGTGCTTATTATTATAAAATTAGAGTAATACCGTAAACAATAAAATAACTACTTAAAAAAATAATTTTTATTATACGATACTGTTTGATATTATGGAGGGCAGAAATATTTCATTAGCATTTTATGGCTGCTGAAATATTGCTCTTATTGTTTACAGGCTATAGAATTCATTCAACAAACCCGTATCAAAAATTATATCAATTAGTATACTATATTTTTACGACATTTAATATTGCTTTGTCATAAAAACAGTTTAACTGACTGCTTAAAAAATTCAAAAGGATGAATTGTCTTTATATGTTACGCATACAATTAGAATAAAGTCATTTATAATAAAATATCTATTTTGAATTAAAAAAATATTTCTTTTAGGAATTGTTTTTTAATAGAGACCATGAATATTTTAATAGCAATTCAAGACTGCCGAAATATTGCTCATGTTATATATTGGATAAGCTACTCAGTCAAAAAGCCTATATCGAAAATTAATTGGCATATACATCCTGCTTTTGGGATTCTAATAAATCGATTTCCACAAAGATAGTTTATACGTTTGCTTAAAATGAGTTTAAAAGGTTAAATTGTCTTCACATTTTACAGATTCAGCAGAATTTTGTAATTTTTTATAATGTCAACGTTGTGGCTTGGAAGTTTTAAAGTAATGAGAATTAGGGATCTTTTTTATTAATTTAAAAGCAGTTTAAAGTTAAAACCATTCTATATTAATGATATAAAATTAATCCTAGTTTAACTTTTCAATCTAACGATAAGATGTAATAGCCGTAACTGCTTTAAATAAAGGCGCATCTCTCACCAATACTTTCCTTAAAGTATTTAGATTAAATAAAGGATTACTTTCTCCAGCATAAATTAGCATATATTTTTCAACAAAATTTCAAATGCTAAATTTATAATTCAAATACATTCCAGACATGTATATATTTTAACCTAAGCTGTAACAATTGTTGTTGAATAATGCATGGGCTGTATTTAGAATGCTTTACATCTGTATTCTTAAATAAGTACAGATTCAATTGTTCTCTTTTAAAAACAATTGTATAAAGTTAAAATAAAATAATTTTTTGGGGTGTTTTATACATGAAAATCAAACAAATATATGCTCAAAAAGCAAACAGCTTGCAATTTGAAAGTTTTGTATCGTATCTTAGCTGTTGAATAATTGTTTATGTATTTTGCAGGCTGCTAAAGTGGATATGATGACAGAATATCAAAACTACCTGCTAACATCTCTTGTAAGTACAATATATTTAAACACCTCGTTTTATAAAATTTATTTAAAACTAAAAATTTTAACTGAAACTACATTTGTCAAATATGGAAATAATAAAATTTTATTTGAAAGATCCTTATAAATTAAGAGTATTGATCTATAATATCCATATTTTCTAAATAAGGAAATTGTATTTATATTTAAGGCCAGTATTATTGTGCCGTCACTACCGCAAATTGAAGAATATTCCCGCTTCAGTGTTTTACAGTTTACTTCTTCCCTTCTTCATTTATGCAAGTATTTAAAATCAAACACTTTCAAGTCTAAAATTAATTGAGTTAATAGCTTTTAGTTCACTTATTATAATTTAAAAATAATTGAAATTTAATGGCATCGTTGATGGTTTTAGGCATGCATTTTTTAAATCTGTCACTATATTTAGATCATACATTTTAACGTTTCTCCATTCATTTTTTCTAAGCTCTATTTTGTATCGTAAAACTAATTACAAAAGAGTTTATTTTGAGAAAGTGGGAGAAAAAATTAAATAACAAATGTTTATCTCTTGCAAATTACTTTTTCTGTTTTAGAGTCTGCGGAATCTAATCTAAATAATAGTTTATGAAGACTGTCTGTTTTTTATGCATCTGAGGTTTTTAAAGCTATTTTATTAAAGGAGTAAATATTTATTATCATAAAAATGCAAACTGTGTAGTAAAAACTGAAGACACAACATACGTGTTGGACCCCTCACAGATTCCTTTTTAAGTTTTCAGAGTAATATTTATTCATGATAACATTGTATTTATCACTGTACTGGAGTCCATAATTTCCAATATGTCTGTATATAACTTTTCCAAGCTTTTACTGGACTATTTTGTTAGTAAAGGGAATGACTGAAATATAATGTTAAGAAAAATACTTTTAGAAAAACGCTTAAAAAGTGTAGAAAACGGTAGTTTGACTATTTCTTTGTGTCTAGGAACTCTTATACTGTCTAGAAACCGTAAAGAATTGTTATTACTAAACATTTCCCTTCCCAGTGTTGACTTATTTACTTTGATGCTTAAAAAATTTCATTCAAGCATCGGAAGAAAACAAAAATTCATCTTCTATTTTTCTCCAACAAAACGTGAAACATTTTGTAAAGTGTAAAGAATATTCTCATCTTTTTTTAATATGATGATATCACCGTTTTGCCATTTTCATCAATTTTAAAAACACAGGTGTAGCAATAGATTTTTCCATTCATCTTCTTAAATGTATACAAACATAAATGCAGTTTTTCTGGTTAAATGTGCATTATTTACATTGTATTGTCGCTGATAAAATAATAAAAAAGTAGCGTATGAATGTTAGAACAATCCCCAAAACAGTCAAAAAGCAATTTTCTTCGATATCTGTGGTGATTCTTGACTCAAGACCCATGCTGCCTCTACAGAATATAAAGTTCATAGAACAAATACTGAAACTGTATTTCATTACGTGTTCTTGCACACATAATACTTATTAATTATTTAGAACTTGAATTTTAACATTTTGACCTTGCATATATCCTTTCCACATTTACCTTGTTTTCCTTTTGGAAGAACGTCGTTTAAAAATTGTGATGTCACCCAATAAATGAGCCAACATTGCCTTCCAAGAGGAAACAGCACAGGAATGCCACAGGCCAGAAATTTGAGACCAGACAGTCCCCAAACATTTCCAAGAGGAAGCCCAGACTGTTCCAAGAGGGAACAGCACAGGAATGCCACAGGCCAGAAATTTGAGCCCAGACAAGGCAATTAATGACTTACTTTCACACATTACCACCATATACAGTGAAATGCCTTTTATGTGAACATAGAGGTAAAATAGTCATGAAATTTATTGCCTGGAATTTTTCTATTTACGGAAATACGTTTTACGAAACTAAGACCATGAGATTAAGGCTTTTCACACCTAACCACCCAATGAAGTGAAAGATCTTTTCCGAACACATGAGTAACATCATCAAGAAAATTTTCTACCTGTGAAAATATGTTTCATGAAAATATGACCATGCGTTGAAGGCTTTTCTCTCTTAACCACCCTATGAAATGAAAGACATTATTTTACGAACATAGGAGTAACATTTCTATGATAATTTTCTGCCTACAATTTTTCTATTTACGGAAATACGTTTCACGAAACTAAGACCATGAGATTAAGGCTTTTAACACCTAACCACCCAATGAAGTGAAAGATCTTTTCTGAACACAGGAGTAACATCATCAAGAAAATGTTTAACATCATCAAGAAAATTTTCTACCTGTGAAAATATGTTTCATGAAAATATGACCATGCGTTGAAGGCTTTTCACTCTCAACCACCCTATGAAGGGAAAGACATTATTTTGCGAACAGGAGTAACATTTGTATGATAATTTTCTGCCTACAATTTTTCTATTTACAGATATACGTTTCATGAAACTAAGGCCATGCGATGAAGGCTTTTCACACCTAACCACCCTATGAAGCTAAAGACCTTAGTAACATTGCTGAACATAGTAGTAACATTGCCAAGAAAATTCTCTGCCTAGAATTTTTTTTTTAATTTACGAAAAGATGTTTCACGAAAATATGACCATGCGATGAAGGCTTTCCACTCTTAACTACCCTATGAAGTAAAAGACATTTTGTGCAAACATAGGAGTAACATCTTCATGAAAATTTTCTGCCTAGAGTTCTTTTGTATACGAAAATATGATTATCCATTGAAAAATTGAGAATTTATTCATTGAAACTTGTCATTGAGTGATTCTGTTGAAATCTATTGTAAAGAACGTCAAATTTGCGTAACAATTTCCCAGGTATTCTCATTAGACATTCTTATTCTAAAAATCCGTAAGTCAGGTTCTTAGAAACCTAACATTTCAAGATCGTCTCTGCTAATTCCTTGCAAAACTTTTTTTTGTAGACGTTCATAAGCATTCATCAGTCAACTTGCTCTTAGTTTTCTTATCTCAAAGGGTATGTTTGGTGTATATATATATATATATATATATATATATATATATATATATATATATATATATATATATATATATATATATATATATAATATATATATATATATATATATATATATATATATATATATATATATATATATATTATATATATATATATATATATATATATATATATATATATATATATATATATATATATATATATATATATATATATATATATATATATATATATATATATATATATATATATATATATATATATATATATTATATATATATATATATATATATATATATATATATATATATATATATATATATATATATATATATATATATATATATGTATATAAATGCGTAGACCCTTTGTCGTGAGACATTCGCCTTTTGCTATTCATTGCGATTTAATGGCTACTTTATTATGAGAGAACCATATAGGTGAGCCAGTATTGCACCCCATGAGGGGGACGACACGGAAACGACCAAGCCTTATCCGGGATTTGAATCCAAGCCACAAGCGCGACAGCTCAGAACAGTAACCACTACACCAAGTGGGAGGCACGTTTGTTAAATATTGATAGTGGCATATTAATACAAATAACGAAACTGATGGATGAGAAATATTTTTACGTACTTTGTTAGATGTATCGGGTAAAAATTAATTAACAAATGCTATATCCGTATTAACACGTAATACGATCCTATTTCTAAACAAGAGTATTTTGCTGAAATCTTTTACAAAATTTAATATTTGAAACATTCATTCTAAAGTCAACTTAATAGCAAAATCTGTAATATGCGATTTCCAGCATTATTTTTATATTTTCATACAATTAATTACGTTAGTGAAACTAAATGCATTAAAATTTCAGAACTTAAATAATATACTTGTTCATTTTATTCACATGGGATAGAACTTTTTTTTGCCATTAAAATGTGTAGTAATTAATTAATTAATATGTAGATTAATTTATAATTCTTCATAAAGTAGCAAAAAAATTGGATTGTAGTTTATTTTTAAAAAGATCAAATAACTTGACCTTTAAGCAAACTTTTCCGTAATTATAATAATAATGTTGAGTTAGGCCCTTATAATATGGATTACAATAAAAATGTGAGGTAATTCTTTTTATATTAAAAATGTCCTCTTAATTGCAATTGAAAGCAATTAAAAATAATTCCATCATGAGCTTTCGTATTTTTTGTTACGACCTTTTTTATCTCGCCCTCTCTCTATGCATATACATATCTCTCTATGCATTAATTTATAATTTTAAATACTGTAGCAATATTTATTTGGATAGATAAACTAAATTAACATTTAAACTTAATAACTTATTTATAACTATGATTATAATCTGAAGATACACATTTATAATATTGATTATATCTATAATGTAAGGTATTTTCTTGTCATATTATTAAAATCGTTTACTAATTATTTAATATATGGTTTAATTTTTAGTTTTTAATAATGTATCAAACTAAATTTAGATAGAAGTTTATTTAACATAGGATAATTATCTTAAAATTTACGCCAGCAATTCATTCCTGATTATAATAATAACGTTGTGGTACACCCTTATAATAATGGTTATAATAATAATGTAAGGTAATTCTATTTCACCTTAAAAATGTTCTCTGAAGTGCAAGTGAAAGCAATGAAAAAGAATTCCACCGTGAATTTCGTATTTTTCTGTTATGGTCTTTTCTATATATATGTCTGTCCTTAAAAAAAGATTTTACGAATCTCATGATGATTATTTCTTTTTCTCTTTTCCATCATTAGGATGTTCACACTGTGGAATGGAACCAAGATTTTATCGGCCGAACGAATATAACAGCCTTCCGTCTGATAGATCCTGAAAATCAGAAGTTTAAGAAATTTCTAGGGGAATGGATTTTTTCGGAGCAAACCTTTGGAAACGATGTTTCGAGCAAACAACCAATAATGGTAATTTTATATTTGTGGGGGTGACTCAGAAAAAGAGACACCAAGATTAGTCTCTGTAGTATTTCACGCTGTATTTTATTTTGTTATTTAGGATCTAGTCCATAGTAAATAAAAACAAGGAAAGTGTATATAAACACCAAAAGACTTAAAATTTCATTTTTTTATATACATAGAATTTATTTTTCGTGCAAAAAAAATTACTCTTTCTGTTCAAATATTCACATGTCATGGTGTTTTGTTTACAGGTCTTTAAAAAAATAAAATAATAAAATAAAAATAAACGCTACATTCTTTGCGATTTATTTCTAAGTAATTTAAATTCTGAGAATCTGCAGGAAAGGAAAGAAAATGAAACCACA
Source organism: Dolomedes plantarius (assembly GCA_907164885.2). Classification (NCBI taxonomy): domain Eukaryota; kingdom Metazoa; phylum Arthropoda; class Arachnida; order Araneae; family Dolomedidae; genus Dolomedes; species Dolomedes plantarius. Next base: position 187,055,470 of record OU015497.1, read on the forward strand.
AAATTTTGTTTGGGAGATGTTTGGGAGATGTTTGGGAGATATCTGTGTTGCACAGACACACACACACACACGTGTATATACCTGACACGTGACACACCTGACTTACGTAATATATATATATATATATATATATATATATACATATATATGAGGCGGTGAAAGGCAAAGTGATGTAAGTCCAAAGAGTTTTACTGCAAAATCTACAAAAAATTCCACTATAAATTGAACAAATTATAATTCATAACAATTATTATAATATTGCAAATACTAATTATTTGCAATTCCACTATAAATTGAACATGGAAATTAAATTTTTGCCCTCATCTAAAGAAAAGGTTGAAAATGGGACTTATACAACTTTGTCTTTCACCGCCTAATATATATATATATATATATATATATATATATATATGAAATACTCTTATTGTCATTGAAAATTTCACTGTCATTGAAAACAAGAAAAGACATACGATATCATCAATTCACTTCAAAAACATATTTAACCTCAAATAACTCCAGAAATTCCAATCTGTAAGTAATCAAAAACTATTAATTATCCATTCACATACTTTTGATGGGATGTCTATAGAATAGTTAAGATTAAATTTCCTCCATTCGTCACTGTTTCAAGAAATAAAACCAAGATCTGATTTTGAATTTTTTGAAGTATATCACACATAGCTCAGAATGCAGCATGAAAATTAACAAACAACTCCATCCATATTTCGTACGGTATGGAAGCCTTGAATATATTATTGATTGTCCTGGTATTTTATGTTGTAACGTAAGGCGTAAGTATTACGCGTACAAACTAAAGCACAAGAAAATCTGCAAGAATGATTACATAACAGAGTTCTAGACCTTCCAACAAAATAAAGTACTGTATTCCTGTTTTTTGACATGAGTATAACCAAATATAAGATTAATGTATCAATCAGATGAGTTTTAAATTGAGTGGCAAAAATATTGGTTGTAAATGAAAAACTTGTGATGAGACGAGGTGTACATAGGTCGCTGTATGGTTAATATAATTTTGATAATATATCCGGGTCCCTAAAATTTGGGAATTGCTTAGCTTTTCTCCTACCTCTACCTGCGTCGAAGCGTATATATGTGTCATGAATTTATTTTAAAATACAAAATATGTAAACAAATTTTAAAAACAGTAGATCAAAATATTTTTTGTTCTAATAGATAATGGATTTCTTTAATGTGGTGATTAGTTATTATTTATATTATTACTAGTCATCACATTATATTAGATTCAAATGTCTATCGAAGTACAGTGTCTACAGAAAATTTAGTCAAATAATATATAAGTGAATAGTTTACCTAGATAGTCGTTAAATAGTAAATTATTCTACTAGCAGTAAGTAATAAACCATCACTTAACTAAGTCTTTAGTGGCAATTTATTAGATATTGCCAGTAAGGACCAACGCCATACGGACAGCATCTATCATGTATTACAACATGAAAAACAAATTAATAAAAATCATAATATGTATGACTCAACTTGTTAATATTATAGCCGAATATTCAGAAAATCATTATTGAGAGACATTATGACCACACATTGTACTTTAAAAATACAATACTTCTCAATAAAAAGTTTCAGCAATGAAGAAATGTATCTAATAAGGGAAAAAGGCCTTCTCTCAACGTTAATAAAAGGGTATTAACCATATCATTATGACTCACACTACCTTGCAAGAAATTGCATATTAAACATTCATTCTCTCCTGTAAACTGGGGACACTATTTAAAGATCCTTTGTGAAGATCAGGAATTTAACCATGGTTATTATATATCAACACATGTCTCTACCCAATAAAGTTTCCCGACTAAGGACTATCCCCAGCTATATGAAGAACTTCTTAACTCTGTTTTTCCCAATTTTAATACATCTTCTGTTAAAACTACTATTTACGTTTTCACCCAAGATGAATTTCAGAATAAATCTCTATTTTAAAAATAATTAATTTTACATGGACCTAAATCAGGTCTGAACGAAATTATCGTTTAAGACAGTAACAATGCGAATTCCTGTTAATTATTAAGACAATAAAGTTATTGATCTGCCATAGAAATCTATCAGTCCAATAAAAATTTTAAGTATAGTTTATTTCATTACTCCACAACAAGCTTATATACTTATAATTGAAGTGAGAAATTATGAAGGATATGTTGTGATTTTTCAAACTTTGCTTCCATCTCTAATCATGAAGCACATCATTTAATTATTTACAAATTTATTTTTCAGACAGAAGCTGCTCTACTTTATGACGCTGTAATGATGCTGACGAGAGCTCTTGATGATCTAGACAGGGGGAAATCTATCGAATTAAGATCGTTGTACTGTGATGGCTCGTCGACATGGCCTGATGGCACAGCTATTGTTAATTACATGAAAATTGTGAGTAAAATTCAGTTAGTCGATATTCCAATAAATAAGGGAATTTACAGATTACACCAAAATAATGATTAAAATTACTGTAATGATTTCATGACTAATAGAGCTTAAAAGAATTATTTCTGTTCAAGATATTTATAAATTTCTCCCACGTACTAAATTTCAAAACCCCCTACAAGGCTTCAGTTGAAAGTTATTCCGATTAAATTCAGTTATTTGATATCGATTTTCACGGCCAAAAGTTCTCATGCATATGATTATCAATATTGCAGTGGTAATATTTATATTAATTACAGTAGTAGTATTTTGAATAAATAAGTGGTATTTGTCTCATGCTACAGCTGAAAAACTGCTATGAAGTATAAATATTTAATAATTCATGATAAAAGTAAATTTGGTTTTATTAACTAAATTTTACCTTGTACATTACTTGTGCATTTTTTGCCATGCACAAATATTGCTACTTACTCGGTATCTATGATAATGACCATAGTGAGCACTAGTAAAAAATATCAAAAAAACATAAATAACGTTAAATTTGAAAATTAAAACCTTGATGTAAAAATTTTGTTGTTTATTCAACTGGTAAATTATAAAGCGATAAAACATTATACTTTTTGAAATCGGGAATAAAATGAAAAATTTTTTTTCAATATGTATTGATATAACAATTCTTACAAAATATTTTTTAAGAGAGAAAGGAGTCTACGATGTTTAGTAGTAGTTGCAATCACATGCGTGATGAAAGCATAAAAGATGTATTATTAACCTCTAACGGTACAGTGGTTTGAGACGAAATAGATAGTACGGTCGGGTCGGATCCGACCCGATGTCTTTTTGATGAGGTTTTCGGTAGAAATAAGTACACAATAAGCATTTTTTGTATAATAACATTTATTGAAAATATTTTACATTTAATAAAAGCCTTATTGTAGAAAAAAATACCAACGAATTGCAATTTTGCTAAACAAAGACAATCTCGCTGGCATTTACTTAGAATGTTGTATATATTAGGTTTAATATGTAATTTAGTCTTGTACCTAGTTTTAGAAGCTACTGAATAAAATTTCCGAGCACAAAGATTTTTAAAAATTATATATTTTGCCATTTTTGGCCTTCAAAATCGAAATTTTAAAAAAAATCTAAAATGTTAAAAAATCACTAGTGATCATGAATACCTTTTTTTCAACGAAGACACTCATATTTACTGCAAACGTATAACTGCAAACATTCCAACACCTGTTGCAAGACTGCCTGGTAGGGTTCCTTGTCATCTCGATCTCCTGAGATGAGAGGGGAGAGTACAGGAGGGGGAAAACACACCCCTTGGTCGGATCCGACCCCACATTACAGTTAGAGGGTTAATATACTGGATTTATCCCAATATAAATTTGAAAATTCTTACAATATGTATCTTACCAGGAATCCCTCCCACACCGTATAGTGGTTAGTTTCCACAAAATCGAATCCCGGATAAGGCACGGAAGTTCCTGTGTTGTCCCAGCAGAGGGAGCAGGGTTCGTTACCTGTATAGTGCTTGCATAGTAAAGTAGCGAACAATTTCGCGGTGTCAATGTCCTCAGCACAAACTACCTGCCATGAAGAAGAAAAAAAATTATCTTGAATTTTAAAATAAATATTGCGGTTGAGTTTTGGAGGAAATTTCTGGAACCCATGAATTCCATGTCCGGAAGATATCCTTGAGAACAAGATACAAGTGGTTTGGGTAAAAGTAAAAGAATTCTTTATGAATGTGAAGGAAAAATATCAGGATTTTTTACCATGACTTTCTAAGAGCAATATTTCTATAACTATGTTCTCTTTTATTTTTTAACTTTATTTAATTTCTAAATATAGTGATCTAAAAGGATAATGCGTTTGGCAATGATAGATTTGCCACTATTTTACAAAAGAAATTGCTTGACGGAAAACGCAAAATGACGTACTGAACATGTAAGCAAGAATTATTTAAACATAACTAACTTTTACTTTTAATTAAGAGCACACAGTCACATAATTGATATATATATATATATATATATATATATATATATATATATATATATATATATATATATATATATATATATGTATATATATATATATATATATATATATATATATATATATATATATATGTATATATATATATATATATATATATATATATATATATATATATATATATATATATATATATATATATATATATATATATTAGCTGATATTTCATAACAAATTTGTTTTATGTTGCAACATATGAATAACAAAACTTCTAAGCAAGAACCTTTTTAAAATTTTGTATTTTTGTACACTTTTATGAAACATATATTTACTATCAGTAATTAATTAAATAATTTGTTTGGACATCTAGCTCTAGAACTAAAAAAATAACACTTTATTATTCATAAGAACGCATATTCACTTAAAGTCTTGTTTTCTGATATAATATTTGTAGTCCTCTGTATAATAGACGGTTAATTTCCCTTGGAAGTGGTTCTTCTGTCTAACGAAATGTAGTATTGTCTTTGGCGAATGTATCCCATATATTTTGCTCTTATTCCACCGCAGATCAGAAATAATCATGAGTTTCAGGCTACACAATGCCCTAACGATCCAACATTGCGTGTGTTAGTCTCCTTGTGATGACTTGTAATGTTTTAGCGTAATAATTTAGCATTCCATTCGACAGAAAGGCTTTGCTATGAATAATGTATCGAACGGTCGTGATCACAACGCATATGTGAGGTCTGCAAGGTGTGATATCTTGTTCTATGCTACAAGTTATTCTTTGTTTATATATAAGATTTTGGGAAATATTATATACATTCAAAAATAATTAGAAACCCATAACAAATAGTAGTTTAAGTACTTTTAAAGTATCGTTCGATTTTTTTAAAATTCTAATAATTCTGTAATCAGTTTTTCCTTGCAAAATGATACTCCTCAAGTGTACCAGTGCCCTTTGTCAATCACCATTAAAAATTTGGAGAAAATCTACACTTCGGATTCCTTTCCCTTCAGCGTGCTCATTTGTTATGCCTTACTGAGGAGTAATAAGGGCGAAATAAGGGCGGAGGTGTATATTTTTTTAATTATGAACTTGAAGTGTACTCTGTTAATGTTTGCTTCCCTCTTCTTTTACTTCACATATAACTAATCCTTCTACTCTGCTACTGTTTTCTATTGCATTACGTTTTATAATTTTTATGACGACCTATTTCAGTGTCCTTCAAGTAAAGACAATCGAGAGTGAGCATTGTAAGGAATTTTCCCGATTTCAAAAACTTTTGAAATGTTACCTAATATACAAATAGGCAACATAAATTATCTTTTAAAGTATTAAAATTCGATTGAAAAATTGTTTCAAAGTTTCGGTTTGCAAACTGCTGAAGTTTAATACAAATACGTACGACACTCTATTAAGGCAATTGATTCTTGTTATGTCTGTCAGATACTTATTCTGTCTGTCAACTAATTTCAATATGTAAATAAGAAAATAGTCATGATTTATTTTCACTCTCTTTTTTTTATATTAATTCAGTTTGTGTATACCTGAATTACCATCACATAACTGATGTTCAACTTCAAAAGTTCATGGAATAAAGTTTGATCTTTAATTAATTTTATTATTTTAAAAATTTATTTTCAGAGACTAAAATGAATTTATGTGAAAGTAAATCTGAAGTTTACAAAATAGAATACTGTTATTTCCTAGTTTCTCTTCAGTTTTAGTTATAAATGTAGGAAAGAAAATTACAGAAATTCATCGTTATTTCAGTATCGTGACACTTTGAATCTTAATACAGACGCAGCGGTTTTTATTATGATCATAAAGGGAGCTGATATTAGTGTTTATTCCACCATATGTATATGTGTACATATCGCACCTCTGCTAGAAGAGTGTTATATCTCCGAAAGATTCGATTTTGAGGTAACTGCACCACAATGCTCTATAAGAAAGGTTTCTGATTTTCCAATAATGTTATATGCCGAGTACCAACACAATCTCTTAGAGGGCGCTTATTACCCTCTTCCACAACTAGGAGGGGGAACTTGCTCATGCGCGAAGAATGAAAATAAGTATTGTCAGTGCCTAATCTTGTTGTATTAAAATGTTCCTGTTCATTAAATTTTATTTGGAAAATAAATGTTTTTATTTGGAAAATAAATTTGTATTTTTTTCTAACCTGCTGTTCATGTTATCAAGGTTTTTACTTTGTATTGGGAAAATTTTAGATAGATTGTGCATTAGCATAGAGATATGACAGTAATTCCTCAAGCTTTTTCAGTCTATGTTGACAAAATGAGGTTACTAGAAGAAGGTTGTAATTAAAATTCAAAATCATGCCTTAAAAATTGAAAACAACTTCTATAGTATACAGTTTTGCCTTCTGAAGTGATTCGAACAATAAGTTTTCCCAAAATTATCATAGGCATTCATGAAACAAGAAATGAAATTTCAACAGGTATCTTCTTTAGCTCCTCCTGAAAATATGGCTATTTTCAGATGTAACACTCTTTTAGCATAGGTGAGATATAACTTAAATAGTATTTATTTGTTTTCTTTCTATGTTGGATAATGTTTACTAACGTTTTAAAATTCCATTTTTTCTCACAAATGTAATTAGTAAACTCCTTTAAAATATTACTTCTCTCGACTGTTTTAATCAGCTTGTCGTGATTTAGACAATGGCACTAAGATAACCAATTACGAGGCAACAGGGAGCGTAAAAAAATCTTTATCCTCGATTAAGAGCAAAAAATGTGAAACTATTATGTTCCTGAGTAATTGGTTCATTCATAGAAAAAGGAAGAGAAAAAATATTCAAAAATTCAAAAAATTCAAAAGCGATTGAAAATTTAAAAGAAAAAAACCCGAAAACAACGGTTTTTTTTATCATACTTTTTATGCTTTAATCCATTACACTTGCAGACCTTTCTTTTCTTATTTCTTCCTCTGTTTTTTTTAAAATTTTGTCCTTGACACCAGCAATTGTTATTTTTTCCTTCTCAATTAATACCATATTTGTATTGTCTTCCTTTCTTTTAGAGTTATAAAATTATGCATTTTTTACATTCCAATTAATTCTTTTGACTTTTTTTAATTCATTCAAATTTGTTACAACTGTTTAGCATTTTTTTATTGACAGAAAAGAATCAATTTGTTTAAATATTATCCAGAAAAGAGAAGTCTTTATACATTTAAATAAATACACTTAATTCGACATTCCTGAGTTATTTTTTAAATGTAAATAAGGTATGATGTTTTTAAGCTGTTTGTCGTACATACAATGCTGTATATACACTGCTTATATATGAAATTTTCGCTGATAATTTTTTTTCTAACAGGTACCGTTTGAAGGAACTAGTGGCACCATCAAAATAGATAAAAATGGTTTGCGCTCCACATTTACAATTGACTTGATAAAAGTGACGAAAAGAGGTATTATTAAGGTAATCTATCTTTAATCAAATAATAATCACCGTATACGAGTATTTGGAAATTATGTTACTGATTAGAATTTTGGGGCACGCAGGCACATTCTCGCTCTTACTTTATATATAAAAAGGGTGTTCCATAAAAACTGAGACTAAAATCACAAAAAAATAAACAAATAAAAGCAAGTCCAGTGAAAAATATACGTCATCCGTTTCCGAAATATCTTCCTTAGATGATAGCAACGGTTCCATCGTTGAACAAAGCATGTGGCACAGGCGTATTGTGGAAACGGCTTCAATGAACCAGGTAGAGCTTAACAATGTCAGTATCTATCGGGAACAACCGGGAATCGCTTGGAGCGAGGTCAGGACTGTAAGTTTTTGTGGTACAGTTTTAATATTGCATTTTGCAAGAAATTCCCGAGCATAGGCATTCTGAATCACTCATCTCAATTGCTGCATGCATGGCGCAGACGTTCTTCAAACAACTGCTGAACGACGAAAACAGAATTGTCTATCACGTTTAAATATTTTGGTACAGATTCTTCTTTATTTAAAAAAATAATCTGCATATTTATTTTTCGCTTCCGCTTTATTGCTAACTCAAGAAAAAGTGCTCTCAGTTTTTATTAACGCCCTGTGTGTGTGCATGTATGTATATATATATATGTATGTATACGGCGTTATATATCGAAAAGATTGTCACACTTCTTTTAATTTTTGGAAATGCTTTCCTCATGTATTTATTTCCCTTAAGTGAGTGAATTCAATGAATTAATTATGATACCTTCAAAATCTCTTCTTTGGTTCCAAATATTAAGATAATGCATAATTTATTCCATACTAAATTAAAAGGTTCAATATTGACCTCACGTATTAAGTAATGAGCCCTTAATATTTTTAGCATATATCTCAAAATACTATTTGTTTCATGTTTTAACTCCTTCACCATTTTCTGTACTTCTCATTGAAAACTGAATCACGTACATTACAATTTATCTCATACATGGCTTACATTCTATGATGAAAACTCAAGTACGTTACACTGACAAATATACCATTACACAGCACAAAGCCTAGTTATATTCATAAGCTTTGTTGTAATTTCCATAAATGTTACATCATATACCTAACTATTGATTAGAGGTATATTCATGCAGATCAGAGAGATCTGAGATAAAGATTTCTATAAAGTAATTTTGTGAAAATAACAAAGAACTTATAGAATAAAATAAAATATGATAACGTTGCTAGATATATCATTTTTATACTATTCTCTTATATATCCGTATTTCTGCTGATGTCTAAGGCTCATTCGAGATTTAATATCTTTAGAAAAGCTATATCTAAAACTCCAGCAAGCCATCTCAGAGCAATTTTGCACAGCATTCCTTTATTTCATTTCTGGCCTGCCATGTCTAATGTTCTTGATTTAGAGTAAACGCTCTGAAAATATTTTCCCTGGAGCAAAAAATAACTCAAAAGAAATTAACGTAATTATCGAGGTTTATTAAAAAATTTATAAATAGGATTTGTATAAGTTTTGAAAGCAAATTATCTTGCAACCTATCCGATATAAATTGATAGGTCATAAAAAATATAAAGCTATTGTTTTGGTACTAATATCGAAAATTTAACGTACAGTAAATGAAAAATTTTTGTTTCTAAAGCAAAAAGAAAATTGTCAAGTATTTTTTTTATATTCAATCATTGATATAGAAATGTACATTTCAAAAAACAATATCATAATATGCGTGTGAAGTAACCCCGAAACCGTCAAGGGCTTATTTTTCCGTCATATTCTTTCTGTCTCTAAAAGCATCTAAGTCCGAAGTTATGTTATTTCGTATTTAAGCTCCCGAGGCTTTCGACTAGTTAGCGAGTTGTAATAGGACGGAGGTAGATCAGGACTAATCGGGCCAAGAGCTACTACATGCCTTCGAGCCTACGCCGGGTAGCATATTTTGAAAGACCAACGATTTAAGCCCTCGCTTGCCGGTTTCACGAAAGCATCAGTTTCGCCATCTGTTGACTTATATAGGAATCTTTTTATTATAAGTTTTTTTTTACTTCTATGTAATTTAGTATGTTTTAAAATCTGAATTACATGAGAATTTTCAGACTTCGTGTATTATCTCTAGAACTACCGTACCGATTTTAATGAAATTTGATATATACATACATTGATACAATATAAAACAAATAACCATTCAATAATTATAATACACAAGCATGATCGTGCGTAACACTCGTTGGAGTCGGAAGGTATGAAACAGCAGTTGCAGAATAAACAAAAAAATAGGTTAATAGATGGTGTTATTTTGCAGCAATCGGTTAATTTCAAATTGTAACAGTAAATATGAGTAACCACCAACGTTCAGATGATGGAATGAAGTGGCGAATTGTGGAGAGGCTAGAAGCAGGCCAATCTCAAATCCAAATTTGTAGAAAGTTCAATTTAACGCCCAGCGACGTGTGTAACTTATGGAAAACTGTTCCAGGATACCGGATCCATCGAGAGAAAGCCTGGGCAAGGTCGTCCAAGAGCCACGACGGCAAGGGAAGATCGCCATTTGTCGATTATAGCGAGGCGTAACAGAAGTGCTACAACTTCTCAGCTCTCTCGTGACTTGTATGCAGCCACAGGAACCCGTGTATCAAGGGTGACTGTTTCCAAAAGACTTCATGAGAGAGGGTTGTTTGCAAGAAGACCTGCTGTTTGCGTCCCACTCACTTCTACGAACCGGAGAATCCGTTTATCATGGTGCAGAAAGCATAGAGATTGGAGTATGGATCAATGGGCGACAGTTCTCTTCACTGATGAGTCCCGGTTCAGCCTAAACACCGATTCTCACCGTACGTTCATATGGAGAGAACCACGGACCCACTACCTACCCTCTAATGTCCACGAAATCGACCATTATGGCTGAGGAGATTTAATGGTCTGTGCAGGCATCATGTTGGATGGCCGCACACCTCTTCATGTCTTTGAAAAAGGCACTGTGACCGGTGTGAGGTATAGGGATGAGGTCTTGGAGCCCTATGTTTGCCTTTTCAGGGGTGCAGTTGGTCTTGAGTTCATTTTAATGGACGATAACGCGAGGCCACATAGAGCTGTTCTGGTCGACGAATTTCTAGAGAGTGAGGATATTCGCCGAAGGGATTGGCCAGCCAGATATCCAGACCTCAACCCTATAGAGCATGTCTGGAACGCTCTGGGGAAGGCAATTGCAACTCGCAACCCCCCTCCGAGAACCATCCAGGGAATGAAAACAGCATTGCTGTACGAGTGGGACCATTTGCCACAGGAAATGAATGATAAACTGTCTTATTTCAAGTATGAAATCACGCTGCGAGACCTGTATATCTGTAAGAGGGGACCATACACCCTATTAACCCATCTATTAACCCATTTGTTTCTTTATTCTGCAACCGCTGTTTCATACCTTCCGACTCCAACGTGTGTTAAGCACGATCATGCGTGTGTATTACAATTATTGAATGGTTATTTCTTTTGTATTTTATCAATGTATGTACATATCAAATTTCATTAAAATCGGTACAGTAGTTCTAGAGATAATCGACCAAGTCTGCAAATTCTCTTAATTTCTTACACCAGTGTATAACACAGGATTTAAAGAGATTTTAACAAATTTAATAAATGAATAAATCGAAATAAGTATATTATTGAATTTAAAATTTACTTTCTTCAAATATCCACAATAATTTTTATTTATTTATTAATTAATAATTTGAAAGTGCTACATTTGTTACTTCATGCTTTGCAAATCCAAGGAAAAAAAGAAAGATGATTCAATTTTAAACCTATGTTATTAGTTTATTTTTCCAGTAGATAGCATCACTAAAATTAAAGAAAATCAGATTAAAAAATCATACAAATTACTCAAGTGCAAAAAATTTTTGCAATCTATTTCAATAAATAAGAATAAATTCAAATTTAACAATCAAATTCAATCTATTTCAATTTAATATAAATATATTATATATTCATGTATTACGCTATATACATGTATAAATATGCTATGTATTAATATATTTACAGCCAAATATAATCATTCAGACATTACGAAATGACATTACGAAATCAAATACATTCAGAAGTGAAAGAATGTTTTCACTTCTTCGTTACCGCACTCCTTGTGTTTTAATTCAATTATCCAAAAATATTTCAACAATAAGAGCTAGAGAGCTAGGATTGGTGGAATTTTAAAGCAATTTTCAAGACCTTTTTCAATGATATATAACACAATTAGGGCTTAGAAAAATTTATTTTATTTGAATTTAAAATTTGAATTTTTCAAAATGCGTCGCTTTAAAAATTTAAATTTTTTTTTAATAATACTTTATATAGTACTGAAATGATTGTATAAGTTTGAAAGTGGGATCTGTATGGGTTCATGTTAAAATATTGCATTGAATACAGTATTCCTGATTTGAAAACACGAAATTACTTAATACAATCTTTTAAAGCCTAGAAAATTAGAAAAAAAAAATAAGATGTGTAAGTAATCGTACTTGTTTTGCATAATTGAAAGTAATCATATTTGTTTTGAAAATGATTTAGAACCATTTTTATCAGATTGTATATACTTCAGCACATACAGTACTAGACTTTCATTCACTTTCTTGCTTTCAGTGCAAGATTTTCAAATGCACTTATTTTCAATTAAATTCTAAAAATAAAACAAAAAAAATCTACAGCAAAGAAAAATCAAATGATCACAAACACTAAATACAAAGTTGGTGAGTAGGTGATAATAAATTATGATAAAACACTGTATCCTGGAGAGATCCTATTAGTAGACATTGAAAATGTCACTATAAATGTAATGGTTTCAACAGGAAACTACAGATATGCATGACCCTCAACAAAGGACATTCATGCTTACAGCTTGACAGGTATAAAATATGAACTGCCCCAGCCTACATCTTGTAATAACAGAGAAAGCCAATATAAATTTCTTGATAAAAAATTTTACATGTGCCTATTTATGGATAAAATGTTTACTATAATTAAATAAACCATTATTATAATAACGTATTATTCTTGTCTACTAATAATTACACCAAAACTAGTTTGTTATATCAAAATAGTCAACTTTAATGATGATTTGTCATTCCTTCATACTCAGCATCATTCCCTCATTTATTCAATAATTTAGCATAAAAATGTAACCAAATTAAAATAAATTTTTATATTTTAAAAATTTTATTAATTTAAAATTTGATTTTTAAAAAATTACATATTAAAATAATTTTAAATTATTGGAATTTAAAACTTTAAATTATTTAATTTATGTAACTTAATTATTTTAATTAAAGATTATGGAATACATTTATTTTCTAATTAACATATTAAAATTTTAAAAATAAACATTATTGTGGATATTTGAAGAAAGTAAGTTTAAAATTCAATAATATACTTATTTCAATTTATTCATTTATTTATTTTGTTAGAATCTTTTTAAATCCTGTGTTATATATGTAATTCAGATTTTAAAACATACTAAATTACGTAGAAGTTAAAAAAAAAACTTATAATAAAAATATTCCTATTTATGTCAACAGATGGCAAAACTGATGCTTTCGTTAAACCGGCAAGCTAGTGCCGAAATCGTAGGTCTTTCAAAATATGCCGCCGCTATGGGTACGTTAAATTCGTAATCCTTAAAGTCCCTCGAGTAAGAGGGTTGGGTATGCTAATACCCTGCTTCTGGGTGTGGACAGTAAAACTAAGGCGGCTCCAGGGAGAAATGTAGATTCTCCTGTATGGTACTCTGAGAAGAAAATTAATCAACAAATTACCGCGATTAATAGTGAGAATTATCTGTGGCTAAGAGCAGCCGAAAGAGCATTAGAAACAGCAATTTAGTATATAAATGAATCAAAATGTACATGTCCGAGGCTTTTAATTGCCAAATTATACAAGAAAATAATTCATTGTAAATGCTTTTCAAGCTGAAATAAGGGGACCGCAAAATACGTTTCTAATTCTTAGAAGGCTTAAAAAAAATTTGGTAGAGTATCCTGATAAACAGCATACTTGTAGTAATTAAATAGCATACTTGTATTACATTAAAAAAAAACAGCCAATACATGATTTTAACATGCCGGAGGATTATGCTTAAATGACACTCTAAAGCAGGAAGTAGGGCATGTAACTAAAAATCAGTCTATAACAATTTTTTTCAGTACAAAATCTTTGTATTCTCTATTTATTTATTTATTCTGAATTAATTGTCTACATTTCCGTGTGTCTACATAAGTTTTGTATCTTTTTTTTGTCGTTGTATATATTTATATATATATATATATATATATATATATATATATATATATATATATATATATATATATATATCTTTTTAAGAAAACTTATCTTCCTCTTTATGTGGGTGCGCTCCTTTTAAAGTTGTGTAAGAACAAATTATTTATTGAGAGTAAAACTTTCACGGCACGGGGCAGTTTCATAACAATCCTCGACTTCGTAACAAATAAACTCCTTCGCTGTATTGCTTATTTATCGAGAAATCTCGAAAAATCTAACTTTTTGAGTTTATCACCTAAATAAGCACATACACAAACAGTCACGTATATAGCTGGTATGCAGTGAATTGATTCATAAATACATAAATGACACATATTTGGCAAAAGGAAATATTCTTTTACAGATTGGCTCTTGGGACACAGAAAAAGGATTTCAGAAGACAGAAACAGTGGATGAGCTTAGTGATGTGAAGGATTTGTTGAGAAATAGAACACTCAAAGTTACAACGATTCTGGTAAGTATCCAGATCTTGTGCGACGAAAAATACTTCCACTCATGACCCTCTCAAAATAATGCTCGCATTTCTTTGGAATTTTTAGAGATCACATTCATGAGCGAGGGAAATCGCATTCTCCCGAAAGATTAAGAGAAATAAATATTTTACGGACTGCATATCATTTTACCATTTTTCTTTTATGGATAATTTTCAAAAATACTTTTTATTGACGCGCATGTCGATATGTAATGTAAATAGTTGACTGGAAGATGTAAATGTTTATAATAGTACACGTGTAATTTTGTGTTTATAATAGTGCATGAGTCCATTTTTCTATTAAGGATATTTTTTAAAAATATTTTTATTTGACGCGCATGTCGATATGTAATGTAAATAGTTGATTGGAAGATGTCAGTATTTATAATAGTACACGAGTGTTTTTGTGTTTATAATAGTGCATGAGTCCATTTTTCTATTACGGATATTTTTTTAAAATATTTTTATTGACGCGTATGTCGATATGTAATATAAATAGTTGACCGGAAGATGTCAATGTTTATAACAGTACATGAGAGTTTTTGTGTTTATAATTGGGCATGCATGAGTCCATTTTTCTTTTACAGATATGTTTTTTTAATATTTTTATTGACACACATGTCGGTATGTAATGTAAATAGTTCGCCACCAGATGTTAATGTTTATTACAGTACACGAGTATTTTTGTGTTTGTAATAGGGCATGAGTCCATTTACTTTTACGGATAATTTTCAAAAATACTTTTTATTGACGCTCATCTCGATATGTAATGTAAATAGTTGACCCCAAGATGTCAATGTTTATAGTAGTATACTAGTTTTTTTTTGCGTTTATAATAGTGCATGAGTCCATTTTTATGTTACAGATAATTTAGAATAAAATATTTTTCATTGACGAATACGCACGTGTATTATATAAATAGTATAAATAGTCTAGCACAGGATGTGAATGTTTATAATAGTACACGAGTGTTTTGTGATTATAATATTGCACGAGTTCCTTTTATGCAGATAATTTTTAAAAATACTTTTAATCGGCACTCATTCACATGTGTTATATAACGGTTTGATCATGGTCAGTCTTCGTAAAAGTCTTAGAATTTTTGTTTTAATTTTTAAATAATTCATTGTAATAATTGTTTCATTTATTCATCATATTGTTTGTAATTTGTATTCTAATTAAGTTTCTAGTCAATAGATGCCATCACTATGTAACTTTTTTTTACTTCAAGCTAAAATGTTTGTTATTTGTTTTTGTACATTCGATTCTGAGTAGTGGCAAGAAAATGGCTAAAAAAAGTTTAATCTGTTGTGGTGTATATTCTATTCTAAGAAATGCCATGTAATAATTAAAAAATCGCTATGTTGGATGTGATTCCGTTTCTTCTTTTTTTTTTTAAGATTCTGTGCAGGTTATTGTTCAAGCTGTTCACATTTGAAGTCAATTATTCATTTTGTAAAACCTAATGCCGAAGGGTTATTCAGTCTGTCATGAATTCAACAGTTATGTGTTAAACTGAAGTCAGTTATTAAATGCATTTTAAGGATACATACATGGAACAAATTTTTTTAGTGTTGACTTATTATTCAAGTATTATTCAGATGATGTTAAAGGAAAGCTATTCCAGTATTACCTTTATTAAAAGAAGTAAAAACATTGATTAGTTGCACTTAAAAAAGAACATTAATTATTTTTGTTAATGGATTATCATACAGTCCATTAAGATATAAAATTATATTAATAAAATAACTGACTCCACAGACAATAATTCAATTTTTATAACAGTGCACAATTAATTATAAATGAATGTGCGTAGCATGTTTTAATCCCATTTTACTTATATTGAAACAGCTAGGGTGCGACAAATACTACACATGCAAGGTGGCATGTGTTAGATGTATAAGAGTGGTGACACTTATGCCACCATGCAAAAGAACATGTACATTGACTGCAGTTTCACTCATATCTAGTGTGAAGAAGGTGTTGTACAGCATATGTAGTTCTGAATATGCAAGATACAGGGAATAAAATGTTATAACCTCGAAAGGCTATTGGTCGAAATATATTCCCCATAAAAGGGTTTTCAAAAAACGTAAATTACCTGCCAGACAAAAGATCTTTCTTGAAAGCATTTTCTTTTGCTGAGATTTAGAGCTCTCTTATGCTATTATCACAATAAATGTATTCCTCGATGTCATGTGCCGATTTCCAGATGTGTGGTGAGAGTTTATACGAATGGCTGTCAGCTATATCTCTCTGACACCCCTAATCCGATAAAATGGATGTTTCAGTTTATCCTTATTCCGCTGTTCCATCGTTTCCTCGATACTCTATTTTAAATGAGATTTCCAAGAATACGAGTACAAATTCAAAGACTGGCAATGGCGTTTTGTTTGGTGCAAATAAAGTGATCCATTTAATTACGTTGGTTGTTTGGTTAGAAGCGCTATAGCTATTTTGACATGACCCGAGGCTTAGAATGAATGAAACTACAGGCTATGGCCAAAATTACAAACACACCTATTCATAAAAGGTAATTCCAACCCGCAATCTCCCGTCAGCCATCATCCGGTCCTGCTTTATTTCTGGAAGATATAGAAAGTAATCAAACGTTCTTATTACATGTAATTATGTCTGCGTGAATGCCTCCAGTTTGCTCCACATGCAAAAATATCTCCAACATATTTTTTTCCTTTTAACTATTCATCGCAACTGTTACAAATATTACTAAAATCATTATAATTGTTTTTTAAATGTTAGTTTCATAGATTTCAAATATTTAGAAAACATAAAAGTACAAATTTAATCGGGATTTCAGAATGAATATATATATATATATATATATATATATATATATATATATATATATATATATATATATATATATATATATATATATATATATATACATATATATAAACTTAAAGCTAAAGCTTGATAACAAAGTTCAGAATTTTTTTCACTTATTTTTACATGTGCGTCCATGCTTATAATTGTATCAATTCGTAAGAAATTTTCAAATATCAATAAAATCGGATTTTTTTTTCTGTATCAAAAAAATATCTCTACTTTCCCCCCCCGGGTCATTTTCTTATTCTTACTGAAAAATTATCTTTTATGGTCTTGAGGAGTGATTTTTCTTCCAAAGGTAGCTGCAGAAAAACTATTTTCGGTTGGAGTAAATAAGTTTTGTAGACCTAGTCATCAGCTTAAAGGTTGTTGATAAACGCATTCAGGACTTAACAATCAAAAGACGCTTTTGTGTGAGTAGGAATAAGTAAATATTAAAACATACTTAACGTGATTAGTAAATTTCCATAAATTATTAAACTTCTTTTCCAAATCATCAAAAATGAATGGAAAGTTTAATGCGGATAAAATTTACTTTGTATCTTCGGTTAATTATTTAATTTTCGCATAAGGATTAAAAACGGACAGAAAAATGTAAAATCACTCTCCTGAATTAATTCACACTTAAAATCTCGTGAAAACATTTACATAAGACTCAAAAGGCTTTTTTCCCCCAGATATTCTTTCTATGCATCAGTGAAAAAGAAAGGCGAGAAATAAGATCTTTCTTCACGCCTTATTTCTAATGCATCCATTAAAGTGAGAATATCAAACGTAATTCATTATCTTTCCGCTCAAAACACAATTTCTTAGCATTAAAAATGTAGCCTTTGTATAATTAGAAGTAAAAAAACAGTAATCTTTTTCGGACCGTGGATTTGTCAAAAGATAGATGTGAAAAAAAAAAAATAGTGCATTACTCTCCTTTAAAAACAGACATGAAATAGGAAAATTTATGTTATGTCCCAATGACTGGAATGGCTTTTTTAAAGCATATGCATTCATTGAATTCCATCGTAGATTTTTTTTTCTTCGATTCATTTACTGAACAGTTACCGGAGTAGTATTACGTTATTTATAAATCCTATAAAACTCTTTTGATTGCAATAAGAAATACTTTCTGAACTACAACTTCTTCCTAACTGTTTAGCCTAACATTAAAACTTTAAAAATGGTATTTCATTTTCATTATATCAACTATTTTGATTGCAGTAAGAAATATTTTTTGAACGGCAACAACTCTTTAACGTTTTGACCTCATTTAAAAAAATAAACTATAGCTAGGGTATTTCCTTATATCAGTTCTATTGCAAAATTAAAATTAGTAAACCAAGATCATTTCGAGTTCATTAAATTAATGGTATTTAACTGAATTCCTGGAAGCAAGGAGGGTCAATAGTTCTTTGCTTTATTTCAAAAATGGAGCTCCAAATATTAAACATAAGGAAATTATGAAGAAAATACCTACCTTGAAAACAAAATGCCTACTTTAAAAAATCTAAAAAATGATATTTCATTTCAAAAAGTTTTTTAAGCAGGAATTTCAAGTCGTATTTCATTTTAAAATACCTTCTTTAAAAACTGTAAAAATGGTATTTCATTTTTATCATATCAATTCTTGATAGCAGAAAGATGTACTTTCTAAACGACAAATTCTTTCTAACTTTTTAACCTAACATTAAGAAAAAATTAGAAAAAGATAATTTCATTTATGTTGCGAAAAATTAAAGTTATTAAACTAGGATCGTTGAGAGTTCATTAAACTAATGATATTTTTACTGAAATTCTGAAGCAAGGAAAGTTAATAGTTCTTTGTTACTTTTTTAAAAAATGAAGCTCCAAATATTAAATATCAGGAGATTATGAATAAAATTTGCAGCTATTTTCAAAGGCTGCAAATTTTATAAGTGGATAGGATAGAGAGAAGTCTAAACCATTGGCTTAGAGTTGTAAAAAAGTGTGTTACCTTTGCAATTTCTATCTTTTTTTAAAATTTATTGATAAATGCCTGTACACATAGAGTTAATACATGCTTAAAAAAGCCAAATAGTGAAAAAAATATTAAATCCTGTTTTTTTTTTTCAGACAAGTCCGTATCTTATGAGAAAGGAAAATTTCGAGGAATTCACTGGCAACGATCGATATGAAGGCTTCTGCAAAGACTTGTTAGAGGTGCTATCGGAACGCTTTGGTTTCAAATTTGTTATTACTCCTGTAAAAGACGGTCGCTACGGTGATGATAAAAGTGGAGATTGGAACGGAATGATTGGGGAACTTCTTAGAAGGGTAAGGACTGTGAAATGCTGCACTTTATTTAGTGATTGGAACTGTTTAGATTATGATGAAAAGAAAAATATTTCAAGGTAAATTTTGAAATAAAAACCAAAGATATGCTATCAGTTTATGTTTATAGCGTAACTGGTAATTACACACAGCTATATATAAATAATATTTTTTCTCTATAAGTTGCATATTTAAAATCTCTCGATAAAAAAAATCAATTAGAAAACTATTTTCCAAGTGAGAAAAAGTTAAAGAAAACAATACATAATCAAAACCTACATATGTTCCTGATTTATTGTAGCAATGCCAGTTAAGTTTCATAATACCTTTAGCACGGTAATTCTTAATATGAAATATGTGACACCTAGGTAATTAAACAGTTAGCTTATTTGAAAAACAAAATCTGAATTATTTATTCACGACACAATTATTTTAAATTTAATACTAGTACTCTAAATGGACAACATTTAAAGGAATACTTTTGCGTCATGTCAAATTTTTATAACTCAGGCATGTATTCTATGTCACTATACATAAAGTATGATTATAAGAATGGAAAAAATATTCACCCCGAAAGGTAAATTTTTATTTGATGTTCAACATTTACTTAAAAAAAATTAAATAATAGCTATGTTAACCAAGGGATTTTCAGATTAAAATCACTGAAATGTATAATCAAAATGGTTTACGTTTAGAATATATCTATTTCGAACACCTGAATTATCATACTCTATAAATCAAAGATAAGGAAAAAATATATATACAATGTAGCTTTGGATTTGGCGTCATAATCATTTACCAATTTAGAACCGTATGGGGGAAAAATTCAAGCATTTAACTGATCCATGAATTTATTTTATGTAATACAGAACAAATACGAACGAAAATGTTTAATAAATTTCTTAACAATTAGTTTTCACAAGATATTTGATAGGAAAAAATGACGTGAACAGCCTTTCACAGGAATCTCCAGTACTCAATGATTATTCAAAAATATGACTAGCTTTAAGACGTAACATATTATTGGGCTTTTGGTAAATTACATATGAGTGTATAAATAAAAAAATGCAAGCATTTATCTTCCCTTATTCACGAGGTGCAGTGCAAATAATTTGCTGGAAGTTCCTCTGCGTAAGCATGGTTGCAAACATAAAAAGATGCTAACATAAGAATTAAAAGATTAAAAAATGTTATTATGCAAAAATTCAGCATTAAATTATACGTCGCAGTTGTAATTAGGGTTACAGCACCTATAAGTTTGAATATATATCCACCACTAATAGTTATTGAGTACCTAATAAACTCGCAATTTTAAATTCATCAAAATATTTATTAAAAAATGTAAAATCCTGACAACTGGGATTAAAATCAACTGGTGTAAGTGAAATTTTTCGGATATTTCCTCCTTAAATAAGATTAAAAAATCATTTGATTTCACAACGTTCTTAAAATTTCTAAGATAAAGAAAAAGGCGTTATAGTTTAGCTCTTCTTACATGCATTCATATGAGGAGTTTTTTTTTTTTTTTTGTAATTAAAGTCATTACTCATAATTACGTTTTTAACAATCATCGGATTGCAAGGTAAATATTTTCAGGATTAAAAAAAAAGTTTCCTTCCGTTTGCATATTTTCACTTTCATTATATGAGTAACGGTTTGCATTGAAATTTCATTTGATAACGGGTCGCTCATATTACATTTTAACACATATCACCATTGGATAAATATGGATTATCCTTTTATTTTATGTGGGAGGCATTTATTCTAACAACATTCGACCACATGTACACCTATATGTGTAAGTTACTTTATTATTGGCATGCCCAATAAAACAACTAAAATTATTGCTAGTTATAATCATTACCATTTATAAAAGCATTGAATTTTTAGAATTACAAATTTTTCTTACTAAATATGGTTTTAGTTTCACATCTTTTGAAATAAATATTTTTTTTCTAACTTATGCCTTCCTGAATTAATTAGCAATTAAATAATGATAAAAAATAAATAAAATAATAATAATAAAATTAGTAAATGAAAAAAATATATATATATATATAATGTAGGATAACTAAATATAATTTAAAGGTATGCAAAGATTACACACAGTTAGTTATTATTATGTAAGTTGGCAGTGTGTACAAAACAGGTGCCGAGGGAATTTATTAATGTATTGTCTGTGATATTAATTTTACATGATGTATTTTTGAGTAGTATGAGTTGTGGTACCACTTGTCTACTGTTACACATAAAAATCAAAAAGAAAAGAAAAAGAAGAAGAAATGTATTGTAATTTAACTTTGCTTGTAATCAGAAATAAATACAGAAACGAAAAAGTCGACTGGAACTGGAAACGGCCAGCTCGAAAATTTAATTTGTTTTAGACCTCCAAGTAGAGAGTCTGTTGCCACGGATATGGCTAGGCAATAACTATCTTATTTTTGAACTTAAGTTGTTTTGTTTAGTTAATGTGACTTATATACATAACCTTGCCGTTTATGCATTCGCAGTGGTCGGCATGATTTACGAATTATTTATGCCTTCCTGAATACTAAAATTTTATGAAGGGTACGTTATTTCACGAAATTCGATTAATACATTTGAAATCCACTATGTATTATGCTTTCACTCAATGACAGTCTTTGTTTTTCAGGAAGCTGACATAGCGATAGCTGATCTGACAATCATCTACAAGCGAGAGGCTGCAGTGGATTTCACCATGCCCTTTATGAATCTCGGCATCAGTATCCTATTTAAAAAACCAGAGAAGCAGAGTCCTCCAATGTTTTCCTTCTTAAAACCTCTGTCTCTTGAAGTATGGTTTTACATGGGAACAGGGTATTTGGGAGTCAGTCTGTTTCTGTTCATTCTGGCTAGGCTGAGCCCATACGAGTGGGTCAATCCTCATCCGTGTGACACTGAAAATGACGTAGTGGAAAATCAGTTTACCCTGCTCAACAGCTTCTGGTTCACAATCGGATCTATTATGCAGCAAGGTTCGGATATTTTGCCCAGGTAAAATTTTGAGGCATTAAATTTTGATGAGTAGTGATTTTCATGAATTCTGGTGATTGTATATACAGAGGCTGTTCGCACATTTTTTAGACGACTTTGGTAAGCGGTAATAAAAAATCGTCTGATGCAAAATAAATAATTGCAATTGTACTATGTTTTTAAAAGCAAAATTATCGTCTGCGGCTTGAAAGTTTTGTTTTTATTCAAAATGGCGTTTTTAACAAAGCAGTGGTTCGAAGGCTACATTTATGCTCTTTCCAAAGAGAAATATGCATACTTCGTTATCCAAAAACGATGTGAGAGTCATGGTTTTGTGATATCTAAAGCGTCGATAGGTAATATCGTCAACAAGAAAGGAAAAAAACGTCAAATTGGTGCCTCAAGTGGGACAAAAATTCCAAACAAGTATCCAAGGAAAAAACGGACATCTTTGACTATTGCAAAGGTACGTTGTTTAATGTTAAAAGAAAATCCCCCTAGTCAAAGGACAGTTGCAAAATCATTAAAATGCTCGGTGTCCACTGTAAACAAAATGATAATCGTTGATTGATTGCATTATCAAAACGTCGTCCCAAAACCCTTGTAGGACTCTGGAAAGCTGTTCAGGAGGAATGGGATAGAATACCTCTTCTGACACTTCAAAAGGCATTATTATCCTGGGAATTGCGGTGTCGAAAGATAGTTCAGAATAAGGGATGTCAAGTAGAATATTTAAAACACAAGAATTTTATGTAATTTAGTTTTGTGAATACAATATACATCGTCTAAAAAATGTGTGAACAGCCTCTGTATTATCTGGTACGTTTGTCGTTCTTTTGTTGAGCAATCTGGCCTAAATTTTAGACTTTGTTAAAAATCTTCGAAGCCATCTTATTATATGTTATGTTACATTTACGTTATCATCTAGACATACCTTTAAATAAATTAATTCTTTCTCTTTTTATAATTCTTATTAAAATGTTTCCCGGGGACATTTTAGTATTGACTTCTACCGATCGATATGTTCAACGCATTCCTTTAAGGAACTGCGCTTGATTTATACTACCGATGCTTGTTTCATTGCAACACCAAATGTCTTTTTTTTCTCCTCGAAACCAGCACTAAAGTTTGTTTAATACATTCCTTTTTTTCTCAATTATAAAACCATTTATAAGTAGTTCAAACAAACAACACGTGAGTAAACATCAAGTGAATAACCATCAATAAATTATAAAAAAAAATTCAATATGTTTCAGTAGATTCTAAATATGTTTTCTAGAAGAAAAATACAGCATTTTCTGTATATGTATCTATTGAAAAAGGAAGAAATTTTTCATAACCAAATTGCCGGCAAATGGGGAATATCATACTATAGTTTCATAATTTTTTAAGTTGAACTACGTTGAAAATAATTCACTCTAGCAGTAAACAAACTTTCTTTTAGTATCAGAATAATTTAATTCTTGGTAATATATTGAAATTTGTCGAAAAGATGCTAATTGTTTTACCTTAAAACCAATTTCAGTTGTACCTACACAACTTACTAATTCGATCCAAATAAAAGAATAAAACTTGAATTAAGATTAAAAATATATTTTCGAACTTTATCGTTTATAACGCGTATCATTCTTTTCAAAACTTCCAGAAACTTTTCCATTTTGGAATCCGTATGGAATGATCTTCAACTCGCAACTTGAAATCTTACGTAAAAACTATAAAAGCAATCTCTTCTCCCATTTGGTACGGCTACGGAAGTCATAAACTTCAAGATCAGTGATTCATTACTTATTAAATTTCACTGAAGACCATTTGAAATCTTCTGAGTGAGATTAAGGGTAATTTAAGAAGACCTTTTAAAAAATGTTTGGTCAAAAGACATGAACATTTCTGTGAGGAAATAATGAACGTGAAAAATTAACATTAAAGTTATACATGATATATATATATATATATATATATATATATATATATATATATATATATATATATATATATATATATATATATATATATATATATAAACTTTTATAAGCTATACAGGAATTTTAATTTAAAGAAAATGCGTGCGAAAAATTAACATGAAAGTTGGATATGAAAAAATATATAAACTTCTATAAATGAAAGAGAAATTTATTTTAATGAAATCTGAATTTCTTTACATTCATCAGGGGATCGAAAAATATTAAGATTTCTTTGCTAAAATAATAAGCTCGAAAAAATTAACACTGATGGTGTATATAATGATGAAAAGAAACTTTGAAAAAACTATAAAGAAATTTCAATGCAAAGCTATTCGAATTTCTTTGCATGACATTAGGGGATTGAAAGAAAATTTCTTTACGAAAATAATTAGCACAAAAAATGAGCCTTGAAGTCTTACATAATAAAGAAAACATAGACTTTTACAAACTATACGGGAATTTTAATTTAAAGCAATCGTAATTTCTTTACGTTACATTAGGTGATAAAGTACTTCTAATATATGTGTTTGTGTGTATGTATGGCTAATATTTCATATTCTGACCCAAATTTCTGTTTAAAATATATATATTTTATAAATATTACTTATACTCTTCAAAACTTTCAAAATAAGGACTTTTTTTTTAATAAAGTGGTATAATTTGTTGCACGTGTTTGTACACGCCAAATAAAAAATACAAGTTATACAGTTCTGATATACCAAAGCTAATTTCAGACAAAACGTAAGTAGGACTAAGATTAAAGAACCATTTATAACATGTGCATTATGAAAAAATTGTATAAAGAGAATAAATGTATAAAATATCGAAAAAGTTATTATAAGAAATGTTTTCAAGCTTTTTATTTTCAATTCGTTATTTATGCAAAATATATCCCAAAAAGCGATAATTCATTTATTGATAATCGGTACTTTGATAATCAATTAGAACACAAATTCCTACATAATAAAAGGACTCAAACATAATTAAATTTTAAAAAGGATTTTTATGTTACAGTTTGAAAGTTAAGTACGTCAGAAAAAAGTTTAAGGAGGTCCGGGACACATTTAAAAAAAAATTATTTATTCAGTTAAAATTTTGAATTTTTTTTGTGATGGTTAACCATATAATTTGTAAACAAAATCACATCATAAAATTTCTCAAAAAGTTAATTTTTTTTAATTTAAAATTTTTAATAAAAGTTGGGTAATTTAAAATCTATATAACTCGAAATATTATTTGTCGAATTTCAAAAATTTTTCATTTAATTAAACAGAAATATGTAAATATTAATTTTGATTCAGTATTTTTTGATATATTAATTTTTAAAGAAATTAAAAATATTTAGATTAAAAATTACAAAAAAATTATATAACTTATTTGTAAAAAATCATATTTTCAAAAGTAAATATTTTTTTTTTCAAATTTGCTGAATTGAAATTAAAGTAAAATAGTTGAAAAAGACATGTTCCAAATTTCAATCATTTATCTTTAACGGTTCTAGACTTATAACAATTTAAATACGAGAAATGGGTTAAAAACCCATCATGCTGAAAAACGCAGTTACAGGTTGAAATAACGATTGACTACTATTAGAATGTTGCAAAAAAAAATATAATAGTTTATCCTGTTCTAATTAAGATATAAACGTGATTTAAATGTCATTTTAAGCATAAAAAGCAAAAGAAATTAAATGCAATAATTTTTTTTTTCGAAAACTCGAACAATTTTGTGTCCTGGACCCTCTTAAAGATTTAGATCTTTATTTCTTAAAACCTTGATGAAGAACGTGATGGCATAAATAGATTATTTAGATTATACATGTATGTACTCTTAAATAATGAATAACCTCAAAGTTTTACAACTGAAAAAACCGTTATAAATAATATCTCCTTGTTTTCCCCCAGAGCAATATCAACTCGCATCGTGGCCAGCAGTTGGTGGTTTTTTACACTCATTATGATTTCATCTTATACCGCCAACTTGGCTGCTTTCTTGACTGCTCAAAGGATGACATCTCCTATTGAAAGTGCAGCCGATCTTGCCAAGCAAACTACCATACAATATGGGTCTGTGAGAGGTGGATCTACTCAAAACTTTTTTAAGGTATTTGATACAAATAAATTATGCCTTCATTTGATTTATGCCGATTTACTGCTTTACAACTAAGAGGAAATGCAAAATTTTAGGCCAATTTGAAATTCTACGTAAAGATTTAAGAGTAGTTGTTTTAAACATTTCTTTTAGTTAACGAATGTAGTTACGATAAATTATTATACATCATTAATCTAGGATAAGAGATAAAACGTGTAGCAATTTAAAAAAAGGGAAATTACGATGTATTATTATTGTACCGTTTAAAGTATATGAGAGGTACATAGCAATTGGTATCTAGGTGGCCTGGTGTGTCACAGCAGGCCACATAAATACCAATCCAATTTATGCTTTGCTCTTGACTTACCAATGTCTGAAATAAGTCTCAAACATTCATCGATGTTTTGGATTTCGTTCCAGGAATCGATGTATTCCATTTATCAAATCTATATAATATCAGTTTAGATTGATGGTGCCAGGCATTCATTTGTTTTTTCGTTACTGTTTAAATAGAAATAGTTACTTTAGTAAACTGTGCCACAGAACGCACTTTTAATTATTTTCGCTTGCAATTATATTAAACAACTGTTGTTGTCGTTGTTTCTAATGCCTCCTGGCAGGAAGTATTCCATACCAGGTCTATATGTAGGGTAGCAGGCAGAGGGCTGCGTCTCCGGTTTATAATGGCACCACAAGGGTCGGAGTCCGAATGAACTATGTGTCACCGCTATTTTGACAGAGCGACCCCCAAGGATGACATCTAGAGGGATTGTACCCTCTTCCACTCTCTCTGATATCATAGAGGTAACCTTCCGGCCTGCAGATTTAACGTGCCCATGTCTAGCCAAGACATGGAGGTATTAAACAGCGCTTGTCGGGATTCGATCCGAGTATTCGCAGCACCGAAAGCCGACACGCTATAGCTAGGTTACCTCGAGCCCCAAAAGGTAGTCACCGGAAATCAAACTCGGGACGGAAGATCATCGAGTGAACACGCTATCGACTGGGCCATTCAAGCCACATTAAACAGTTACTGAAATCAAACGCATATTTGTAGGGAATACAGGAATTTTGAAAAACAGCAACAGAAGACCCAGATTCCATTAATATATAAAATTTATTTCAGGAATCAAAGTACCCCATCTATCAAAGAATGTGGTCCTTCATGGAATCCCAAAGACCTTCAGTGTTTGCCGATGATAATCATAAAGGTATTGAGAGAGTAAGAATGGGAAATTACGCTTTTTTGATGGAATCTACAACTATAGAATACATAACCGAAAGAAACTGTGATTTAACCCGTATCGGCGGTAACCTAGACTCAAAAGGATATGGAATCGCAACACCACCCGGTAACTATGCAATTTTGTTGTCTGTTAAATAATTCTAAATCTTTCAAAGCCGATTTTTTTATTTTATTATCAGAGTTCAATACCTGTAATGACATATACAGAATGATGCAGGTAAGGACGAGCAACATAAGCCATCCAATTCAAATCAAAAAAATATTTTTATTTGAATTCCCCACCTCTTGGCTGATTAAAAGATGGATAAACAGCTGTGTCCACAACTTAGCTACAGAAAGCACAGGGAGTAAAGCATCACTCTTGCAGGGGGTGTTTGCAAGACACAAATATAGTGCTATGAACACCGATGTCTCACCTTCAAGCATATGTAAAATCGTTATTTTTCTGTTTAAGACTGCTGTGTACTAAACTAACCCTATTGGATTAGCTCACCTCAATGTCAAACTGTGGGGAAACTTTGTCTACTATTTGCAGCTACATAAATGCCGATAGTCCGATAAAAATGGTATTTTCAGATAGCCTGAACATTTCTACACCTTGCAACAGGATTCATTTTATACATTGCTTCCACCAAAGGAATTTAGGAGCTTTTAAAACACACAATACCAGATTTTTTCCTCGAATAAATTAAATTTTAAATTATTATTTGTTTTTTTTTTAAAACGAAAAATGCCCCAAGATGTAAAATTTCTTACTCTATTACGGAATACAAGTAAAAAAACTTTATATCCAAATTGGCAATCCTTATGAATACATTTTCTCTGTAGGTTAACATTGAGGTGAGCGAAACCAATAGAGTTGGTACACAGCGAGCTTAACCACCAGGAGTTAGAATTTTTTAATTGGTTTTACTTCACCATAGTAGTTGTCTCTCGGCATCTTATTGAATTAGGTTTGGTGGGGGGAGATTATTATTTTGATGCTCACATGACTCTACGCCCACATGATTCTATGTGTAAAAAATTTTAGAGTAGTATCAACAAGGATAGGGAAAGAGGGGTTTTCACTCCCTATAGGATAATCATAGTTTAAAACATGCATTATGTGGGGCTGCTTAGTGTTCGTAAAGATTGCCGGCATGTGACTAAAGAGCTAATATAATTTCTAAATTAGATTGTTCATGGATTGCATTCAAGGAAAAGGGTTGCCCTTTATAAGAAAAGTGAATATTGAATTGAGGATTAAGAATTTTTGGAGAAAGCTTTTCTTTTTTTGCATTTATAAATGTCCATTATTTCATTTTAATGTTAAATATTCTCGAAAAATTAATATTGAACGACATTCAGTGAAATTCCTGCATTGTTAAACGACTTCAAAGCGCGCGAGAATTCCCTAAAATATTTTGCAAGCATTGAAAAGCATCTTTTGTTAACTTTGCTTCAGAAATGTTGGAAGAAAAAGTGTAAATAGGCTTGAATAGAGAGTAAAATTGCTTTGGGATTTTTCTGGTATAATGAAGCATTCACTCTTCAATATTTCCACGAAAATGAGAGCCTTCTAAAATTGTGCCGTGATAATATAGAATTTAACACATATTTTCTTCACAATACTCGATTTGCATATCATTCTGTGCTATTACAGTGAAATACGTGAAGATATTAATAGTACACTGATTTTCATTTAATCAGTGTATTACGAATGCGCGTGCCAAATAAGTAATTAGGCATGCTGAGAGTAATAGTGTAATTTAATAAATGGAAATAATAATATATTTAACGAAGCAATAATTAATTTTCACTTATGGAAACAATTTACTCCTCATTGTGCATATTCCCGCTGGGACGCCGTATATTCAAAGCAAATGAAGAAGCTACACGAAGAATTATTCTGATGTAATAAACATAATTAACTATTTAAACAATTGGTTTATTGATAATTGGAGAATTGGAATAAATTTCTCATTATTTTGAGAAATGTTTATTCTTTGGCTCACAAAGAAAGTTTTCGATGACGTTTTCGGTAGATTCGTTAATTTCTCAAATATAGACGAATATTTTCCTTTTTTAATGCTTTTCTCTTTGAGTGAGGCGAGAAAGGTTGGGCCATGTTATAGACAATGAAACTGATTTGACGTAAATAAAAATTTTCTCTCTCACCGTCACATTTGCAAAAATGGATTTTATGTGCAGACATTATTGTTGTTCCTATGCCCCCTGGCCAGAAGTAATCAAGACTAGGTCCATGTATGCTAGTGGGCAGAGGAGTGCGGGTCATTTTTATAATACAACCAGAAGAGTCGAAGTACGATTTATCCAGGTGCCACCTCAATTTTGACTGAACATCCCTCAGGGGTGACATCTGGGGGGATCGTACCCTCTCCCAACCTCTCTGACTTCATAGAGAGACTTTACTGTTTACTGATTTAACGGGCCCATATCCGGACTAGACACGGAGGTATTTAATGGCACTTGTCAGGATTTGATCCGAGCACCTTCAGCATCGAAAGCTGACACGATACCACTAGGCTATCTCAAGGCCAAGTCCACATGCACGTCATCAAATTAAAGCAGTCCAAATTACACTGAAATGTAATTAAATGCTCATGTGCATCATATTTCTCCCCTGATGCAACCACTCTCAAATTTTTGCTCCATGACTACGGTGCTATTTGTATCACTTTGACAGATTAACATTTATGCCTATTACTCGCCAAAATTTCCAATGAAACGTTGATTATAACAATAAATTGGTGATGTTTAACAGGTAGAAGAAAAAATAATGAATTAAAGCAATAAAATGTTAATGCTTATTTAAAATCTGAAACCGAGTTTTTTATTGTTACTTCTATTTGTCTGTTTCAAGTATCAACAGATGACAATTATTGATCGGAAATTCATTTAAAATAAATGAAAGCGTAAAAAAATTAACCCAAATGTAAGCCAATAAGACACACGGCCTAAAAAATAAATTTAATTCTGCTATCCCTGGGGGCCAAAGTTTCCATTAAAACAATCAATATCGCAATGCATTGGTAACGTTTATCGGGGGAAGAAAAAATAATGAATTTAATCAATAATACCTTGATGCGTTTTTGAAATCTCGAACTGAGTTTATTTTGTAGCTTGTAGTTTTGCTTGTCTGTTTTAAGGATCAATAGATGATATCTATTCATCGGAGATTCCTTTAAAATAAAACGAAGAACGAAAAACTGCTAAATGATAGCTAATACGTAATATATCATAAAAACTAAATCCTGTAACCCCTGGTGATAAACGAGCTTAATTGGGCATCTTTACTTTTAGGAGTACTATTACAACTCAAGACCAATTATGTTTTTCCTTTTAGGATTCTTACAACTTAAGAGCTAACTATTTGGTACCCGTTAAAACATGACGACTGAATACTAAATAAATGTACTAATACACAAATTATACTGAACACATCATTGCCAAATGCTGTAAATCGTAATATTAGGAATAGAGAAATGCACTTTAAATAATTGAACCCTATAAAATCAAATAGGGTTACTCAACAGCGCAAAATAAACAATTTCCGTCATGTTTAATTATGTATGACCCAAAAATAATTAAAAATAAAAATAGCAAAGAGAGAGCTAGAGAGATTCTTCAGAATAAACAAATTAACATGTTTATTCGGCCTCGTCTTTAGTAAGTATCTGAAGCCAGATTTAAACATGTCACTGAGTATGCGCAGAAACAAATTAATGTGTTTATGCGACTTCGTGCTTAGTATCAGAAGCCAGATTTAAACATGTCACTGAGCATGCGTAGAAAGCAATTTTTAACTGTAAATTATCGCTAATTTATAGAAAATGGGGTTACAAAAACCAAATTTGATACATGCATAGATCAAAATCTTTCGTTTAATACCAACATGAAGTAGAGTGATGCAGTAGTTTTCTCTCACGGACTGCCCAAAGAAAGGGCTTAGCAACTTAAATATATAGATTGAAAGTGTTTTTGCTGTAATTAATAAAAGATTAATTCAAGTATTAATTCAATTTAGTATTACTTAGCTACTGTTATTCATATTTAAATAACCATATAAATTGAAGTTGGTGGGGCAACGATATAAATCCTTAAATGCACTGTGTTAAAATTTCAGCTTTTAAGTTGTTGTTCAAACGTCTTTCTACTTTTGCCTAATCATCACAAGATTTGTTGGTTTTTTATAATGGTTGCATTGTGTAGGTGTACCAACTTAATAGAGCCTCCACAATTTTTACCGCAGGGGGAGGGGGGCATCTGGTGGACTCGTAGTTTCTTCCCACCCATATACCATAAAGATACCATAAGAGAGACTTTCCGGCTTACGGATTAAATGTGTCGGCGTAACAAGTTCGGCGTAGAAACAAGCACATTCCGTGGCGTTCTCCGAGAATCTATCCGACCTTCCTGAACCGAATTTAGACGCGCTAACAGCTAGGATACCTCAGATTCTTTTTTTAAAGGTAGAGTTAAATAAATCATGCAATATCAAAATTAGCGACTAGTTTTAATTAAACCTCAAATAACTCCCTCTGTATTGTCAGATATTATAAAGAGAGTATTATAATATATTATGAAGAGAGTATATTCAGATATCACGAAGAGATAACTTAATTATTTGTTTTGTGAGAGGATTTATAACTTCTGTTCTAACTTAACAGGTTCTCCATACCGCAGCATCCTGTCAAGCGGTATTTTGTATCTTCAAGAAAGCCAACAACTCCAGATTCTCAAGGATAAATGGTGGAAAGCAGCGGATAGGTGCCCGGATGACTCTGGATCGGCGTCCGCTGAGATGGGTATCAGAAACGTAGGAGGTGTCTTCCTTGTTCTTGGGATTGGATCATGCCTGGGACTTGTAATAGTAGTCATGGAATTTGCCTGGAAAGCAAATAAAATGTTAGACAGGGTAAGTGTTCATTCTGTCCCAAAATGCTATCAGTCATGTTAATATGTTTAAATATGCACCCAATACCTTTACGTCCAGCGAGTTTATAAACTCATCTTGTTTGCATGGCAATCACCGCACATAAAGGATGTGGATTTGCTTCCAATGGGTTCTTTATTAAACACACACACACACACACACACACACACACACACATATATATATATATATATATATATATATATATATATATATATATATATATATATATATATATATATATATATACATATATATACATATATATACATATATATATATACATATATATACATATATATATATATATATATATATATATATATATATATATATATATATATATATATATATATATATATATATATATATATATACATACGTGTGTGTGTATGTAAATATATAAATTACTCATATATTGATGGATTTTCAAAACATTAACATTAAAACTGCTGTAATCACTTGCCCTATAAGTGGATAATATTAAGTCTTAATTAAAAAATCTCTATTATTTTAATCTAATGCGACAAGCGCTTATTCTAAGGAGATTTTCCCATAACCGCGAGAGATTTATTGGCCAATTCATTATGGAAGTACACAGTGGGTAGATAAACATTTGACCCTATGAGGAGTCAGGATTGGAAAATCCATGTCTTGAACGATATTCAAACATAGGTATCATGGTGGAAGCTTTTGTCACTAATCACTGTACGACATGGTTGGCACTTTCAATCTTATAACTGGAAAAACGTCATCATTTACTTACAGAAAATTTGTAGTTTAATTTAGGTTGTAACCAACGGTGACTCCCATAGAATGTAACTCTAGTAGACAATTTTGATCATAAATAAATAAGGAGTGTCTTAATTTGGGGTGTACCTACACCGCAAATTACACCACTTCACCACAAATTAATTTTCTGTAAACTTTGTTAATCCAGAAAGAATATTGTTCCTCAAAAGCGTCTCAAATGTGATTCAACAGCGAACGAAAACTTTTGTTTAGCGACGTAACAGATTTTAAGATGGTTTAGGTATGATGAAGGCATTCATGTATTCGTATCTAAATAAAAAACAAATTTTACCATCTGATCAGTGTCTTACACACAACTTACAATAGGCCACGCGTATCACCAGAATTTTCTTCTAAAATTCATACGATGTGTCTTCTTACGGCTCTCTGTATATTGCATTTGTGGCCAAGAAGTTCTCTTCTTGAAGAGAGGACATAAAGTTTTTACATTTGCAGTATTCTGAACAATCCTGCCACGATCTCTGCAAAGTGGTCAACAGATTCCTGGGATTCTGAATTTTTTCTTGGGGGGGGGATTGGAGGGGGGGTTGAGGGGAGATATTTTCTGGGTCCTCTAAGCCATTAAATTGATGGAACCGTTTTAAGAACTGCAGAGAACATTTGAACAATAGACAGTCATGTATGCAGAAAAAAAACTGTGCAGAGAAATCTCATTATCGATAAATTATAAAAATGCATAGCATTATCTTGTTAAAGAAAAAAAACTAAATCCCATCTTCAGAATCTTAATCTGAAAAGAACTTAAGTGAAAATCTCATGCTGGAAAGAGAAAAGTTCGACCGATATTTCTCGAATAATCTATCTGAATATCGGCCGATGGAAAAGAAGCAATTTACAGTAATGTGTGTGACTATTGAATTAATTTTTCTATGGGGTAAAAAACTGCTATACGGTATTTATATATATTTTTTTCAGGAATGACTTGACTTATCTAACAGTGGTCCATAGTTTTTTGAGAAAATTTCAAATTATGTAAGATGTCACTTAGGACATGTTCACGTAGAATCCATCAGCGTCAGCGTTACTCGTATTGAAATGTATTTAACCAATTACAAACCTCCAACTGATTAGCTAGGAAATTATTAAGGCCCGTGATTGGTTTAAAATACGCTGACGGATCCCATGTGAGCATGACCTTAGGCTTCTGAAGTTTTTTACAGTCTCTTAAGATAAATAAATTTTCTCCAATAAGGCAATTATTTCATGTGATTTCACTGCCGCAACCAAGTTGAACTGCAGATATTGAATGCTACGTGTTTTACTCCACACGTTTACGCTGAAGTATGTCCTTCTATAAGGCAGTTGCACTCAACATTCCACGCCATAAGTCGTGCATAAAATAAGGGCAAACTGTTTGTAGTTAAACGCATTGATTACTAAAGCTTTTATAGATATGCATACTAGAAATCGACGTGTAAAACGCATGGCGTCCATTTTCTGCCCTTTTATTTTTGCACGTGGTTGCTCAATTGGCGTTGCAGGGAGCTACTGTATAAGAGATTTTGTAAATTGTGTTATAAATTGCAACAAACATTTTCCCGTTCTTCTTGGCACGAGTTGAGATGTAACATACTGGGTGGAACTGTCTCATTCCTGATACGCAAAAAAAAAATTTCCTTACCGCATTGGTATTATTGGGTTTTAAAAAAGTACTGTTAATAAGTAGGCTACAAATTATTAAGGAAAAACAGTAAAGTACTCATTGGCCTGATATTATGCGTATAAAAATTTTTAATTTTTTTAATATAATTTCAGGAACCAATCCTTGTGATGTTGTGGCACGAATTGCGGTCAACGTTAACTTGTCGTGGTTCCACGCGTCCAGCTCCGAAGGAAGAAGAGGAGCCATCTGTTGAAAAGATGCCAATGGTTAATATGAGCAAAATCGAAGACTTTAAGTTTTCGTGACCATATTTTAACTGTAAAAAAATTTTAACTGTTATCCATACTGAGCGTTGTGCCTCTTTGTTTAACCCTTTTTCTTACTCTGGTCTCTTTTTTTAATAAAATTGATCAGAATTTTTAAAAAAATCCATTTATAGTAAGTTACAGCAACGGAATATTTTTGATAACCATGAGATTTTATTCTTCGGTTAGTATTTAAATTCATTCAATTTTTAACTATTTCTTGCGGAATATAAATATTTAGCAGATTTTCAAATTGTAAAGAATGGTTTCTCATTTTTAACATCATGGAAGCAAACTGGAATATAAAATTATGGACTGTTTTTAAATTGCACTGTAAAACACAAACACACACACACACACCACTAAAAAATGAAAAAATATGTCTCAGTAAAAATTTTAAACTCATTCTTCCTGTAGTCTAATACGATTTTTGGAATAATCTCTCGAGAGTTATATTTATTTATTTATACCCAGATTTTTTACTATTAAGTTAAAAATAGTCTGACTACTCAAGATTACAATAACACATTTGAAAATATTTCACATAATTAAAATATTTTAATATCCAAATTTTAAGTCTTTTTCCTCTGTGTATATAGTTATTAGCAAACAACGTAACTCAAATTTTTATTTCTATGAGAGACAAATTTGACACAAATATAGATAGCAACAAAACAAAAGAAATCAATTAAAATCTCAAGTACGGTAAATTCATTTCCAGTCTATCGATACTTGATTACTATTTACGGTAAAACAACACAGTGAAAAACGTTCATCGCTTTTTTACTTTGAAAAGGGTTCAATAACTGGGCATAATAGCAATCTTTATAATGTGCCTATATGTATTGATGCAGGGATATCAACTGCATGTACCTTTATACAACCTACCCAAAAGTACAGCGTTCTTTTACATGTTGTGACTGTTCTGTACTCATTGAAAATTCATCTAACAAGAGCTTTTATCCTCTCTCACCGATTTCAAAAACAAAAAAAAAATGTAGTATTATATATTTTATCATACTTTAATTCTGGACAAAACTGTAGCATTTGTAAAAAAGAGAAATAAAATTATATTTATTGGAATCATATGTTTATTGACTGTTTGTCTTGTTGCCAATTATCGATTAAATAATTATACAGTAAGACGGTACAGTGTATTGTATCAGCCAAGGTATACGAGTCGTAGTTACACTTCGACAAACTTAAACTGCGTGATACATATTTTTAAATGGTGTGAAATGTAATCCCGAAGTTTAAATAGTTAATTAAAATAAGACATTTTGAAAATAATTGAAATATGATTGGTTTGTTAATGTAACTTTATGTAGAATTCGTAAAAAAACTGGGTATTATTCTACGTTGTTCTGGTGAATAACGTCTGTGGGTTATACAAATGAACAAGTAATTTGATAACTCATAAAAAGAAAGAAATACTCTTTTAAGGCAAAATTCTAATATTTTTTTAACATAGGATTACGTTCCTCCCTAAAAGTCCTTAGGAAAACTGTCCGTCCATCCGTCCCTGCGAGTTATAATTTTGGCAGTGTGTCAAACCCAGTCTGTATCGTACCGACAAACAGTAAATTGTTAAAGAGAAGAGTACCAAAATGTGATAAAATTTTGACATATATATATAAATATATATTTATACATACATATATATATATATATATATATATATATATATATATATATATATATATATATATATATATATATATATATATATATATATATATTAATTTTTATAAGCTATACAGGAATTTTAATTTAAAGAAAATGCGTGCGAAAAATTAACATGAAAGTTGGATATGAAAAAATATATAAACTTCTATAAATGAAAGAGAAATTTATTTTAATGAAATCTGAATTTCTTTACATTCATCAGGGGATCGAAAAATATTAAGATTTCTTTGCTAAAATAATAAGCTTGAAAAAATTAACACTGATGGTGTATAATATATATATATATATATATATATATATATATATATATATATATATATATATATATATATATATATATATATATATATGTACATATTTTGTAAATACGCTAGTCGAATAAACGTGTTTTTTTGCGTTCATGACCCAGCGTAGTCTCAGTGATTTGAGGGAACAGGACGGCTAGTACTTAGCCGTAGTTCGGCATGCTATCCGAACAGACTGGGCAGGGAAGTCGAGTTCCCCAGTTTAGGATATTATATATATATATATATATATATATATATATATATATATATATATACACTGCTGGCCACCCAAATTGCAACACCAAAAAAGACAAGAGATATCACAACAAAATTTATTTTGTAGATAACATGTTGACCAAGTATCAAATGATTAAATTTATAGACTTCTGTGAAGTGTGGTTCCTGCCAAAATCAGTAGCCAGAGTAGCCGCCATTGTTAGAGATCACCACTGCCACACGCCTCGGCATTGATTCAAAGAGACTTTGGATGAGTTCTTGGGGTATAGCAGACCAAGCAGCTTCCACACGTTGCCAAAGTTGATCTGCTGTGGCAGCTGGGGATGGAATCTGGGTCAATCGTAGAGCAACCATGGACCACATGTTTTCTATCGGCGAAAGATCCGGAGAGCGAGACGGCCAGAGAAGCAATTCAATCTGGCGATTGACGAAAAACCGTTGGACAATGCGTACCACGTGTGGTCGCGCATTATCCTGTTGAAATATGGCTGTGGGCAAGCCCTGAAGATAAGGAAGGACAACTGGCTCCAACACCTCGGAGATGTACCGCTGGCTGATTAAAGTACCGGCAATGCGTACAACAGGTGTGCGAGAGTGATATCCAATACCGCCCCATTCCATAATACCCTGTGCAGGACCAGTGTCTCGGTGCATAACGCAGCTGTTCAGCATCCTCTCTTCACGGTGTCTCCAGTCTCGAATCCGACCATCGTGGTGTTGCAGACAGAAGCGTGACTTGTCAGTAAAGACAATTTCATTCCATTCTGCCGTCCACATCCTTCTGTCATCGCACCATTGGCGGCGGAGACGTCTGTGGTTCTGCGTCAAGGGTAGACAAAGCAATGGACGTCTTGCGGACAGACCACTCTGCTGTAAACGGCGTCGAATGGTACGCGCAGACACTGGATGATGCGTTACAGACTGCATGTGCTGTGCTATGGTTCGTGATGTGACTGAGCGATCCGTCACTGCCATGCGCACAATTTGCCTGTCATCACGTGAAGTGGTGGGCTGAGGTGGATGCGATCGAACACGCCGGTCCGTCGTACCCTCCTGCATCCAACGATCACATAACCGCTTTACAGTTGTTTGGTTTCGTCCAACACGACTTCCGATTTCCCTGACAGATAATCCACAATCTCGGTAGACCACTATCCTTCCTCTGTTGAACTCGGAAACTTGATCAAAAGATGATCGCTGTTTTCGACGAGGCATAATTGATCGTTTTTTTGAAAAAAACACAAGAAAAACACAATTGCCGAACTTGAAATCGTCGAAATCTCCAAGCCTTAAATAGCGCTTTGAAGTGGCGCCACAGGCACGCGTGATATGCGTCTCCGCTGAAGATCTAATCATTTGCATATCTCACCTCCGCTAATGCATGTTGTAAATTTCATGTTATTTGCATGTTTCCTTCAGGGTGTTGCATTTACAGTGGCCAGCAGTGTATATATATATTGTAACGAGGAATTCGTTCCAGAAATAATTAATTTGGTTGGGCTCATAACGCACGTTAAATTAATGTAAAATCTCTAATTCTAAATAGTTGTCCCTTAAAATAAAATAGCGTAATTTCTACACCGCTCCATCGACGTGTGTGTTCTTGAGAATTTAGCCGTGCCCATTTCTCTTAAACCGTAAAACTTCAAACATAATTAGCTTAGCCTGGTGTTAGTCTCAGGATTCCCTTGTTAAGTTTCTCTAAAATGCACTTTTATGGCTGGTAATTGCAAGGTGTTATTATCAACATTCAACTAGCCTTTGTACAGGACATGCCGTTTTTTTACGTCTGTCCCCATAATTGGACCATAAAATCGGCTCTCCCTTGTTCGAAAGTTGTTTTCCCACGTGTGCACTTGGCGTCAGCTTGGCGAGAGAGCGCCTTCCGTTTAAGATATTTCTCCCCTGGTTCGACCAATCATGCAGAGGTGCGAATTTCGTAGTATCAGGGTAAGCCATTTACGGGCCTCCATTTTGGCGGTGCGCTCGGTGCTCTCCTCTCGGCGAGGTTTCGGCATGGCCGGGTTCTTGTTATTGGCCAACAAGCGCTCGCGTAGTTTTTTACTACTTTTTTCCTCCGCGCTGAGGTAAGCTTCCGTACTCGTGGCACGGGTGGTCTGTGTTAATTTGCGCTTTTCTCGTTATGGTAACCCTCGCTGTCCTCGTTTTTGCAGGCATGTCCAGTGATGAGAAGAAAATACGAGAGAGCCATATTTTTTTGGGAGAGAGTGGTCTCTTATATATTTTGGAATTTTAAGCACCCCATCAGTTTTGGCTCTGTCAATTCTGCATCGGGGGGCTATTTCTTTACATGTTGAATGGTATTGATCATCTTCAGTCTTTAGTCCAATGCGGTCATTTTTTTGTATTTCGCTGCAGCTCTGTAAATATGTTTCATATTATTCAAGACAGGCTCCATGTTTACTGATGCCGAATAAATTACTTGTTATTACTACAAAAAGAGACTTTGGCAGATTATTTTAATTTCCAGCTGCTTTCAGCTTTATTTTAAGAAGATGACGGTGATTCCCCTTGGGTTATTGTCATAAACGCATTCCACTATCTTTATGTATCGATTTGGCCGTAAGTGAGTGATATATTTCAACCGATGTACAGAAGGATCATCTTCCAACGCTTTAGATTTTCTTACTGATAGAGGATTAGCATTTCTTCTGTCCCGCTCCTGAATACGTTGTGCTGAACACCACTTTCCAGCCTTCCGAGCTGTCGGTCTACTCCTTCCGTGGGCCTCTCCATAGAGACAGGTGCCGTTCATCGCCTCCATTATTCTACTATATAGACGACTTCCGCTTCAACATCATTTCTTCAGAATAGACTGGTCCATGTTCTTCACTGAGACTTCACAGATTTTAAATTGACTAGAAACAACCCCCAACAACTTATTTCTACAGAAAGTCTCATAAGAACTATTACTACAAAAAGAGACTGATACCTTCCCCACGATATCACAGCCCATTACCTTTATAGAATATATATATATATATATATATATATATATATATATATATATATATATATATATAAAGAATTAATCCAAGTCTACAATTATTGGACCAATGGCGGACCTTAAAAACTGTTTCATTTTGAAGTCTTCAGAATGGAAATCGTGGATGTCCAGCCGAGATTGTTCTAGTTTGTCCCGCTATGTTCAACTGCTTAAAAGATAATTTCTGGTTATTAAGAAAACGAGTATTTAATTCTGGTTTAAATTCTTAAATAAAAGACACAATTTTAATCTAAGGTATTAAGTCAGTAAATTTACTTAGTTGGTTCTCGTAATTATTATGTACTACGCAATTAAGAACATCAAAAAAGCATTCGCATGAATTAAGTTTAAACGAATGTTAATTCTAAAGGTGAATTACGTCGAATAATCTTTTTAATTAGTTAGATCATATGTCAATCAATTTGAGGAATTTTCTCTTTCTCGCGCTGTAAATAATATTTTATTTTGTTTTACTTTCATTCTATGTATTTATTTATTTTTCGCAGTATGAAATTTTGTTTGCAGTAAAATTGAAAGAAGTTTACTTTTTCTTCTGAGTGAATCTTATTATGGTATATGTACATCTAAATTTTAGCATCATTACTGTCAAAGAATAAAGATCCTTATATAGAATTCTAAGCGTTAAAACGGAATTTATACGTAATATTATTTGATTTTTTCTTGTTTTAATGAAAATGGAAGTAGTAATGATTCTGTTTTGATTAAAACAATAATTCTGAAAAAAAGGGATATTAATTTTGATCTGAATTTATGATTTCTAGTATTCCATGCATACATTTCTTGAATTAATAACAGTTTTATAATGATGTACTATTTGACAGTGTTATTCAACAAGGAACCAACCCACATAATTTTAAAAATTGAGTTAAATAACTGGTAGAGGACGCCACATATATAGCTGTATAGGAAAAAATTATTATTATTATACGCCAAATAATGTTCTTTTTTATTAATTGGAAAAACAACCATCAGCAACAGAAATTTTTATTTACATTTTTATTAGATTGTTTTATTTAAACTCACTTTTCTCAGTTTCTGTGTTCTGTTGATTGGTTCCTTGTTGCATGACACTCTCCGATGCCACAAGGAACAAATTAATTAATGTAATAATTTATTAAAGTTAATTGCAATATTAATTAGCTATAATCTTATTTTAAAATTATCCCAGAATGTTGTTCTTTTGCATGAAGATTTCGAATTATACGGTATCATTAATTTTGATTTTGTTTTCATTTTGAAAGTTTTGACTTAAATAATGAATATTTTTACTCAGTCACTCATCGCTCACTCTCCTGTCTGTATTTTTATTTGAGTGAGGAGTGTTCCAAGGTTGTAATAGTTAATATTT
Source organism: Dolomedes plantarius (assembly GCA_907164885.2). Lineage (NCBI taxonomy): Eukaryota > Metazoa > Arthropoda > Arachnida > Araneae > Dolomedidae > Dolomedes > Dolomedes plantarius. The sequence continues at coordinate 187,097,813 of OU015497.1, forward strand.
GTGTTTAGTGGGTTCACATAAAAAGAAAAAAGTTTTTCTTGTCTAAGGCACGTAAGGTGCATTTAGAGAAATTGGCAGCTGAACAAGGCCAGAGATCACGTCACATCTTAAAGTGGTTGATTTAATGAAGATAATATCCGCCAGTAAGAGCTACGAAGAGGAGTTTGTAAAAGAGTAGTTCAATTCCATAATGGTCGAGAGAGTCGATGAAAGCGAAAAACGTAAAAGAGAAAAAAACATACTTCAGGTGGAGGAGAGGAAAAAGAAGATGGGACTTGAAACTGAAGAACACATTAAAAGGGTGGCGAGGGTCTTTGAGTTGCAAAAATTGAAAATCCAGGGAGTGGCACTGAAAGACAATGTTCCAAATCTAACGTTTCCTGTGTGAAGCCTAAAATAGATTTATATACCATTGTTAAAAAATTTGGTCCATCTAATAACGTTATTAGGTTATAAATAGTTCTTTCTAAGCAGCAAGAGCAAGCAGCCGAAATACTAGAGAAAATTGGACACCAAATTTTATAGGATTTTTGCCTTATGACGGAGCGCCGATAATGCTCGAGAAAAGGGGAAAAAATAGCTCAAGATTATGAAGAAGTGAAAAACGTATTGATGAAAGGAAACTGATTTCTTAAAAGTTTCTCCAACTGTTTGAATAACATTCAAAATTCCCAGAAACCACATGGAAAATGTATGCTTACGAGCTACGGAGCTATTTCAACGGTTGAATATCTGACATAGAAGTAACTACTTTCAAGTAACTTCCGGAACTGGTCTTTACGGATCAATTTAAACTTCGCATCTCGATGGATTGAGAGAGCACTTCATCGATTATTACTGGATTCAGATAGAGATTTTGAAGAGTTCGTTTCTGGATGATAACGAAGCAGTTCGAGGTAAGAGGAATCTGAACATTCCAAGAAGGAGAAAAGGGAGTCACTCTAAGAGGCCTTCTAGGTGAAGTAAGGAAGTTACTCAATCTCTAAAATCTTTCCTTGGATTTGAATGCTTGGGAACTGGCTAATTTGTATCTGTGCACGAAAGCAAAAATGGTAAGCGATGGATTGTTATTAAATAGGATTGTTCTATGTAGCAGGTAGAACACTTTGCCTTCTTTCATGCTACTGCAAGAGAATGTGTCGTGGCAAAGCTAGCAAAATTCAGTCTCTGATATGATTAAGTATAATCATAGAAGTATAATCATCGACAACGGATTGCAATTTATGAGTGGCATCTTACAACAATTATGTTTCTTTTTCGGTATGAAACAAAGCATGTTCATCATCCATAAGCCAAGCTAAAGAAATGTAACAATCGAAGTTGAAAACCAAGGTTGGCAATTCTTGTAGGCAAAGAACATAAATGATGGACTGTCCAACATTCTGTGTTTTGTCATTTTCCTTTGAATACAGATAAATGTGAATCAACTGGGTATGCCGCTGCTTATCTACAGCTTGGCAGAGAACTGAGAACTGTTTTTGACATCAAACACGACATTAGAACTGCTATCTATAACGGAAACTCCGTCCCTGAGTAAAATCTTACGTGCAAAGTTTCATGACCACAACAGCTATTGGAAAGAAACGGTCGAACAACAACGGGGCAGAAAGAAAATTTATGCTGGCAAGATACAACGTCCTGGTCCAACGTATGCTCTTTGTGAAAAATTTTGGGTTCTTTTCCATCCTTCTAGCTAAATGAAACATGGACGTACTGAGAATTTTAAGTCTCGCCATTCTTCTACTTAAATCATTTTGAAGCAAAAATTAGTCACATTGTACAAAATTGCTTATCCAAAAAATCGGCTACACCGAATGGTGTTTATTACACTTTCTGCAAAGACACTGTCAAAATGTAAATTTAGTTCCATAACATCTTTCAAAAGCTGGTTAAACCAAAAGTTAGTCCCTAGTTATCAGCGAGACATAAAGTCGAAACTCTACAGGAACCCCACAGGATGGAAAGGCTTTAGAACATTGCCTGGTTCTGTCCATGAAATGCAAAGATTTCCAACAGTGCTCGTAAAACGAGATGAAACGAACTTGGAAAAGAAAAATTGAATGATAAGAAATAAAATAAACCAGACGGGTAAGCTGTAAAATTAGCTTTCCATAGCCAAAATTGGCGTTCCGGAGCGAAATTTCACCAAAATATCGCAAAAACCGTTTTGGTTATGGTACTTCAGACATCTTGGTCCTCGCGGAGGCGAAAATAACACTATACCTTCCCCTTTCTTATCCAAAATAGACTCCTCTCTATGTACAGCAGAAAGAAGCTTCCCTGCTATGCAAGGGGACAAGTGAAGGACAATGCACTAATTGTTTGAATGTATTCCAACTGCTGCTGTGGTGTACTATATGTTTATTTGTGTTTAAAAATATGTGATATTATTTATGATGGTTCATTTTATATGTGTTTGCGTCTATATGCCCAGTCGAATAAAGTAACCTTGTGCCATGGCTTTAATTACCGCTAGAATATATGCCACAGAAGCTAATAAAAATAATTTAATTTCAATCCTTAAACCATAAAAGGGGATACAATTTCCACATTTCAAAGTGTTTACCTTTGAGTGGCAATGCAGTTGAAAATAATTTAGTTTTTTTCTCTTCACAAAAATTTATAAACATTCAGAATTTTCGAAATATGGGTATTTCTTTCAGGAGACAAAATAAATAGATTTCTTCAGAATATATATTATAAACACAGAATAAAAGACTTTGGAGAAAAAAATTATAAGCTTTTTCCTTGTATTAAACTTATAAAAGGTCATGTTCATGACAAGAATGGAACTTAAATTAGACATCCTGATTGGACTATGTATGTCAGTCAAAGTGCAGTGGTAAAATATAGCTTTCGATATTAGTATCTCCTCTCTTTGGTGTATTAGTCTAAAGAGAAAGTATATGAATTTTAAAAAAAGTGAAGAAAAAATAGAAAAAGAAAAAAAAAGAAAATTCATTTTTAAATTTTTATTTTTATTTTCTGCACCCATATCAACGACTGAAAAAGTCTTTATTTTTGAACTGTATTACTTAACAGTCAGTTATGTAACAATCAACTGTGGAGTACTTATATTAGTAATAAGGAATTCCAGAAAAATCTGTTCAGTATCAGACATTGTTTTTTTAGACAACACTACATTTCCAATTTAATCCTCCATCGTAATTTGCATTATATACTCTCACTCACTTCTCTATCTCAGGCCTGCACAACATATGGCCCGCAAGCTATATGCGGCCCGCTAGTACTCGCTGTATGGTCCGCGAAGAAGTGAAGACAGATCTATAAAATATGGTATATTTTTTTATATTTATAATATTACGATAGGAATATATAAGAAATGAATATTAATAATTTTTAATTTTTTTAAATAATCAGTAATTTATATTTTATTAGATAACACTTTTTTTGTTTCCCCATCTTTCCTATTTTCTTGCGGCCAGCAGAACCTTTCCATAAAGTAATATAGCCCTCATTACATTTCGAGTTGTGCAGGCCTACTCTATCTGATATTTACTTCAAAACTCACATAACGTTTCCACTACTAGTGGCCCTACAGTATATTTTATAGATTGTGTATTTATTCAAGATTAAAAGCCACATGTACGAAACTCCATATTTCAGGTTTGTAAAATGTTTGAATTCGCAGTGTAAGGATGTATATTAGGTCGTTTTTAATTCACTGAAAATAAACATTTGATCTAAAATATTTTAAATGAGACGAACGTATTCAAAGCGTCTTACTCTCTTCCATTTTTTTACTGTATTGTATCTCCTTTCGAGAACGTTTATATTGACATGAAAGAAGAAATGAACCAGAAACACAAATGTTTCTATTTAAAATTTTCTATTAGAATTGTTGAGTTCAGATATTATGTTTTTTTATGAAGAAATCTTTAACCCATTTAGGACCGCTCCATGTTTCCTTTATTGGAAATGCACCAAACGGTTTTTAACACTTCTTAGAACATTAATTACACAAATAAGTTGTTTCCATAAAATTAAATTTATTTTTACGAGAGTTACAAAATGTTGCGTTTTCGCAACATCAGTCCAAAGCGGTATAAACATTTTAAAAATATAAAAATTTAAAATTATAAAATTTTAAATTTTTTTTTAAAATCTTTGAAACATTTAGCATGAAGAGGTACATTATTCTTATTTCATACAGAAATTGTTTGACTTTTGCAGAGTTTACATTTTTTTGTTTATTTTCAATATTTTTAGTAATAATATGGCCTATAAGGTTTTTCCGAGTTTTGTTGAGAATTAGATTTTGAATTGAAGATGGTCTTCCAATATGTGAAGTTTTAGATAAAACAGAATTCATCTGCATTTCTTCAAGCCTTTTTATCAAAGATATGGCTCTCTCAAAGATATAGATCTCTTGAACTCTAATAAACTTATTTTAGAATTCATTACATCCATGTAGAGTCTCCATTTTTCCCATACAATATGCTCCTTTTTCTTACTATATTGCTTACTTTTACATTTATTAGGAAAAATAATGTCGATTTCACCTGCAATGTCTTTAGGTGATTCGACATTTTCACATAAAATATCATCATCAATAGCTTCTTCATCCGTCAAATCATCCGGATCTGGAGGGATAATGACGAATTATGGTTCCTCATTAGCTTCTGTTGAGGACGATTCTAAAATATCATCATCTAGCCCATGAAAATACTCCAATGTCTCTTCCAATGTCAAAAATCGCTTTTTTCTAGAGACAAACTTATCCGAAATGCAAACAATACCAATTTACTGCATGCAAAACTAGGCAGCACTAATAAAACACATTGGAAATAAGTAATACACTTTGGACTGATGTTGCGTTTTCGCAACATTTTTAAAAATTTGAATTTAGAAACATAAAAACAAAAATTATAATTTATCTGTTGAAGCCATTTTGTTCTTTAGTCTCTAGTAAACTCGGAACAAGCATCAAATCGGAAATTTAACATGTGCTGCTATCTAAGGTTATTATTTGAAAATAGTCATTATTTTCCCTTTCAAAACACCAGAAAAAAACAATTTTTTTCAAGTGCTAAAAGAGGGGAAATGAGACACCAAAAAATTTATTATGATCAATTAAAGTATAGAGAATAAAAAAAAATGTTACTTCAGACGTACAAATTTTGAACATGCCATTAAAAAATACAGAAATTAATGTTGCGTTTTCACAACGCCAGTCTTAAATGGGTTAATCAAAGCTATATGCCAGTTTGGTTTGATATATCTTACTGAGTCTGATTGCTCTCGTGAAATTTTGATTTGGAATGCCAATATCAAATTTTGTCTCTCATGTCTATTTGTCAGAACTTTTTTAAAAATCTTTAATCAAAGCTATATGCCAGTTTGATTTGATATATTTTACTGAGTCTGATTGCTCTCGTAAACTTTCCATTTGGAATGCCAATGCCAAATTTTATCTCTCGTGTCTCTCGTGTCAGAACTGCATTTTAAAGAAGTTTAAATAACTGCAAAATCCGGAGAAAAGAGAAAGTGTTGGTGCATATGCATTCAGATATTTATAAACAAGTCGTTACTTTTGAATAGAAGTAAATTGTACAAGAAATATTTCATAATTTCAAAATAACACAGGAAAAATCTTAATATAACTAAACATTTACTTCAAAGAAAGAATGATTGTTTCACGGTATCTAAAAAATATCCCAACTTCTTGGTTCTCAAGTCATTTTGCTTATTTAACTTCATTCAGGGCACTCGTACACCCCAAGGAAATAATGCACGTGACTCCAGTGGTTTGTGAACTACTCTGTCTCGGAACTACTCTGCTATCTGCATATTTGGACATATGCGTCATACTATGATTAAAATCATTCGCGAGCCTGATCACAGTCATTCTCTTTATAGCTGAAGAAAGCAAAATTCCGTAAGTAATTATTTATAAGTACTAAAACTCAATTTTTAGACGTTTTTCACTAGATTTTGTTAAAATGATTATAAATGTCTATTCTTCCGTAAAGTAATTTACGTTGTCACTCAGATTTGGCTAACTTCATCATGTTTTCCACATTTGAGTCATTCTTCCAGAATTTTTTTTTTATATACTACCCAAAATACCATCCCTATAGGGAAATTAACTTGCAACAGGGTTATAAAAGTATCTAACCATAATATTGTTAATGAGTAGTCATCAATACAATGAGTACTCATCGGTGCTAATGAGCACTAATCGGTTATGTTTTGTTGAGGAGCGCATAGCAAGTAAAAAACCTAAGTTCAAGGATACTTAAAAACTGGAGATATATGTATTTGCTTAAGGACCCACCATGTCGGGCTGTATGCATTTTGTCATTAAATAATTGTCTTTTTACAGTTCAGAATTACATAACTGTGCAAAACATAAGCCGTTAAATTTAGATATGTTTTTCTGATACTATTATAGACGCCTCTTCTTAAATTCTGGTACTTAGAGCAGGCCTAAGAAATTCAGGCAACTAATCTTAATACTATATGTTTCAAATCATATATCCATGTAGGATTATAAAAATATGAAACGGGAAAACCGCAGGAGACAGTTAAGATTGCTGAATTAATGTATCAATTTACTTCATTACTTATAATTTACTTTCACACACATAGTTCATATGTATACGTGATTCATCTAAAATAGGTGTATATTCCTTATAAGCATTAACATCTCAACCATTGCTTCTAGGAGTAATTTAATGCAATAAGGATATTGCAATCTAGCATATGGAATTCCTTGTCGGTTATTTCATTGTAAATCTATCCTCTTAAGTTTGTTCAAATGTGATGCCACATAGCGTATAAAGCTGTTAAAAAATATATACCCAGGACATAAAATGGTATGGGGCCTAGCATTATCGTGTGAAAGAAACCAATAGCCAGAATCAAACAGTTTCTTCCTAACTCGCTTTATTCCGTTTCTTAATCGAAAAAACACCTCCTTGTAAAAATACTGATCAATTGTTTGATTTTAAGGAACAAATTCGTTGTGAATAAGTCCTTTGAAATCAAAAAATGCAAAATCCATGAAAGGACAGCGATTTGAAAACGTGGCGGATATTAAATCAAATGTTACGCGTATTTTGCGAACGGTTAGTTCCAACGCCTATAAACAGTGTTTCGATGACTTGAAGAAACGTTGGAAAAATTGTATAGACTCCTTTGGTGATTATTTTGAAGGAGATAAATTTATTTGAAGGTGAGTAATATTTTTCTTATTTATAAAAAATTGTCCGGTTACTTTATGGGTGTAACGAGGAATTCGTTACAGGTTCCTTTATTTTGATTAATTTAATTTAATTTGTGTAGTTCTCTTAAACTTTAAATTATAACTTTAATTTTAATCTTAAATCTGCTAGTTATGTTTCCTTTCCTTATCTGATAGTAATTTATTTTTTTCCCAGGCTCTTAGTCATGGGAGGTCTCTGTAACTTTTAAGTCCGTTCGGTCGGTAATTGAGAATAGCTTATCTTCTAACATCTGGCAGTGCAATTTGCCGTCCTAAATTCCTTAAGTCTTTGTCAGCTAGGTCCCCTAATTGCTAGCCTCGTGTCCACGAAATAAGATGTCTTTTCTTCCCTGTTTCCGTGTTTTTGTTAACAGCATTGATGGGTCTTTTTAAGCTATTAAACTCCGTTTATGCTAAAGGCTCCTGTTTCCCCTTTCCGCGCCTGCGGCGAACGTAATTTATTACGATTCTCTTGCAGGGGAAACAGTTTTTCTCAGAACAGGCGTTTGGGCTTCGCGCTGTTTGACCAGCTCCTCTGATTGGTTAAGCTCAGCCAGTCTCGGCCAATGAAACTCCTTAAAAGGGTTCTTCTGGCAAGAGGAATGTGGTACCTAAGGTTTCCAGTTTTGGCGATGCTTCGCGTATTTTATTTTATGGACACAAGGTGTTGGCAATGTGTCGGGGCGCTGTTAAGGTTGTCTTTCTACTCTCCCTTCTGCACGCCTTGGCGAGATTGGTTGTACGGCAACCCTTCTCTCCTTGCGTTGTCCAGGGCTGAAAAAAAAGAGAGGAGATTCAGACATTCAGAATATAGATTCGTAGATAAAAACTTGCTCTAAGAGACCCTGATCCGAGCTTTCGGTCCTTTTTGTTTGGCCGTGGCTTGGTGAGGGGGATGTTTTTTTTATTGTCGAATAGTGAGTACCAGTGTATTCTCGTGATCTGATATTTGTGTATATATTTTTAAAAAAATTCCTTCAATACTATTATTTTATTTTTGATGCTCTCCTAAGTGGTCGTGTAGACCTGAAGCTCTTTTCTATTATGTAGCAGACTTTTATTTGTTGCTGTTATAATTCAGTAGTCAAGATATATTCCTTATTTTCATCAAGATAAATAAATATTGTTATTTCTACCAACAAGTCGTTTTGAAGCAGTTTTCTTCCTCAGTAATTATTTTCATAAAAAGTAGTTGTTAGAAGTATCAGAACCTGAAATAATTCAATCCTGCGGCACAATGATCTTCAACGTTTGTTTCCTCATCAAATCTTGTACTTCCACTAAGTAAAATCTTCCGGTTCTCTACATGTAATGTACCATCACTAATATTTTTTTTGAAGAACCATTTACGGCTACAGTTGTTGGAAGATCCTTTCTCCGTAAGAGACGGACTTGCGTCTTAAATTTTCCGGCCTGCCTTGACGAACTGTCATTTCTACATCTTAAACGATAGACAAATCTTCATTTTTTTGATAGAACTTTCGTGCTGTGAACATTTCTGGTGTACTTCATCTTTCACTCTACAGAACAAAGGTCCTTCGTCCATCTAGCTAAAAATATTTGACTCTACAAATAAGTTTTCTTGTACAAAAAAAGTAATTTTTTTTGTACAAAATATGGTGCGCAATGACCAGTGCTGCTCTCAACTTCATCAATTGGTATGCTTCATTTTAATTCATTATTTATCATTTGTTAAATATTCTTCACAATTTTTTTGAAATGTTTAATTGAAATTTTATACTTACAATATTGGTATTATAAGTACAATCCAACTGTTGCAGTATATATGAATTTTTAGTGTATATTCAGTATATTTTTCATAATAATCTAGTTTTTGCAAATTTACTTTTACTTGAATGGTTGTATTTATAAAATTGTGATTTTATATTTTTTTCTCATTTTGTGTAATACTTTAAAGTGCACTTTTAACTCTTTTCACATTTTGTGATTATAAATTTTTTTCTCTTTATATGAGAAATACTTAAAAGCATGGCTACAAAAAATTCATTTCCATGCAGCCTGACACCATTTGAGGGTGATGTAGAGTTATTGGAGTTCTTTTTCGAACAGGTAATCGACATAAAGGAATTTAATAAGTGGTCTGAGCAACAAGCTTTGACTTTTTTAAAATCCAAACTTACAGGCAATGCTCTTAAATTTTTTGTCAGTTCGGCTGATGCTAAAGGTTGTACATCTATTTTACAACTGAAGCAGATTTTCGTTGATTTTTTTAAACCTGCAACCACACATTCTTTGCGTGTAGCAGTAAATAATATTAAATTGTTGCCTGATGAAACAATCAGAAATTTAGCACACAGGCTTGATAATCTTGTAAGGAAAGTGCACCCATCTATCACTGAGAAAACTCAGTTAGACTCTATAAAATTTTCACATTTGCTAAATGCTTTGCCTGCCAGCCATAAATTAAAAATTTTGGAGTCTGGTTTGGATAATTTTGATGAGGCGGTTGCTAAAGCTCAACTTTTGTAGGATATCCATATTCAATCTGAGATTTTGGTTCCATCTACCTCTTCTCAGCCTTCATATGATCAATTATTAGCTGAAGTTAATTATTTAAAAACTCAGATAGTTGAAATTAAAAATCCTACCAATAATACTTCTTCTCCTGCCAAAAATGAAAATGCTAGAAATCAGAATTTTAGAGCACACAGAGAAAATTTCAGGCCATACTCCAAAAGTTTTAGGCCAAGTCCAGTTAATAGAGTGCAAATCAAATGTAATTATTGTGGCCGCTTGAACCACTTAATGAAGAATTGTTATCAGTTTAAGAGAGTATTAGCTAATAGAGCAAACCATAACCAATATAATCGTGGTAGAGGTCAGGTTAGACATAATTCTCGTAATAATAGCCATGGGAATAATAATATGAACCCTAGAGCAAATGTTTTTGTGCCATCAAATAATCCTAGTAATAATTTAAACTAGAGATGGAGTGTCATAACACTGGGATTATGAACTCCTATAAAAATTCTGCTAATGAGTATTCTCAGTACTTTAATGACAATGTTACTAATATTAACTGCCCGAATGATGATATTTCTGTTTATTCCTTACCTCTGGTGTATGTATATTTAAAAGATAATGTCCTAATTTCACTGTTAGATTCTGGCTCGAGTTTGTCATTGTTTGATTTAAATACATTTAATTCAATGAAATAACAACTTAAATACAGAATAATCTCTAGAGCTGTAACCATTAAAACCCTTAACTCTACTCTACAATATTCTGCTTGTGTTGAATTGCCTATCAAATTCTCCAGGAAGTCATTTAAACACCCCTTTTTCTTAACAGATCTGTCAACATCTAAATTCAATATCTTAATTGGGTATGACTTTCTCAACAAATACAATGTAATACTAGATCATAAACTAAATGCAATTAAAATTAACTCTGAAACCATACCTTTTATTCAAAATTCCTTTGATAATTCTGTTCATTTCAATTCAACCATCACTGACTCACCTAATCTTAATACTAAGAGTAATCATAATATTGTTAATACTAAGAGTAATCATAATATTGAACCTGATAATAATAATCTGAGCGATAATTCTACTAATTTTTGTGATACTGCACCAGAGAACTGTTCTTCCAACTTCAATGACAATATAAGTATGCATAATGATTTTGCTGATAATGTTGATATCTCTTCTACTGCACAAAGTTTTAATTTATATGCTGATAATGTACTTGTGAATGATAATTTATGTTTGAAAAATGATAAAGGTAATGAAGTTGCATCTAATGTAGTTATGGTTTGTGAAAAAGTTATCTTAGAATGTGACGATAGTCAATATGTTAAGGTGAAAATCCTTAATAATTTCAATGAAGCTCTTTTTCTACCAAATACTAAACAATTTATTTGTCATCCTTCATTACATAAATTTGAAAATACTTGTCAGGAACCTATTTTAAATCACTTTTATATATTTATTGAAAATAGGGATGCAAAAAAACTTCATTTGAGTAAAAATTCCATTATAGGAAATATGAGTGATTTTGACCTAATTGACAAACCTCCTATAAATTCTAATGTTGAGAATAATACTCCTTCTGACTTTGATTTTTCTTGTAATTCTTTGGAACATGTTGTCAACTTCATTTCTACTACTCCTGAGATTCTGAGTAAGCGAAAAGAAATGCTTTCTTCATCTGACTTCAAATTAGACCATTTGTCGTGTGACCACAAACAACAGTTATTAAATATTTTGTTAACTAATTATGCTGCCTTTTCTAAGGATTTGTCAACCTTAGGGCACACTGATAGAGTTAAACCTCACATTTCCTTAACTCAAAATTTTCCTATTAGGACTCTTCCTTTTCCTCAAACCTTACAGCAAACTGCTTTGGACCAACTAAATGAAATGCAGAGTGCAGGTATTATTGAACGAGGTAATTGTGAATGGGCATGTCCAATGCTCATGGTTAAGAAAAAATCTCTTGATTCTTCTGCCCCACCCACCTTTAGGCTTGCATTAGATCTTCGTTTGTTAAATTCAGTCATAAAATCTTCCTCCTATCCCCTCCCTATAATTTCAACCATAATCTATAATTTGTCAAAATTTAAATACTTCTCCACCCTTGATTTCGGAAACGCCTATTGGCAAATAGATCTTCCTAAAGATCTCCAAAAAATTGTAGCATTCACTACTCCTTTTGCGTCATATTTTTCTAAACGTATTCCTTTTGGTCTTAAAACAGCGGCAAGTACCTTTCAAAATTTAATAGATAATATTTTAGAACAAGTAAACCTGCCAGGTCTCTTTGCATATCAGGACGATTTAGTTATTGGTGCTAATTCATTTGAGGAATCTCTTTCCAAAATTTCTAAATTGCTTGAAGTAATTTCAAAATTTAATCTGACTTTATCTCCGCACAAGTGCTCATTTCATAAGACAACGATTGATTTTCTTGGTTTCCATATAAAAGATAATGCTATATTTCCTATTGATAATAACATCACTAAAATAACTGCTTTTCCTGTGTCTACGTCTAAACGACAAGTAAAACGCTTTTTAGGAGTTTGTGGTTTCTATCGTTCACTTATTCCAAATTTTGCTGCGCTTACTCAACCGTTAATTGACATCACTTCACCTAAGGTTAAATTCATTTGGTCTCCTTATCTGCAAGAATGTTTCAATAACCTTCAGTCCATTTTCTTTTCCAAACCCTTTGTCAAACTACCCATGTGGGATCAGAATTTTTATTTGAACACTGATGCGTCAAATTTGGCAATTTCTGGTATTTTGATGCAGAAGTTTGATGATAAGTTATTACCTATTTCATATTTTAGTAAATCTCTTACAAAAGGTCAGAAAAATTATTCCACTCTCAAGAAAGAATTATTTGCACTTTATATGTCCATCATTGCATTTAAGTATTACTTATACAACAGAACTTTTACAGTGTTAACTGATAGCAAACCTCTCATCAACTATAAGCATAATTCTTCTCCTACTGATATTGTTACTAGATGGTTACTCGAAATGAGTGAATATTCCATCATTTATGAACATATCCCTGGTAAACTTAATGTTTTGGCAGACTATTTTTCTCGCCTCACTTGTGACCCTCCTTCTCAAAATTTAGCCACTAATCCTGAAATTATTAATAGTGAGGATGTTCTTCCTATAACTACTGTTAATGCTTTAACTACTGACCCTATTCAAAATCATCCAGCAATTCCCATCACTAATGACCCTCCTATGGATATCTCCATATCCACATTTTTGGCAGAACAGAGTCGGGATTCAAAATTGATCAAAATTATTAATTATCTAAATCAACCCAACTCTGCTAAGTCTTCTAAATTCACCGATTGTTATATTCATGATGATTCTAAATTATTATGCTGGGATAAAACTAATATCAATACTAATTCTCATATTATTGTTGTTCCTCACTCTTTAAAATTTAAAGTTCTTAAAATTTGTCATGTGTCTCATTTTGGCATAGAAAAGACATATGATTTTGTAAAAGCTCGTTACTTTTGGCAAGGTATGTATGTTGATACAGTGAATTTTGTAAAATCTTGTCACCTTTGTTCTCTTAATAAGCCTCACACCATTGTATCAGCACCTTTTCAGGCTAATCCCATTCCCACTTTACCTAACGAGGCTGTGTCTATGGATATTCTTGGCCCTTTTAAAAATAATGCTTATGTTTTGACCATAATTGATCGTTTCTCGTGGCATTTAGAACTTTTTCCTCTTGTCAAAATTACAACGGAGGCAGTCACTGAGTGTTTGTTAAGTTATGTTTGTAAATTTGGTAGACCTTCTTTAATCTTAACAGATCTTGGTACTCAATTTACATCTGAAATTTTCTCTTACTTTACTAAAACTATTGGGATTACTAAAACTGTGGGTAACCCTAAGGCGAATGCTATTTGTGAAAGAACTAATCTTTCTGCAAAATCTACAATTAACTGTCTTCTACAGCAAGGTGTTCCTTTTAAACATGCTGTACTTCTTCATCAGCATTTGTACAATGGTTCACACCATTCTTCGACTAATTATTCTCCGTTTTTGTTGCATTTTGGTCGAGAAGTTGCACTGATCTTTGATAATTTCTGTTACAAAAAATCTGTCGAACAGCTCGACAAACCTCAATATTTAAACAATTTGTTGAAAAATATGCTTCAGGTACAACAAATGGTTTATCAAAATTTAACTGATAAACGTGTAATTCAAAATACCAAACAACTTCAACATGCTAAGTTACGTGTACTCTCTCCAGGAAATATTGTGTATGTGAAATCTAAAGACATGTTCAATAAGAAATTCACTGGTCCATATGAAGTAATTAAACGCCACTCTGTAGTTACTTATTCAATAAGACTACTCTCAAATCTTTTGGCTCCTCTTACTAAAATTCATATTGATCGTCTCCATTTTGCTCCTGCTAGAAAAGTTCACTTAAATGAATCTTCTTCTGCTCCTTTAATGTTTAATGTTTCTCCTCCTCAGCAAAATAGGTATTTCTTGAGGTCTACAGTTTTACAGTGATTTTTGGTTGTGTGTTAGGAGAGCTCCCTAATATCACTTCTTTCTTTCCTTCCAATGCTGGCGTTGTGTAGGATATTTTTTCCCCCACTGTAATTTTGTTTCTTTGAGTATATTCCTTTTTGCCAACATTATTCAAAATTCTAAAATTGTACTGCTCTCTGAATGTTTACAATTGTTTCTTAATAATGTAAGCTTCTATTAACTAGTTCCAACACTTAATGTTGAGTTACTTGATATGGAAAACCTTAATATGGTCAACTAATGTTAAATTAAGTTTAATGCTTCAATTGTTCTAAAGAAAAGATTGATTTTCCTTTTGTTCCTTTCATACCTGTCAAATTCTTGCTTCATCAACATATGATTTCAAGGTTATAAGTTGTAACTTAGGTATAATTTTGTTATGAAATACTTCAACAAATATAATTCTCTAATGTAATCAACTTCATAGTGATATTATCACTTATTAGTGTAATATGTTGCACATTTTGCTTCATCCATTGGTTTACTTTTATCAATGTTATAATTTTTGTTTTGCTTAGATATTTTGTTTGATTTGATGTTTGTATTTGGTTGTTATAATGTAACGATGGCTGAAAGTATTGGTATAAGGCATTAGCATTAGCATTAGCAAATAACAACTGTATTAGTATAATTTAGCAAATAACATCTGTATTACTATGGTATTGACTTTTTTTTTATTACTCTTCACTGAAAAATATTTTTTTTGCCTTGACAAAAATTTCTTTTGGTATTACCTGAGAATGTTATCAGTCACTCATTCAATTGGTAAGATTATGCTTGTACATATTACATGGTGTATATTAATGGTATTGAAAAGTCAGTATCTTCTATTTAAGCTTGTTGAAAAACAAGGTATCAATGTAAACAAATGATAGTAACCAAATGATTCCCTATCAACTCTATGGACATTCATGTATTTTAATATATCCTATCAAGATATTTCTTTCCTATATTTTGTTGTGTTTAAATATTACAAGCAAACTTTATTGTGTATTTATGTGTAAAATCTCTAATACTTAACTGAACTATATTTTATGTGTTATATTTTTTGTTATTTTTTTTTATACCTCACTTTGTCAATTTTTGACAAGTTATCTTATACCGACTATGACTATCCTATACTTCATGTTCACTACTACCTTCCCTTTTTTTGAGTGCAGTTAGTTCCATAGCCCTAAATTTTTTTACCATGTAGTAAGATGTACTCTAGTTCTGCAAACCACTTTCATTTTTATTTTTCTATTATTTTTACTTTTCAGTTTTCCCCTAGTGTAATATTACTACTTTGTTGTTTTCTATTTTTTTTGTAAAATTAAATTTCCACGCGCAAGATAGAAGTCACCAACCTTATTGGGACAGTATCATATGCTTTCTTTTGGCCAAGGAATTTTATGTGATTCAAGGTCTGTCTTGGTGTAGGATGATCTTTTGATGAAGTTTCATTTTATTTTTAACCCTTCACTTGAAGTTAGGAATTTACTTAAGGCTAGGTGTCCTAGTCATTCTTCCTTTTGCACAGCTTTCCCCCTTGAGTGGAGTCTGCCTTGGTGCATATATTTTGTTAGGTTTCAGGTGTCATAATCCTTCGCGGAAACATTACTGATCCTAATTTACCTAATTTTGACTTTTTTATTGTTTGTACCCAACAGGTCACTTATAAACTTTGACAGTTTGTGGTTACATTCTTATGCATTCACTTTTCATTTTTTTTTGTTTAGCTCACACTTAAAGCATGTACATGAGCATAAACAAGATAAGGTTTATGTTTTTTTATTATATTATTAGCTATGAGCATTTTGGCCATATAGCATATTTAGTTGAGTGACATTTTTTTTTTCCTTCCCCTTGTGGAGTTTTTATATATTACTAATTAAGTAACTGTCAAGATTCGAATTCCCATACCTCTGGTAGGTTAAGTTGCCGCAATAGACTTCTTAGAATCATCGTCTATGTTTCGTGGGAATTCTTGTTAGTATTGTTACGACAATTATGGTTGTTTAGTTCACTCTGTGTGTAGCAATTTTGATGCATATTAATAGATATGACATCTTATATATTTTTTTTGAATGCAAATGGATATTACTTCCAATTTTTTAGTATGAATATATGATATTCTACATTGAATATTAATAAAATAACATCCAATATTTTGATTATTAGTGGATATGAGATCCAATCTTCTTCAATTAGATATATTGAACTCATCATTCTTTGGTAAGACCAAATTAACTTACCTTCTTGAAATGATATGAGATTTCAAGTGTTTAATTTATTTTGTTGACTATGATATGCAACTATAAGTTTAATTAGTACAAAAGTACATAAAAATTTTAAGGTAATGTGTTACGCCATTTTTTTGTCAAGCATTAATCACTACTATTTTTGTAAAATTCACCATGCTTGTATGAATTACTATCTTTGTATTGATACTACATTTATAATATCCTTATATAATACTTTTTCCCTTTGTATTCACTATATGTATTTTATATGAAATTTTTTTTTGAGATCAAATGTGTCTCACGTATTATGTATGCTATTGGTTTTTTCACACATTAATATGTGGTGATTTTTAATTTTTTTTCATCTCTGGACAGGGGAGAGTTCTGTAACGAGGAATTCGTTACAGGTTCCTTTATTTTGATTAATTTAATTTAATTTGTGTAGTTCTCTTAAACTTTAAATTATAACTTTAATTTTAATCTTAAATCTGCTAGTTATGTTTCCTTTCCTTATCTGATAGTAATTTATTTTTTTCCCAGGCTCTTAGTCATGGGAGGTCTCTGTAACTTTTAAGTCCGTTCGGTCGGTAATTGAGAATAGCTTATCTTCTAACATCTGGCAGTGCAATTTGCCGTCCTAATTTCCTTAAGTCTTTGTCAGCTAGGTCCCCTAATTGCTAGCCTCGTGTCCACGAAATAAGATGTCTTTTCTTCCCTGTTTCCGTGTTTTTGTTAACAGCATTGATGGGTCTTTTTAAGCTATTAAACTCCGTTTATGCTAAAGGCTCCTGTTTCCCCTTTCCGCGCCTGCGGCGAACGTAATTTATTACGATTCTCTTGCAGGGGAAACAGTTTTTCTCAGAACAGGCGTTTGGGCTTCGCGCTGTTTGACCAGCTCCTCTGATTGGTTAAGCTCAGCCAGTCTCGGCCAATGAAACTCCTTAAAAGGGTTCTTCTGGCAAGAGGAATGTGGTACCTAAGGTTTCCAGTTTTGGCGATGCTTCGCGTATTTTATTTTATGGACACAAGGTGTTGGCAATGTGTCGGGGCGCTGTTAAGGTTGTCTTTCTCCTCTCCCTTCTGCACGCCTTGGCGAGATTGGTTGTACGGCAACCCTTCTCTCCTTGCGTTGTCCAGGGCTGAAAAAAAAGAGAGGAGATTCAGACATTCAGAATATAGATTCGTAGATAAAAACTTGCTCTAACCCTTTAAGACCCGAAATATTTTCACCTTTAAATATTAAATTTTTTTGGCTATTAACTCTATATTGACCCCAATGACACTGAAAAAATAATTAAAAAAATTTTGCTGGTTCCCTGGAGCGTGGGGGGTACCCGCACGATCGTGCGGGTTGGGCTTTTTCTGTGAAAATCGCACCCGCACGATCGTGCGGGTTGGGCTTTTCCTGCGAAACCATCACTTGCAAAATTTTACGAGTTATACATTTTCTGATAGAAGAAACATACCTTATTCAACTAAAATTGATACAAATAAGATAATTATTGGTGTATAAGTTTATTGACTGATTATCTACAGTGAAATCTTTGAAACAGGTTTTTGTTTTTGACAGGCATAAATAGATGTTGCATTTCTCGCAACGTGTTTTCGAAGTACTTTCACAGTTTTCATATCTGCACTTGCGAGGCCTTGAACTTCTTAACATGCCACTTGTATTGTTTAATTTCTTTTTTCTTTCTTTTAGCATTTGTCATAGCTGGTTTGGAGGTAGAACTCTGGGTAATGGGTTCAGGGGACTTTGGTGACGAAGGGTGATCCAAAATTGTCTCTCTCTCAAAAATATTTCCATCTTTTTCTTCATCATGCTCATCTGAACTTGATTCTCCTTCCAGAACATGTGATTTATATGTTTTGTCCGCAGTATCGTCATCATCCGAGAAATCACTCAATTCAGAATCTAATTTATTCATCAATTGAAAAATTTCTTCTTGTGAGATATCTTTTCCTTTTTGACATCTGAAAAAGTTTTTTTTTGTTTGTTTGTTAAAAGTTAGCATAGTATTCCATGAAAAATAATAAAATGTATTCGAAAATTCTATTATTTAAAAAAAAAGCTCAAAATACTCAAACCACACCTTGCCAACGCCCAGCGGGAAACCCAGAATATTATTTTTTTGTATGAAAAAGAAAATTAATTGAAAAGAAAAAAAATAAAGAAAAAGATATTCGTCTATGATAACCCCCAAGAAAATAATATGGCATTATTTATATAATGCCAAACTATATCGTTTTTATTCTGGCTATCATCAAAAATATTGAAACAGAAAAAAAAACGCACTTTGCTAACACTTACCCTTACAGCAGCAGTGACTCACGTAACGCCCAAGTAGCACGATCGTGCGGGTAACGAAATCTTGAGTCCTCCGAGCATTATAAATATTGCATAATTAATATTTTTTGTTATTTTACACTTATTAACACAATAAAATAAAAATTTGTATCTAAGCAATTAGAAATATAATGATAATTACCTTTTTACGACAGATAAAATGGCGAACTGTATCCTCTGTACTTGTAAACAAATCTCGAATTAACTGCTGAAAGTAAAATATGGACTACAAGTGCCATCTGTTGATAGAAAATGATACTTTATACTTTTTGCTAACCAGCACGATCATTCGATTCGGGGTTTTAATACATACGACTTTTCCAGAAGAAAAAACATAAATGACTGTCTAACCCGCACGATCGTGCGGGCTGGGTCTTAAAGGGCTAAGAGACCCTGATCCGAGCTTTCGGTCCTTTTTGTTTGGCCGTGGCTTGGTGAGGGGGATGTTTTTTTTATTGTCGAATAGTGAGTACCAGTGTATTCTCGTGATCTGATATTTGTGTATATATTTTTAAAAAAATTCCTTCAATACTATTATTTTATTTTTGATGCTCTCCTAAGTGGTCGTGTAGACCTGAAGCTCTTTTCTATTATGTAGCAGACTTTTATTTGTTGCTGTTATAATTCAGTAGTCAAGATATATTCCTTATTTTCATCAAGATAAATAAATATTGTTATTTCTACCAACAAGTCGTTTTGAAGCAGTTTTCTTCCTCAGTAATTATTTTCATAAAAAGTAGTTGTTAGCAGTATCAGAACCTGAAATAATTCAATCCTGCGGCACAATGATCTTCAACGTTTGTTTCCTCAGCAAATCTTGTACTTCCACTAAGTAAAATCTTCCGGTTCTCTACATGTAATGTACCATCACTAATATTTTTTTTGAAGAACCATTTACGGCTACAGTTGTTGGAAGATCCTTTCTCCGTAAGAGACGGACTTGCGTCTTAAATTTTCCGGCCTGCCTTGACGAACTGTCATTTCTACATCTTAAACGATAGACAAATCTTCATTTTTTTGATAGAACTTTCGTGCTGTGAACATTTCTGGTGTACTTCATCTTTCACTCTACAGAACAAAGGTCCTTCGTCCATCTAGCTAAAAATATATGACTTACATATAAGTGACTGTACAAAATAAGTATTTTTTTTTTAATTTCCTTTTACAATGGGCACACCTTGTATTTAGCAATAGCTAACAGAAGGTGGAAATTTTCCATCTAGGAATTCAAAGTTATTACCTCGCCTGTGACTGGATACAAAGTGACGTTTAAAGCTACTGGATTCTGTGTCATGGTAAATTGTAGTGTGTGTATATGAAAACTTTACAATACTCGTTCAAAATATTTTGTGTTCTTGTTTAACTTATGGCTGTAATTTGTGGTCAACTTCAGTAATAATGTATTGTTTCCGAATTTTAATCACATGGGTAATCCATCCTTCAAACCATTCTTCAATGCATATATAGGATTTTGCTTCTTTTAAAAATTAATAAATTGAAAATTAAAATAAGTAGTTTAAAGCAATGTTTCTAAACCTGGGACCACGCTTCCCTCAGAAGGAATGAGGAACATTAAGAGGGAGGTGCAGAGGATTAGCAAAAAATATGTGCAGAATGTATTTTACTACAGTTACTTACGCTTTTTAAGCCGGGGAAGGCGGAGAGTCTGTAGAGCATTCAAACAGGAGGAGGGTACACGTAAAATGGTTGATAATCACTGGTTTTAAGTAAGAAGAACATTTTCGTTATTTAAGAACAAGCGAGTCCAAATCAAGGCCCGCAATTCGCACGTGTCCCTTCACAGCTAGCATTGCGGGCCCAAAAATTCTGAAACTTAAAACCTATTTTCCTAGAAGAAAATATCCCTCGTTTTATAATCACGCCTTATCCATGCCATCTCAATTTAGCATTACACACAATTGAGAGCAATTGTTTTCAAATATGAAGCACATGAAGAGTAAAAATAGATGAAAAGTTGCTGATGAGAATCTTTAAAGCTCGAAATTCCTTCGAACTAGACATTGATGCATTAGTTTCACAGAAAAAGGTCAAATATCCCAATAATTTTATGTTTTTGTAGCTTTATCTTTACAGTAGTAGAAAAATTAAATGTTATAATTAAATTTTCAGTGTAAAAAGAGTTTAAAAATCAGAGGAAATGTTGTTACTTATAAAATAAACGTTAAGTATATTTTATATTTTATATGCGGTCCAAAATATTCCCCCTTCTGTCATTGCGGCACAGGAATGCCAAAAGGTTGGACATCCATGTTTAAGAAAGCAAATAGATGTAAAACTTTGGAAGGAAGTAGAGGCATTAGTTTCATAGAGGTCAAATTGAAAAATTGAGGAAAATATTCGTTTTTCAATACGAAAACTCTAAAAAAGAAATAAGTTATTAGGAAATTTAGACTTATATGTAATGGATATATAAGCCCATCTCTCTTAATCACTGGCAGAATAACCGGAATTTAATCCCGTAGTTGAAAAGCATAAATCCAATTATAAAACTAGAGATACTTATAAGCCGTAATAGGCTCTTTTATCCCTAAATATTTTTATTTCTTTTTTTCACTGTGGTCCTCAGCTGCTACAATATTTTAACGAGAGGAACAAAATAGTCTCTTCTAATAACGTATAATCAGGAACAATTAGGAAGAAAAAGCATAATCTAAGTACTATTTCTAACAAATAAGAGCCTTATAATTTTTATTTCATTTTTCAGTCTAAAGATAATTTTAAAACTTACCATTATTTAAAGCCACAATCTTTAACCAAAGTGATTAGTATTTTAAGTGAAGATTTTCATATAAATTAATGTGAAAGCTTTGACGTCTATATATATAAAAGAATTAAAGATTTTAAAGTATAACTCAAAGATATTATTTCTTTCGTAATAAATCATTATACTTATATACATAAATGTTATTCATGAGAATTATTAATGAAATTTTTGTGCCATCTTTGAAAGCACAGGGAACCCCTTTGATGTCGTTGAATTAACTACCAAATCATTCTTTAGCATTGTTCTTCTCAGAAATTATACAGGCTCTTATATTCATTGCTTAATGATTATTTCATATTGCAAGAGTGAAATGCAGTGAATCATGCTACGGAAAATAACAACTCGATTAATGATTCAATATTTGTCTAAACGACTAGGATAAAAGAGGCGTTTCGTATCTGTATTAAATTAAAAGAATAAGAGGCACAGAGTTGGATAATAAACTGATATTATGAATTATAGTTATATATGAAAATGTTCATTAGTAGCTCTAAAACTGGGATTTGAAGATCACTTGGTAAATTTCCATCATCAAAATAACACATACCAAATTCACGAGACTATAAAATAAATATGCAATAAATATGAAATAGTGTCAGAGAAATTGCCACAAAAATACATTCCAATAATCTAGATATAACATAATTAAATAGTTCTTAATTTGTTGTCCAATACGAAAAAGGAAAATTAATTTTTAAACGAAGGAATAAAAATAAATAATTAAGCAAACAAAGAAACAAACACACACACACACACACACATATATATATATATATATATATTATATATATATATATATTATATATATATATATATATATATATATATATATATATATATATATATATATATATATATATATATATATATGTAATAGCACGGGCGCGGGCCGACGAAGGAAGGCCATTCATAAAAGTGAATTTTCAGTCAATTAAATTCAAAACTTCGCACGTTGTATCCAACAGATTATTCCACTGCACACAGCATATGTTTTCGCAGAATTTCTCGGGATATTTTTATCCCCAGGTCAACGATTAGTGAAAATCGACGTTTCACATAATCTGTGTCAGTCTCCCATGTTACATATATATATATATATATATATATATATATATATATATATATATAGAGAGAGAGAGAGAGAGAAGAAAAAAAGACATTTCTACAATCGCCAAATTCAATAAATTCGCTTTTTCTCTGTTTTACGCATTTTACGAAAGATTTCTTTCTAAAACTAAATAAGCTTTTAACAAACGTCACATATTGTTTGGAAATTTACTGAATACACTTTGAGAAAATTTCGGATGTTGATCTTTTACTAGAGGAAAATTGAGTTAAATAAAATAAACATAAAAATTGCATTTTCGAGAAGTAATAGTTTATTGTTTATTAGTTTTAAAGCAGCGTATGGATTGAACTTTATTTATGAGACGAAGAACTCAGCAAAATTTTATACATAATATATGTTGATGTAAGTGTCTTCTAGTATTTGATATTTCTATTTTTTAATATTCCTAACCGTATCAAAACACGTTTAATTTCTTTAAAGCTTTTAGGGAATATTTTACAAATGTCTTAAGTTATTATTTTTATGCACGAGTAGCAATTCTTATCTCTTTCTACAAATCTGAGGCATAAAAAACGTAATGTAACAAATGATATTTTTTTCTCACTGAAAATATGCTTTTATAATAGACAAGGCTTTTTTTTCGAAATATGTAAATAGAAGTGTATCATTGTTAAAAATAAAATGGAAGTTAAAAAAATTATTTCTAACATACTTAATTTTTATCAGGTTTTTTCAAAAAAAAAAAAGAAACACCATGCACATAACACAGCTAAATTTATCTCTGTCAAAATATTTGCGAAAATATTTTAGAAAAAAAAAGTATTATATAATTATGTTTTAAATGGGATTCTTTCCAAAGATAGTTTCCTTTTTTTAACTTTTTTTCTCCTTCTTTCAGTGTGTCCCTTGTACATACTAATAGTTTTCCGCTCACAAATCCCTAGCTGTCTTATTCATGGTAAAAACCCATCGATCAGGATTTTAATCTAGTGTAAAAACATTAAAGATCTTTCTGTTATTCTCTGTGATTCTTCTTCTGATTGTCATCTTTAAGATTTCTCTTTTGTTTCGAATATTCTCTTTATTCGAACACGTTATCGCTGTGTCAAGTATTGAAACTCACTCTTCTGTTTGATTTATCTTATTACAGCAGAGATGAAAACGGTGATAAAGTAATTACACGGTTTCGGTGAATTATCTCATTTTTTTTCTACCATAATTTATCTTACTTTTCCTTTAGTTTTCACTGACAGTTTTTTTAATAAACTGTCATTCAGCATTATTTGCCAATTAATTGCAATTAATTAGTAAACTAGTTGAGCGTACTTAAGTTATGAATTTTAAAATATCTATACAATAGCTCAATTTATTTCACACTTTCACTGTTTTTCTTTTCTTGTGATTCAAATAAGATGTTGAGGACAGCGAGATATATCTGTTAGATTCTTTTTCATTTGCATAAGAATGCAGTGATGTTTTAAAATAATGAAGAGTGTTCACTTCCAACAACCATAAATTAATCAGTAGTCACTTATGTGAAACAGGTCTTGAACACAGTAAATCATTGTTAATTAAGTCTAAAAATAAGCTCTAAATATCTATAAAAAACAATCATCAATATCCCATTGTGTATATAACAGGCATGTACTTCCTAAACAATATTTAGATGTAAGCAATTTTTTCAGATATTTAATTTTCAAACATACATATTCAGTGGTAATACGAGGCTTATATGTCCACGAATACAAGACAGAATGCATGAAGTAAAAAAAAAAAATTGCTATATCTTTTCTCACTCAATTACAAATTATCGATGAAACCAAACACTTGAGAAATAATATGAATATTGATTACCTCAAAGACCTTACACCAGGGATTAGCAACGCGGTGCCCGCGAAACGATTTTAAAGTGCCCACCGTTCAAATATATAACTTTTAAATATTTAAACAACAGACGCTCGTAGTTTTTGCTCGTTCCCATTGTGAGAAAATGTGCTCTGAAATTGTACTCTCTTTGCGCGACGACATATGATTGTGAATCTTTTGTCCAATAGGAAATACTTAAAATCAGAATACCGATCAAACCTCACTGACACGTATTTGGACTAATGCATGAGAACTGGGAATACAACTTATGTGCCACATTACTACGAGTTGGCAGCTGTAACGTTACGTCACTATGTAGAAAATTAATTACTATTTCAGATTTACATATTAATTATAATTATCAATATTAACTTTAATTAACTATTATTATTATTAACTTTATTAATTAATATCATCTCTTTAATTATTTGCTACCTGTATTTATATTAACACTTCGCTCGGTTATCATAATGCTTAAAATATAACTTAAAATTTTCCAGGTAGATTTTGAATTCTTAAAGCAATTACATTGTTATTATCTACAATAATTAAATATATCTACAATATCTACAGTAATAAAATTGATACACATATTCAAAATCGCATGGATTCACCGCTTAACTGTAAGTTAACTAATAAATACGTGCAAGATAGATTCAATGCATTCATACGCAGAGTTTTCCAAAAGATAATAACAATGTAATCGCAGTTTTCAGTATTTCGTTTTAATATAGTCTTTTGCTACAGCTAGCATTTACAAATTATTTAATTATCCCTTCCTACAAGCTTGATTTGATTAATATGTGCAAAAGTATGTGCGATCTATTTATCAGAACGCAAGTAAACTAGCGCATACTAGCTCTAGGCTGTGAGCAGGCTATGAGTGACGCTCGCTTGTATTCTATTAAAAAAAAGAACGATATTCGCCATGAGAGGTGTAGGTTACAAGGAGGGCGAGTTCCCTCTAATCTTTTTGTCTTCCGACATAATTTATTGTGATACGGGCTGGCATTAGTCTGTATAATTTCTGTGATCGGCAATCTTCAAAGATATCTTCCATGAATAAATATTAATTTAAATTAAATTTGTGCCAGTTTTTCTTCATGTCGATCCATTATATACCAAAAAGCATCATCCAGCTAGTTATTCAGCTATGTTCCTGAGTTAGCCAGACCTTTGGGTCAATCATCTTCATCGCCGAGCCACTATTACGTATATGTTGCATTCAGACGGCCAGTTTTCCGGTTCCTCGTCCAATTTCTGTGCATCGACTCGTGGACCAGAATCTACGTAGTAGGCCTAGCTCCATCTTTCCTCCGTAGCCGGATCCTCGTGGTTTTAGCTGATGTGCATCGTCCAATCCACGTGCTACCAGGACTGCAGAAAAGAATTTTTGTTTACAAGTATTTATACTTCCCAATAGTAGTTAAGTATTCATAAATTATTCTGACTATACATTACTAAATTTAAAAATCACAACGTTTTTTCCACTATACTTCACTGGTATAAAATTTATGTAACAGATTATCACGTGCCAAAACTTTATCATATCAATTTAACCACCAAGTTTACTATCAATTGATGTACCCCCATCATTTATCAGCAGCAGATTTGCAATGTTAAGTATCTCATTAATAATCAATTTCAAGATTGTTTTGTTTGAATCAAAATTTGAGTTTTTGCATTAAAATTTTATGTATTATTAATATTTTGATGTTTAAATATTAAACCCCATCCCTTCACCTCTTCATCCAGTGGTGCCCCCCGAACTCCCGCATTTCTGAAATATGCCCTCCTAGTAAAAAAAGTTGTCGACCCCTGCCTTTCACGACCAACTTTTTCAAATTCATAGTTTTTTGTGGTGTTTAGACAGTGACAGGAAGTTTCCTAAATATTAGTAGTATTTCAAAATAATTATTCAATATCTTTTTCATAACCGCGATAAACTGTATTTTAATTATTCGCCTCATTTTTGGATTACAGTAATATTATAACTCTTACCCCGGAGTTATTACTCTTATCTGAGGGCAGCATACTTCACTGAACTTCGAGGTCATTTGATTAAATCTTACTGTGGTATTTCCCTTCCCTACATCCTATCCCACCTTTATTGCAAGCTATGACAAAATTTTGTCATTTTACATCAACGATACACAATGTAAGCATACCATACTTATTTTATTATATTTCCCACCCTCTCTGTTGCTATTTTTTTATAAAGATTATCTTCCTAATAGATACGTACTTTCTGTCATTCAAGTAGCAATCTTTCTAGCCGCTAGCGCGATTCTTACAGCATTGAGACAAAAGTTGTGAAATTAATAATGCCAGCTATATGACAAAATATCATACTGTCACTCACATTATTTACAACAGTAGAAATTAACTTAATTCAGCACTAAATGGAAGAGGGGGCACATAAATATTTCTTCAAGTTGACGTTTCTTTAGTTCCTTAAGATTGTTATTATTATTTTTAAATTCATATGTTTTGAAATGAAAATAAATTGGGTGTTTCATGATAGTTTCTAAAATATAACACAGATTTCGTTACCACTTCCATCTTTATTTCAGTATTACTGGAGATAAGCCTTTCTTTATAATTTGGAACGCAATTAATGCTCAATTTTTGATGTGCTCAGCATCGTGAGCAAAAGTTTTACTTATTCATCAACCATGGGTTTTATGTGAAAACACGAGGAAAAAAAACTAAGTATCTGAAAAAAATGCTAAAAATAGGGAAAAAATACAAAAATACAAAAAAATCAACATAATACAGATTTTTTTTCAAAAGAGCATGACTCAAAGAAGTGATTTCAATTTTACATGGAAACAGCAGAAAAAGACTGCAAGCGAATAGGGCAAATTTCGTATGATTACACACATCCATTCATTTTTTTTCGATAAGATATCTCAATGAGCTAGTATCGATTACAGGAAATTAATTAGGAAAATGATTAAAGATCTTTTTCCGTTGTAATTTATCATGTCTGAATTAAATGAATTATTCTCTGCTAATTATTTATGATTTTTTTTTCCTGTAATGAAACAGAAGAGATGATTTACTGGTCCATGGACATATTTGCTTATGTTTTGCATAACGGATAAAAGATTGTGATTTTTAAAAATAAATTTTGCTTGTTATAATATTTTTTAAATTTCTAACATATGAAAATGGGGTAAGATATGAATGACCCAGAGCAAATACTTCTTAATATATATTTGTTTGAAACTATCAGGATGTTCAAAATAACGTAATAGAGATTTAAGTTAGAACAAAGTGATATGCACTAAAATATGATTCAATATTAGATACAACAGTGATTAGTATTTGGGATTTTTTTTGGCTTATAAGAAGGACATTTATATTATTTTGAATACAAAGAAACTGCCTATTGAAGTACAATTTTAGTTTAGAAATCAAATAGAAGTAGTATAGATATCATTCTATCTAAAACAAGTTTATATCGAAATTCTTGAAAATCCTCTATAGAGCGAATGCCCTTCAACAGTTTTTCAACATTTTTTCAAGAATTTTTTCAGGTTATTAAAAATTGCTTGTTATACAGTACACCCACTAAAGTCCCTTCCCACCCTCTTAACTTCAGAAAGGCTGCTGCTATATTCATAAAAGCAGTGTCTAGGTATAGTATAGTAGCCATGCGCTACTGAATGAACCACCTACCGCCGCGCTACCTGGTGGAAAACTTCGGAGTGAGCATTCCTATCTCGAAAACGGTACTAGATAGGGCGAAAAAGTCATTTACAAAGTTGTAGAGCATCATCGATTTAGTAAGAAAAGACACCTTGTGGACAATAATACGAATAGAATGGTTAAAACGCGCATTTGTTTTTTCGTGATTTCCTACACTGTGACGTCACGAAACTTCAACGGAAGGAGAAATGATTATCTTTCGGGCAAAATACGACACCGCAATGTGCACAGTGATATATCGCTTGTGATCCCTAATCAAAAGGACCGCGGTTCGAACCCTAGGGTTGCATCCTTGTACTGATTGTCTTTATAAACAGAGTAGGCAATATGTAGATTGTGTAAAATAGTGTCGCATCAACTCAACGCAACTTGTGCCTGGTGTTCGAAATTTTTGCAGTATGCAAATACGTAAGAAATGTCACGCCTGTTCAACTGGGGCAGCTATAAAAGATACATCTTCTTGGGGTTGTAGTATGTTAATGCTGTTGGTCATGGCTGAGTATTCCAAAGCTGTGAATTGTGAGATGGTTTTACTGTACGGTGAATGTGGACGGAAGGCACGATCAGCACCAAGGTTGTACTGAAAAAGTTTCAATGCAGGTCCGCATCCTTCTCATCAAACCATCCTAACTGTTGTAAAACGTTTAAGGGAGACAGACTTCGTTACTAGTCGACCTTGATCTGGCAGACCAGCTAAGGCAGGACGGAAAGTTCAATCGAATGAGGTATTAGCATACGCCCTCGCATATCCGAAATGCAGCATAAGAGAGATCAGTAAACACTGTGGTTTCTCCAAAAGTCAGGTTTGGAAAATCCTAAGTGAATTAGGCGCTCATCCATACCGACCTACGCCTCAACAGGTTTTAGTGGACTGGAATGCTGAGCGATGTTTTACTGACGTTCGATATTAAATGCGGTAAGCTATTAACGTTTGGTGTGCAATTTACAAAAATAAGCTGACTCAGGAACCAAATAATTGGGTATGGTGGTTTCGAAGAGTAGCTACCACGTTCACCTGATCTGACTCCACTGGACTTTTACCTGTGAGGATACCTGAAACATCAGGTGTATGCGACCCCTCCACAAACATTTCAGGACCTTAAACAACGCATTACGGACGCTTGTGCCAACGTGTCGCGTTCTATGCTCCAACGTGTGCAACGTGGCATTCAAACGAGGATCCAAATGTGCATTGCAGCTGACGTTGAGAAGTTTGAACATCTCAAATAAAGGTATATTGTTATAAAAAGTAGTTTATTTCTTTCTCAGATCGTTTTGTCACGTCACAGTGTCGGAAATCACGAAATAACAAATGCGCATTTTAACCGTTCTCTTCTTCGTATTATTGTCCACAAGGTGTCTTTTCTTACTAAATCGATGATGTTCTACAACTTTGTAAATCACTTTTTTTCCGTGTCTCGTTTCGTTTTTGAGATAGGAATGCTAACTCCACAGGTTTTCACCAGGTGGCGCGGTAGGTGGTTTCATTCAGTAGCGCATGGCTACTTTACTATACCTAGACACCACTTTTATGAGTATAACAGCAGCCGTTCCGAAGTTAAGAGGGTGGGAAGGGACTTTAGTGGGCATACGGTATATTAATTTCAATAGAAAGAAACCGCCTAAGAAAGAGCTATTTTAGCAGAGAAAAAATATGAAAACTAAGCTTTATCGCCTAGACACCATTCACTCTGAAACTAATTTATATCAAGCTTCTTAAATATCCTCTATAGAGTGAATGCATTTCAACTTCGCTTCTTCTACTGCTTTTCTAAGACACCAGTATCGTGATAATCGTAAAAAAATTTGTCAAGCTTTAAGATTAACTTTTAAGATAAGTAATAATTAATATAACAATTAAGATAAGTTTTAAGGTAAATATTTGAAATTTTTTTAGCTTATAAGAAGTTACTGCACATTAATTCGAATAGATAGAACAGCTTATAAAATTTACTATTAGTGTAGAGAAAACAAATGAAAACCAAACTTTCTCCCATAGACAACTTTCACTCTAAAACTAGTTTACATCGAGCTTCTTGAAAATCCTTTATTAAGTGAATGCAATTCAACTGTTCTTTCAAGACACTAATATTGTAATCACCGTAAAAAATGTATTAAGCTTTCAGATTCCTTTTGAATAAAGAATTAGGAAATTTCTTTTACGTTTTCATACCTTTTTTCATACTAAACAAGACATAAAAGTTTGGTAGCGATGCAAATAAAATTTGAGACAGCATATAAAGAGTAATTCAATCATAAATATTTAAATGCTTGTCTGAAGAAAAATGTGTTGAAATTTCTTCTTTAAGCCTTTCGTACCATGGAACTAATAAAAGCAAAATTTACAGATCTCAAGAAACACTCCTCTTACTTCAAAGCCGCTCCATTATAGCTAAGTGTATTCAATAATATTTCTAAATTAGAACATAAAATCTGAAATTTTTGCATCAGGTTTTATTGAAATCGAAGAGTAAAACGTAAATCATATAACATTAGTAGGAATGTCCTGCTCGAGGCGAATTTTGTTAAATTGTTGTACATCTTGAAAAATATGGTATTTGTTAAAGTAATAGCGAAAGAGAAAAGATTGTTCCCTTTTTTTCATCATGACGAATATTTGGCTACTGAATCACAAAGTATACGAAAAAAGCCCATTAAACAAAATGATCGGCATTTTAACACAGAAAAACAATTTTCTGAGAAAGAAATTTAAGTCATGCAATTGTTGATACAGATATAAAATGACTTTCAAACTTGCATTTAAGAATTTTTTTTAATTTGTAAAGGGAAACTATGACCAATTTCATTATAAAGTTTACTTAGTTTTATTTAAGTTATAAAAGATCCAAGATTTTGCGAAGAAATCAGGGGGGAATTCTAACATGGTTAGGCAGATTGGGTGATTGATATGTTGGTAGTGGTATGTTAATTTCCTGTGGTTGACAGAAAATAGTCTGAACAAATAAATAACTAGTCTACACTCAGGAAAGTACTAAAAAGAAATGGCCGGGGTTTTACCGAATGCATATGCGGATATACCACTCACTCCTTTCAACAACGTCATATCTCAAAAAAGTGATTTTTCTGGAGAGTGATTTCAATGTTTAAAAGTAGAATAAAATGTGTTAAAAATAAATATTAATTCTGCTCAATACCGGATATGATGATCTTGCAGGGATATACTACTCTTTCAGGGCTTTCTGAAAAAAGCATGACTAAAAATCGCTGATTTTTGAGATATGAGGTTGTTGAAAGGAGTGAGCGAATAATGTGTAACTAATTATACAGCTGTAATTAAAAATACTTTAAAATGAATGATATAAGTTCACTCTGAGATTCTTCAACTCAAAGAACATTAATATCATCATATATAGCTACCTTGGAAAGATCTATATAAAACCATACTGGGTGAGGAAGAATGGACTGCCACCTCCTAAAAGGTAATAAAAAACAAACGAAACAATTTGCAGAAAAAAATTCTTTATATTTTGAAAAGTACTACCAATCTAGTTTTTTCCACTATATTTTAAAAATAACATCACTGAGGTGGCTCCCGTCATTTGCAATGCACTGCTGAAGCCCTTCTGTAAAAGTTTTACATCACTCTGCTGATTATCTCTGGGGGAATAGATGACTTACAGACTCCTTGCATGTTTTCAGATACAGATATTCCTCGACTTACGACCGAGAAAGGGACCGAGACATTGATCGCGAGTCGATTTCGTCGTAAGTCGAGTTTCAAACAATTTTTTTTTTGTATATGCATGCACATATATATTTCACTTTCATACATACATACGTAATTTAAAATACATTGTACTTTAATTCGAAGACATAAATTATTCTTCGACATTACTACTTATTATGTTAGTACAATCCAATGGTTCAGAATTTGCGACAGAAGATACGTTGCAATACGTTACTTTGCGATTCGTTGCAAGTTTTTTTAACAAAGTTATCCAAAGTCGTTTTTAGTAGACATGTAATACATATAGGTATGTACTGTACATTCAAGAAACAATAATTTTTGAGAAAAAGATAAAAAATAAGTAAAAAATGAAATAAAAATTTCGGTCGTAAGTGCG
This sequence comes from Dolomedes plantarius, assembly GCA_907164885.2. Classification (NCBI taxonomy): domain Eukaryota; kingdom Metazoa; phylum Arthropoda; class Arachnida; order Araneae; family Dolomedidae; genus Dolomedes; species Dolomedes plantarius. Next base: position 187,130,178 of record OU015497.1, read on the forward strand.
AGCAATCGTAAGTCGAGCGGTCGTAAGTCGAGGAATACCTGTACTCTAATGTTCCGAGGCCGACAACTTGGTTTCCTTGGTAATGCACACCCACTTGCTCTCACGTTTGAAACCCATCACAAGATTGTTTCTCAATCAGGAATGGAATTTCTTAGAACTCGAGGCGTGTCCTAAGTGCCCTCTGGGTCACGGTCACAGAATTGCTGTTTTTAAACAACGTCTTGTTACTTCTTAAATTCCCCTTCCCTGAGAAGAGATCACCCCAAACCAAAACTTTATTTTTCTTAGAAACCTTTTCCGAAGATCTGAGGGGACCACACTTAATTACCAAGAAAAATCAAGCCTCTAGGCTACTGCAAGTGTACATTAGCTTTCATGTATCTAGCTGACACCAACTGACGCCTCAAGAACAGAGAGGAGGCAAAAAACCCTGCACCGCCTCTCTGTCTACAGAGACAGAGGTTACAAAGTGGGAGACTGGCTGGCGTTGAACCCTGGGTAGCGCAAAGAATCATCGATACTGGCTGGCGCTCGGACTGGAAAAGTCTTCATCTCGGTGACGACCCCACAGGGTTTCGTTTGACCAGCGTCTGTAGCCGCGGAAAGCGAGGAAAACTGCCCCCAAACCAACACACACACATTATATATATATATATATATATATATATATATATATATATATATGAAACAAATTTTATTCATTAATTAATTCTTCATTAATTTTGTCCTATCGCAACAGAGCATTATCCCTCAATTTGACTTAAGTACCAAATTAACCTATTAGATATTCCCCGAAGTACACGCGCGGGTAGGAAGCTTTTATAACAGTTATATAACGCGAATGTTCCACGACATTCGAAGTGATCACCCCATATAGCGATCACCCCTGACGCGTTATAGCCAGGTGCTAATTCTACCTAATTAAAGTTCAGCTCGCCTGTGCATTTTCACAAGAATCAGTTTTCCTCGGCGTCGTTCTACGCACTCTTTTGTATTCGCCCAAGCCATTAACATGTAGTGTTTTAGCTGTCCAATTCGCTGCAGCGTTGCGCTGCCGGGGTTTGTTCCCCGCTAGCCGCGATGTCCGTCCAAATCCACTTGAAGTTAATGGAAACTGTCAAACAAGAAAGTACCTTTTAATAAATATTATAAATGTGGAAAAAAAAAAAATCTTTTAACTTTCCTCTTAGAAAAACTATTATGTGTGAGCTTCTGGATCTCATGGGTGAAACTACTGAAAATGACACCTCTAATTCTTTCATCTTTCAGTAAATTCTCTCCTTCTCGAATACGCTATCCTATCACCCACCTCTAATCGCGCGTTGGAAGTCATCCCATCTGTTTAGAATCCTTTTTAATTTTTTTTTGCTTCACCTATTTCAGTCACTTGAAGTGCTGAGAAATAAAACTAGAAAATAATGACTAAAGACAGGCCTTGGGATGTCCGCTCCTTTTGCCCTCCCAATTCCTACTCATACTTCCATAGGCATGACAATTGTCCACCTTTCCTATTTCCCATCTTTGTCCCAAGCAAGATGTTGTTTCGGCTGTCATGTCCTATGGGAGAATAACGGTTGGTCCACTGTACGACCACTTACGCTGTCACGCAAACAACAACACACACCCTCACTCCTTAGTAGTAGAGTTATGAAAGAATTTGAACCTAAGGCAGTTGAGGGATACACACACACAAACACTAACACCTTTACAAAAACAACCAAATGTGATATATTGTGTTATTAGTAAGAAATTTTTGCATTTTTACATTCCATGTCATATTAAAATTTTATTGAATATTGTAGTGTTACCATGATCAGCATAAGAAAACAGTTGTGTATTTTAAATCTTCATATTTTATTTTGTGAATTATTACTTATTTAATATGTTCTAATGATAAACCTTCACTTGCCAATGGTATAGAAAGGACTATACGAAGGTTGAAAGTATTATAGTATATTAATCATATCAACATTTAATGTTCCTATATTTTTGTGTTGTAACGATTTTGAAAAGTGCCATACTCAATCCAAACTGTGATTTAAGTGCATTGATATTTTTTAATTTTTGTTTAGTACTAGTTTATGCTATTTATATGTTTCATGATCTGGGCAGACACACAAAGGTGATAGTAACCAAAATTTAAATTTGTCAACCCCGAGTCAAAATTTTATTCCGAATTACTATACAAAATTTTTATCAAAATTATTTTTTGTCTACGCGGTTCTCGCCTGATGGAGGGTCTTGCTGAGGGAGCCGGCCCCTCACGCAAGTCTTTTCCGGAGGGGGGGAAATTGAAACAAATTTTAATCCTTTTAAACACCCCTAACATGCTTTTTCCAAATTCCTTTATCTTTGTGCAACAGAATACCGTTCCCTTAACTTTGGATTGCGACCTATAATCGACCAACATAAATTTATCTTTTCCCCTAAAGCGGCTGCACGTGCGAAAGCATTATATAAGCATTATATAACGGGCATCGCGAGCCATCACCTCATCTGACGCGACTTAATCACGTGTCAGCCTTTTAACCAATAGAAGTTCAGGCCGCCTAAAAACTCTGGCGTCTCCTAAGAGTGCCCCGTGCTTTTTGTGTCCTGCTACAGACTGGTCAACATGTAACTTTGGGCGCGCAGCTACCCCTTTGTCTTCATTTTATATTGCGCTGTTCCGACAGTCTCGGGCAGTGTTGTAATATGATAATCCGTAACTAAATTTAAATTGTAAGATTTATGAAGTGTAGTTTAAACCTCGAAGTAATCCAAAATAAATGAGATTTTGATCAACATTTGAATGTGTGTTCCTCGCCGGGACTTTCGATTTATCTGCTCAACCGCCTGACTCCGAAGCCTGACTCCGACGCTGTTCAACCATACGAAATGCCTCAACCATTCGACGACTACTAATTCATTACATATATATATATATATATATATATATATATATATATATATATATATATATATATATATATATATATATATATATATATATATATATATATATATATATATATATATATATATATGCAGACTATAGTCTCTGTGCAATTGTATGTATTGTACATAAGTTATGTTTTAAATATAAACTGTGTTTTAAATAATTCTGTCTCTCGTGTGTTTATTTTCAACTATGATGACGTTACAGTCTCGATAACGAAACCTTGATGTACACCGGGCCAATTCATGGTGTCTACTGACTAATAGAAAACCAACTCTTGCTGCTGTCACCTCCCACGTCGCACTATCCACACCACTTCCTTACCAGTGACCTTCAGAAATGGGGTAGTTCATTCTGTCGCACCCTGTATATAGCTGACTAACATTTAAAACCTACAAGCCTTTCGGAATTAAAATATAAATTTTATACAAATTAAATATACATCTGCAAGAATTCAAAATATGCACTGCAATTCTCTTTAAAAAATGTAATACAAATGCAAAAAGTTAAACAAGGAACATATCAATGTCCGAGAGTAAATATCTGCAAACTGAAAGGGGAAACTTGATCATTATCTCAGAAAAAATGTACGCCTAAATGAAAATTTAAATACATAATCAAATGCAAGAAAATGGATTTTATATGTTTAATAGAATGGATATAATTGGGGTTTATGAGATTTTTCTTAGTTTATTACTTGAAAACAAAATGCGCAGAAGAACACGTGCAGAAACCTGTAATGGTAGCAAAACATGATGATGGTATTTGTATTATCCTCATAAGTATTTTAAACGCTTCAAGTCGACTATGGAAACACTCAACTGAGTGATAAGCTATGAAGTTTCGAAGATCCGTTGGAACGTTCAGTGGAAAAACCATATCTATCAAAATCGAGAAAATTACTCACGCAGTCAAATACGACAAAAGTCGGCACACGTACACTGATTTTGTTCCCGTTTGCATATTCTGTGTATTTCTAGATGTTGTTCTAGATTATATTCATATGCCTAGATGGTCTACTTCGAAGGTTTTAATAATAATTCAAGCAGTGAACGAATCTAAATGTACGTGTTACGGTTCAAAAATCAACCAACACACACACATACAAAATAAATAAATAAATTTAAAAAAATAAAAAAATAAAAATCTTATGAAATATTCGGACGAATTTTTGAGTACAGTATTACATTCTGTTACATCTAATTAAAACATTTTGTGTGAAGCTCCGTATCGAAATAGGGGCAATCTACCGTCCATTACCGGTGTCATCGTTTGCAAATACAAAATTCGTGTGTGTGTGTGTTACTGTGTTATCCTGATAAGTACACCTGACTCGGGTCTTAATCGTGTGAGACCCCAGGGACCTTAGCAAAAACATCATAAATTTTTGGGGGACGTAAGATAGACTGAGGATGCAGCTAAGGAAGGAAGAAAACCGCAATCTATATATTTAAGTTGCTAAGCCTGTTATTTGGGCAGTCCGTGAGAGAAAAGTACTCCATCAGTTTACTTCATTTTGGTCTTAAACGAAAGATTTTAATCTATAGATGAGTCAAATTCGATATTTGTAACCGGAATATCTATCAATTAGCGATAATTTGCAATTAAAATTTGCTTTTTGCGCATCCTCAGTGTCATGCTTAAATCTGGCTTCAGATATTCACTAAGCACGAGGCCACATAAACACATAAATTTCTTTATGCGCATGCGCAGTGACATTCTTAAATCTGGCTTTAAATACTTACTAAGCACTAGGTCGCATAAACACGTAAATTTGTTTATTCCGAGGAATATCTCTCTCTCTTTATCTCTCTCTGTCATTTTTATTTTTAATTATGTCTGTGAGATATCGAATTCAGCCTGACAGAAATTCTTTATTTCGTGCTGTTTTGCACTGTACGGAAGACAGACACCGAGAAATTTGGTTATCCACTGTTAGTAATATGATTATTATTTTCAAAATTTTACTGAGTTAGATAGTTTCTGTTTTATCCTACCAGCTGCGCCATGTTTTATACAAGTGCTTTTATTAACAGAGAGCCACTATTACAGTTACAGGACAGCTTATATAGTACAGTTACAAGATACAGACACAGTTAAGAAACATAAAACAGTTAACAGTTAAAATATATAAAACATAGTTAAAACACATATACAACATCTCCCCCTTTTCAAAGAAGGGTTTTCACACAAAATAAAACACGTGTTTACATGTACCCATATCTCAAGGGAGGTTTACATACTCGTCCAGACCTGGTTATATATGGTTTAGAGTTCATATTATTTTCCTCAGTTGTTTCCGACTCAAAATTACAATTCCTAAAATTAACATTTTCATTTGTACAACCAATAGTAGAATCACTCATTTCTTCAGTATTTCTAAAATTAGGTGCGTTATACGAAGGTTTCAGATCTACTCTATTTCTTCTTTTCATACGATTAAACTCATTTTTTACCCAATAACTTCTAGGACTAGTATCTTTTTTTATAACTTTTCCTCGTTCCCAAGCATTACCAGTACGAATTAATACATTTTGATTGGGAGGTAGATCTGACAACGGCTTTGACGTTTTATCATAACACGATTTAGACAAATTTTGCTTGTTTAAAATTTTTTCCCTTGTGTTAACCTGAATTTCTGGAATTAGTATCTGTCTATTTAAAGGTATTTTAGTTCGATCTCGCCTACTCATTAAATCCTTGGCTGGTGAAAACTCTGTATTTTTAAAGGTGTATTTCTATATTCCATTAACGCTGTATAAATACTTTGATCAGTTATATTACATATTTTAAGAATACTCTTCGCTATTTTAACTCCACTTTCAGCCTGACCGTTTGCTTTAGCATATCTGGGGCTGCTATTAATAATTTCAAAATCCCATTCCAATGCAAACTTTTTAAACTCATGAGTTAAACGGCATATTATCTGCAACTAAAACTCTAGGAATACCATGCGTGCTAAATATTATTTTTAAGTTACAAATTACTTCACTCGCCCGCTTATTATTCATGGGAACGATATCTAACCATTTAGTTAAATAATCCATTAAGACTAAATAATCCTTTTTTCCGAATTCACAAATATCACACCCCACCTTTTCAAAAGGCAAAGATAAAATTTCATGTGAAATGAGTGGTTCTTTACAGTTTTTTGGTCGGTTTTTTTCACAAACGGAACACTTAGCAACTAAGTTTTCAATCTCATTTGACATATTTGGCCAATACAACAGTTCTCTAGCTCTTGACTTACATTTTTCCATGCCAAAATGTCCCTCATGGATTTTATTTAACATTTCCCTTCTAAGATCACTCGGGACTACAATTTTATTATTTAAGAAGACAATACCATCCTCCTCAAAAAGATCCTGCCTCAACTTAAAATAATGTCTGACAGTTTCTGGCACTTCATTTTTATCATTAGGCCATCCCTCTTTACAATAATATACTAGTTTACTCAATATTGGATCTCGTGACGTAGAATCTCTAAAGATATTAAGCTTTTTCTCAGTTACTTGCATATGTCTTGTAGCTTTCACACAATACACTATCTCTTTTAGAAAAGTATCACAGTCACTGTCCTCTTTAAGAAAGGATCTAGACAACAAATCAGCAACTTACATATGTTTACCTGGTAAATACATTACATCAAGATCATACTTAAGTAATTTCAACTTCATTCTTTGTAATCTACTAGATAGTACATTTACAACATTTTTATTAGAAATTGACACTAATGGTTTATGATCTGTATGAACAATTCTTTCCTACCATATATAAAATTATGAAATTTCTTAGTTGCAAAGACTATACTCAAATATTCCTTTTCAACTTGAGCATAATTTTGCTCTGCATCAGACAAACTTCGAGATGCAAAAGCTATTGGTTGGCCCTCCTGTAGCAAACAACAACCAAGTCCATATTTTGAGCTATCACATTGAAACACAACTTGTTTCTTGCAGTCAAATGTTCCAAGTACTGGGGATTTGCTTACGATTAGTTTTAACTCATTAAGTGCCTTAGAATGAATGGGTAGCCAATTCCAATGAACACTAGATTTAAGCAACTCTCTTAAAGGAGCGGTAAACTCCGACATGTTTGGTATGAACTTCCTTAAGTTAATCATGCCCAAAATTCTTTGTAACTCTTTTTTATTACTGGGAGTTTCTAAATTTAAGATTGCCCTAACCTGCTCGGGATCTGGTTTCATTCCAAATTTATTAAACACATACCCAACATATTTCACTTCACTTACTTTATATTGTAACTTACAAGGATTAAATTTAACATTTAGTTTTCTAGCTCTTTTAATAACTCTATCAAGAATGTCATCATGCTCCTGAGGAGTTTCAGCAGCAATTAACAAATCATCAAAATAAATTAACACACCAGGAATATCACCAAAATTTTTCTCTTGAAATTTTTGAAAACTTCTGGGGCACTACTTAATCTAAAAGGTAGTCTGTTGAATTTAAAACAACCAAAGGGCTAAATTTACACAACTCACTAGATTCCCTGTCAAGCTGTATTTGATAAAACCCATCTTTTAAATCCAGAACAGAGTAAACACCTTTACTACATAATTTTGTCAACAGTTCATCCACAGTTGGAATTAAATGAAACTCTATTTTTATTACTTTGTTTAGATCCTGTGGATCTAAACATATCCTAATAGTTCCATCCGGTTTTTCAACAATAACCAAGTTGTTTACCCATCCCACTGGACTATCTACTTCACTAATTATACCCTCATTTTTAAGAACCTGCAATTTATCTTTTAATTTACACTTAATAACTTCAGGAATTCGCCTAGGCGGCCTAGCAATAGGTACAGCATTTTCGTCTAATTTTATAGAACACTTTAAATTGAAAGTACCCAATCCTTCAAATACATCTCTATTCTTATCTATGAATCGATCTTTATCCAGTACTTCAGTACTGCCCACACATTTCCTTTTAATAAGATCAAATTCAACAGAACTAGACAATCCAAGCAATGGTTTAGAATATTTTTTACAATCTACAATCACAAATTCAACACGTTTAGAATTGCTACCAATTTTACACATAAAATCAACAATACCAACTGACTTAATTTTATCACCTCCATAAACTTCTAATACTATATTAGTTGGTTTTAAACAAGATTTAGACTTTAAAGTTTTAAAAATGTTGCTAGATATCACATTTACATCAGCACCTGTATCAATTTTAAAAAGCAATATATCACTACCTACCTGCACATCTGGTATCCAACTTGAACTTATAGCTACACTGTTAATACTATCATGTTTAATACAATCTAAAACCATACTATCACTTAAAGCACCTATTGATGTCTGTTTTAACCTAGAATATTGACACCCAACTGCAAAATGATTAAATTTTCTACACTTATTACACCGTTTTCCAAAAGCAGGACATTGAGCTTTTTTATGTTCACGATTGCATTTTTACATAAATAAACACTAGTCTGATTCGATGCAGTTAGTTTCTTTTTACTGAACACTCCTCAAAAACCCTGATGCCGGCAATTAGACCTTCGGTTTCGTTCGGTCAGCTGTACTTTCGTATCTCGGCAAGGCGCCACAACATCAACATCAGTCGCCTTTCTTTGTAGAATTTCAGACTGTCTTTTACTCAATTCCGAAGCTCGACACATTTCAATAGTCTTATCTAAATCTAATTTATGTTCACGCAGAAGCCTTTCTTGAAGTGTTTTATCCACTGTTCCAAGAACGATACGGTGACGCAAAACACTTTCGGTTTGGTCGCCATATTCACAGTGTTTGACGAGCTTACGCAAGTCCGTCACAAAATCATCAAGACGTTCGTTTTCCTCTTGTTGGCGGGAATTAAAAATATATAGCTCCACCACAACATTCCGACGAGGATTGGCATATAGTTCAAAGGCTTTTAAAACCTTTTTGAAATCACCTCGTTCTGCTTCTGTCAATGGAAATGTGTTATACAATTCCACTGCATCGTCACCCACACAATTAAGCAGAATAGCTACTCGTACATCATCTGCTTTTTCGGCATGGCCACCAGCTTTTAAAAATATTTCAAAGTTCTGACGAAATTTACGCCATTCTTCAGCCACATTTCCGTTAAGACAAAGTGGTTTGGGAGCTTTTAAAGATGTCTCCATATTCCGAAAGTCATAAATCCTTTTCTCTTACTCGCTTATCGGTTCGCCTCGACTACGCCATGTTTTATCCTACCGGCTGCGCCATGTTTTATACAAGTGCTTTTAATAACAGAGAGCCACTATTACAGTTACAGGACAGCTTATATCGTACAGTTACAAGATACAGACACAGTTAAGAAACATAAAACAGTTAACAGTTAAAATATATAAAACATAGTTAAAACACATGTACAACAGTTTCTGAGTACACATACAAAGTTTTCAATATGTCATTGAGTAACCATATTTATTTTTATTGGTTCAATAGTAATGTTTTTAAGTGTATTCCTCTATTCTTAATATTATGATTTTCAACATTTGGTAATGATGTGATGAGTATAATTTGTGCATTAGTACATTTATTTACTATCCAAGCGTCATGTTTTGACGTTTACCAACTAGTGGGATTATAAAGTTATAATGCATGAAGAGATAACTAACTCATTTTGCAGAAAGTAAGATGTAGTTTAGGAGAAAAACGATTATTAACTATTTAGGTTATGGCTCAATATTTGGGCGAAAATGCTCATGAACTAAGAATAACTTCAACCCGAAAAGAAACAATAGCTTCTTTTCTATATTTTCAGAGAACAAATTTATCAATGTTGTTTTATCTTATGTGTATCCTTGACCATAACTACAACTAAGAATACCCTGAACGAGCGAGGCTAGACTGTGGCGACATTTATCAAAAATTTCTAACTGAATAATGCTGCTGTAAAGCTTCACGCCTTAATGTTCGGAAAATATATATAAAATCATTCCGACATTCTGTTTCTATATTGTCCAACTTCTCAAGATAAGTAACAGTTGCAGTCCTTAACCCAGAACGCATCTTTCCTTTCATAAAGTCATGGAAATGCATGGGATTGGTCTCCAAATATTCAAAAGATGAACACCGCGTAATTGGTGAGATTTTGGTGCAGTTGCAAGAAGCGAATCCGTGAATTTGTTTAAAATGAATCGTATTTCAAAAATGGGGAATATTATTTTTTCATAAGTTCTACAATAACCTTCTATATCTTGGCAAAAAATGTATCTCAAATGATGCAACCAGATCCTCTCTTGCCTGTGCGGCATATAAAGTGATATATATCCCCCTCTATTGAATCTATGTGTCTCAGCCTGTATAGAGAGAATGTTTCTGGGCAAAAGTGGAATTCCCTATTGAATAAGTCGGTGAGAATTTCCACTCCTTGCCTAGAGTGGTCGGTGTGACTTCCTTCAGACTTGCCACGGGTCACGAATACTTACATAGTAGGGTGGGCCGAAAAACCATTTTTATTTTTTTTCGTAAACGGCTTGTTGAAAAAAGTTGTTACACTTATAGATAAATAGATAAGAAAAACCATAAAAAAATTGTGAAAAAATAATATCTTCCGATCGCGCATTCACTTAAAAGTTTTGAAAAAAATAAGAAAATGAAGGTTTCTTTTACAATTTTTGAAACCCTCAAAAGTTTTAAATTTGAAAAGTGCTAGTTTAGGTTGTGTAGGGTAAAGCTAATAGTACGTGAAAAAAATTTAAACAATTGATTATTCAATATTAACTTTTCATGCATTGCCTTAAAATTAGCGTAAAAGCTTTATTTTGAAGGATTGCAATAAGGCGTTCTTCCCCGTTTCTTTTTGATGTAGCCGCATATAAATGCCCAATTTTTTTGGAATGTACTTGTAAGAAAAACACGGATATGTGTGTCTATCCAATAAGTATAAAGCGTCAGTGAGGAAAAGCCAAAAAATATTAGTTCTTTAACTGAGATTCATATACCTTCAAAGAAAGTACAATTTGGGCAAAACAGGGTCTCTAGACGTACTGGGAAGAAAAAAATTGGGGAAAAGGCAGAGTAAAATTACTTTTTTGGCTCATTACTATAAAATAAACCAAGGTGCAAGTACTTCGAGCGAAAGTGGGTATAAATGTAAAGAAACCATTGAGCATAAGCAGCCCGAAAATGAACAGAAAAAGAAATATGAGTGGCGAAAAAGAGATGAGCTTTTCGAACCACATGAGAGAAAACAAGAAAACATCTAATCCCTGGCAACTGAGGATAAATCTTAAAGCAACAACTCTGACAAGCAATCGGTATGGGGTATCTGACCTTTCTACAGCCGTGATTACGTCTGGTGTGCTCCAAGACTTCGGCATCATAAAAGAGGAAGACTTGTTTCTATGTTATCGACAATAACAAAGTGCGAAGAGAAAAAATTAGTAACAGACATCATTTACAGTCCAACGCTATTAACGAACCTTCACGTGGTCTTTACTTTGATGGCAGGAAGGATGAGGCTATTTTGATTGAAATGGTTGGTTATAAACGTTATCGTCGGATCCAAAAAGAAAAACATAATTCCTTGGTTCAAGAACCAGACTCAAAATACCTTTGCCATGTTTCACCCACTACTGGGCTTTCTAAAGACATTGCTGTGGCAATTGTTACACATTTGGCTAAACTGAATATTTTTCTGGAGGGGCTCGATTTAATTGGAAGTGACGGAACGGGCACTAACACTGGCTGGAGAAATGGTGTCATTCGTCAAATCGAGCTAAAAGTTGGTAGACCAATGCAATGGTGTATTTGCCACCTACATTTCAACGAGCTACCATTCAGACATCTTTTCCATCACTTGGACTGAGCTACTGCAGGACCATCATCCTTTAGAGGTAAATTTGGTCAAAAACTGAGAGCCTGTATAAAAGTTTCTGTGCTAGAATTGTTTACCTATTCACTGCACTATTCCTAATACCGACAAGAAAGAGCTAAGCAAAGACCATTTGTATCTGCTAGATATTTCCGCAGCAATCAAATTTGGTCAATGTCCAGAGAATTTAGCAGCTCGAGAACCAGGTCCATTAGCACATTCACGATGGGTAACATCAGCAAATAGAGTACTCAGACTATATGTCTGTGGCAGGAAAAGTTAATATTAATGATGAATGTTCTGTCACTATCACTGTAGCGGTGAAATTAGAGAAAAAGTTCTATGATGGCCACATAAACTCTCGTGCGTAGTGCAGAATAGTATAGTGTTCACAGTTCACCGGAATAAGTTCGTTATATTGGAAAACGTTCGGTATATTTCAGTGGCACGAATATATAGTTCAGTTCGCGAAAAGTTCATATACGGCACAAAATTGAAGAGTATGCAGTTACACATGGCAACCTCCTAGTTGCATGAAGAACGAGTTCAAATTGACTAACAGTTCAGTAGTGACTACCAGGTAGACGAAATGACTTGTAGTAAAGTTTCAGGCAACAAAGACTTTGAATATTAAACACAAGTAGACGTAATCGTAACGAATTATTCTTAATAACTCAAATGCCTGACGAGGATGATGATTCAACGTAATTCAGCCGGATTTAGAGAAGATGGCAGTACATAGTACATAGTGACGCAACACACAAAATTCACTAGCTGCTATCTCTAACTGGATAAAAATAATCAATGCTTCTCAGAAATAGATGACAAACTGGACTGGTTAAATTAGATCTAAATTTTAATTTTACTAAACATAGTTCAAACATGGTACATCTGGGATATCATAATGAAGCAATGTACAATTATTTGAAGTCTAGCTCAATAGACATCAGGAGCTAAAGGTTGACATGACCATTCAAGTCGGAAGCTGATAGCATAATAAAATGCAAGAATGTGCTCTAACACGTACATACAGAAATAAGAATAAGATAATCAGCTCCCCGCACCAAGTTCAGGCCCGAAGACCGTACCCTGGTTTGGGGACCAGCAAAAATAATACCAACAGGTAGCAAATATTCCAATCTATTTGGCTGAGTATATTTTTTTTCAGTCCCTGGGCAGCACGAGGATAGAAGGGTTGCAGTACTTTACAATCCCGCCAAACGCGTAGAGAGAAAAATGAGAAACACAGTTTAAACCTCGCCAACCACTTTGTGTCCACAAAAATAAAAGCTCATAACATCGCCAAAAGGGAAACCCTACGAAGCCAAATTCCTTCTGTCCGAGTAGAAGTCTTACAGGGTTTTGATTGGCTCATCCTGACCAGTCAGATGACCGCTTACCAGGAGCTAACTTCAACCGAGGGGAGCATTTTCCTGAGTTCTAGTAAAACTAAATTGGCCGTAAAGCATCGAAAATAAATATTCACGCAGCAGGGGAGAAAATGGGAAAATGTCCTTCATCTCGAAAACGGAAGTTCCTCTGAGCTAAGTCCAAGAAATTATAATCGTGGACAAAACGACGGACGGGGGAGATAAGACTTGTTATTTTACGGACACAAGAGCGGGAAATTAAACTAAGCACAGAAAAAGAGAGAGGTATTTTTACGACGGCTAAGTGTTCCTTCCATATTTTACTTGAATAGCAGTCGGAAAAAAAGAAGAAGCGCCGAGAATCAATTTTAGACCTCCCACGAAAGTGAGGGAAGATGTAAAAATTAAACTGCTAACGGCGAATTAATTAGGAGTTAACCTGAAGGACAGAAATTAGTTGGAGAATTAAAATTAATATTAAAATTACTATTAAAGTTTTGATTATAGAATCAAAATAAGTAAGGTTAGCATAAATAAACGAACCTGTAACGAAATTTCTCGTTACGTTACAATGTCAGTGAAGAAAAACCCTCAGATGAACTGAAGCGGCTGGTGTACTTCATTTTTCACTGTTAAATACTACTGTGGTTCCGGATCGAAGCAAGTGGTTATTTTTCTGAAGGTTCTAAGATTGTGTTTGAGGCAGATTAACACGAAACCTCCCTGAACATTTGCGGAAAAATAATCGACATAGTAATAGAATGAAACTAATATTTTGCACACCCCGAAAATTTAATTGCCGCTACGGTTATGAACGAAAGACAGAATGTGAGAGAACTGGAATTACGTCGAGTTCTCAAAGCTCCGGTATATTGCAAGGGGAAAACAATTAGAGGCTTTATAGTGCCAACACTTGACTTCAACGCGATCGATTACGTTGACATGATTAAGTGGAATGTTTGTAATGTCCCTTCAACACCTTTACTAAGGAATGTACCGACTGAAAAAATAGAAGAAATGATCAAAACTGGCAGACCATTGATTTCAGACTTCAATAGATTAACATGTCACACCCAAGCTGTGGAGCGTTGCGCCAAACTTCCGAAGCTATGCAAAGTGTGAGCGGTACTGAATCTAGAGATGGCTACATACGAAGCACCCTATTGGGAAAGTCAGTTAAGCTGGAATTTTCTTCAAAAGGTGCCTTCAAAGTGTTTGAGTTCAACAATCAATAATTTGGTATAATAGGAACGACGAAAGTATAAAGTTCAGTAAAAACAGCATTTGCAGCAATCGTATGAAAATACGGTTGTTTTTTTTAATGGTACTTTTGAATATGTTGTTTGTACAAAAAATGTTTTAAACACACACACACACACATATATATATATATATATATGGGACTGGCAGATACAGATACCTGCCCTCTTTGCGACTATGGTGTGCCAATGACTGGAGAGCATCTCAGCATATGCCCTGCTGTTCTTCAATGTTTCCCTTTATGTGTTACTGACGGAACCTTTAGCGATTGTTTTTATCGTTCATCTTTGTATTGGGCTGCTCGTCGACTCATGACCGATAGGTCGGAGACGGGCATAGGATATAAACAAACAAATAAGTACCTTCATTGAAAGTTATGGAGAAACGGGTAAGTTTCTTTTAGTCAGACTTAAATGTTAATAGTAGATCACAGAAGAAGATAAAACAGAGAATTTTTATTAACATTAATAAATGGTTAGTGAAAACATTGAAAAATCAAGAGACCATTATACCTCTAGGAACAAGATTACAGTTTCCTGTACATTTATTTTTTTTTGTCTGAGTAGAATTTTAATGATGTAAATATTCCGATAAACCACTGTAAGCTTTACACACCCAATGAATATTCTCTACCAGCACGTAAATTCAAATGTAAATTCATTGTGTGATTGTAAAATATTTCATGTCATATTTTATCTATCATAAAATCCTGGGATATTACAGTACAATTACTCTCTATTGCTAAAAAACAAATTGTACTAGTATAAAGAAACATCAAACTATTCTAAGCTATTCTACTTTTCGAGAAAAAATACCCATACAGCATAAAAACGATTAAAAAAATTTCCCCTAGCAGAATAAAACTTATCTAATTTCCATTCATTTTATCCATGGAATATCTTATCCATGGAATTTCTTATTTTTTCTGGGGGGAGGGGGGTTACTTTTTTTCTACACCCCTCGGACTGAATCAAATTATAGTAACAACAAGGAATTTATACTAAGAGAAGTTTAAAAATAATTTCACATACATATGCAAATTATTGTTTATAAGGTGGTAAGTAAACTAACCGAAGGAACAAAATCTTTAAAATGTGACATAATTTATTGAAATTTATTTTGGAAATCAATGGAATTCCGAGAAGGAAATTTTCAACAGATTTTCTTTCTATTTGGGAGTACATCAATAACTTTAAAAAGTTATAGCCTAAATAAGTGTATAGTATTTATCAATAAGTAAAAGTAAGCAAAGAATTTTCTTTTAAAATCTTGGTTTTATAAAAACACTTTTAACCATAATTGTTAGCTGCAATAATATTACTCCTTTCAATGAATTATTAACAAAGTTATCAATATACGTGTCAATTTAAAAAATAAACAAATCACCAAAGTCTGTTCTAGGAAATGAGTATTGTTAAAATTGTAAATCCATAAATTATATTCATCATTGCATATCAATATTTATTGAAAAATACTTTATAATATAAAGAGGACAGCTTATCTGAAAATAAATATACTTTTTTGGCAAAAACAAGTTAGTCAGAGGCAATATTTTTATAAATGAGATGCTTCAATCATTGAAGCGTTATATTTAATATGCTTGAAAAGCTATGAAACTTATAGCTTGCATCCTAAAAAAATTGCAAGGGGAATTTGTAATCAATCATGGCTTTTATAAAAATCTTCGCAAAAAGCAAATGTTTGAATGTGTAATAATCTAATAAAAAAAAGTCTTGAATATTTACTTAAGGTTGAAATTAAAAAGAGGATATTCGATTAAATATATATTATTTATGCAACAATTACGATGGTTATACTGGGTTAATTAAACTACTTTTATTGTATTATTAAGCTACACATAATTATGATAAAGCATCGCCTGGGTGGTGAAGTAACTATTTATACCATATTTTAATCTACATAATATACATTTGGATTTATACGTGGGGAATTAGACATAACATAATGCATCTATGAGATCTAAGATACCTAAGCTACCCTTGAAACAACTATTTATATATATTTCATTATATATGTGTATGTGTGTATTCAATAAAGGAGTGTGCTTTTCACGGAGTTTAGTGCATTTTTGTCGGTGCTAAAAAAATTTCTTGAGTAAAGAATTATCAAAAATAATGTTCATTTTATCACAACAAAACTGAAAGATGTCAGACACTCCTTTAAGAAAGATTTTGACGTGTAACTGCACATTAAACGTTTTCAATTGTTTCCCTCCTGTCATGGGAATCCCACTGAATATACATCGGCGGTTCTCATAATTAGTTCATTTAACCTCCTTTTAAGTAAAAATGGAAATTAAAATTCGGAAAGTATTCTAAAAAAACTTATTTTCTACGAAATGGAAATACAGACATAGAATGTCGGCTAGTTACGGAATGGAAGAAAGAAGTTAAAAAAAATAAAACATTTTCTTATTTGTTACTGAATCGATTGTGAGAAGTTCGTAGCACGTTATTTTAAAGTTTCCCCTTCCAGTAACTAGATTAAATGTGACGTGTCTCCAAACTACCTTTCTATAGAGGTGCTAGTTCTTATTTCGTAGAACGGCAGTGAATTAATGATATCTCAGACTAGACTTTAAACTAAACATATAGTATTTTTACGAAGAAGCAACTAAAATAAAAAAGAATCACAATTCCGACATAAAAAATACAGAGAACGCTGTAAATCTTGTACTTCTTTTGTTTATATAAATTTAATCGAATAAAAAAGTTTCAAGCTTTATATAACGGTTGCAAAGAGATTCCACTTTAATGCAAGTACCTTATTGGCAATAAATTTAATTTTTAATACATTTCGAGTCCATATTGATTTTTTTTTCTTTCTGGTTTGGTAAATCTTAAGGCATGTTGCTGCTAACCTTGTTTAAAAGCAATTAATTCGGCCAACATATATATCGCAGAAGCTAGCAGATTTGCTAGAATTACTTATATATTTCCAGTCACCCAGTGGCTAAGTGGTTAAGGCATCATCTTGCTACGCTGAGGGCACAGGTATGATTACCACATAAAACTTGGTTGTGCTCTGGGGAACTCGTCAGTCTTCCGCCTGCAAAAGGAGGACCCGTCTAGAAATGGGAGCTGTAATCCATCGTCCATCACCTGTGTCATCGTTTGTTAATAAAACATTTTTCTGTGATTTTGTGATTTATGTTTCTATTTTCTTGTATTCATAAATACACCGGATTGGAGTGTGACAGTCGTCAACCCCCGGGACTTTAGCCATACATACTATATTTCTAGGATTTTTTTTATTGTTTCCAGTATTTGTTTATTATATATGTGTGTAACGAATCCAGAATCGGAAGGGAAATCTTTACGGCAGGCGGTGTATCCTTGTAGTCGTTGGTTTTCAGTGGTTAGCAAATCCAGTCTGTACAGTCCATTCATCCAGTGAATTCAATCCAGTCAGTACAATTATTTACTCAAACTCGCAATGGATAATAATGATATTTATTTAAGACTAGCTGAATGCCCGTGCTTCACCACGGAGTGCATTCCAATTAAATACAACGGTCAATGTATGCAGTTAATACCCCCTCCCTCAAAAATAAAATTATATATATATATATATATATATATATATATATATATATAATATAATCGCAACGGATATTTTTATAGACAAAATAATGTTGAAGAAAATATTGAAATTACATCTAATAGAACATACTAAATAATATAAATAATATAGTACAGTTTGTATAGTACATTTTGAGGAACATTTTTTTACTGTATTTTAAAATTTATTTTCGATAATGTCCATCCATCTGCCGTATTAGAAAGAAAGAAAAATTGTCAATTTATTTCGTTGTTATGCAAAATTAATTTAAAGTATCTCAAAAAGTAAAGCAACCACGTGATGAGCATTTAATAAATTAAATTGTAAAAATTAATCTTTAAAAATTCACCAAAAATCAGAAAATGGAGGCAAAGACTCGAAAACGGTGTCATTTGAAAGGAATTTTTATGATCTCTCTTGTGATATAAATTTTATAACCCTCGGATTATTATTTTCAATGCAAACGTTAAAGAATGCTGCAAAAACAGTTTAAAAATTTAATTTAAAAAATCTTTCTTAGTTCATCCCTACACAATAAGAAGAATCGCCATGAAAAATTTGATCCCTTTAGGTCCGGCGATTTGGTCTATGCGTTATCTGTCAGTCAGTCCGTCAGTTACGGAACTGTTATATATATATATATATATATATATATATATATATATAGATTATAATGTATATGGAATATAAAGAGAAGAGGAATAGTAGCGACAGTTATATACATTGAGGAAATGAAAGATTGTTCGAGTCGACTTCTTCAGTCCTTTACATGATGCTAAAAGCCACACAGTTAAGACTCCCACACCAGAACAAAGGAAAGTTAGTTTCTGTTTGACACGTGATCATCTTCGGTGTAATATGCCCAACGACAGCTAGGCTCCAGGATTGCAACAGGCGCAAACTGAAATACACTGCTGGCCACAGTAAATGCAACACCCTGAAGGAAACATGCAAATAACATGAAAGTTACAACATGCATTAGCGGAGGTGAGATATGCAAATGATTTGAATTTCAGCGCAGACGCAAATCACGTGCGCCTGTGGGTCCATTTCAAAGCGCTATTTAAGGCTTGGAGATTTCGACGATTTCAAGTTCGGCAATTGTGTTTTTGCTGTGGTTTTTTCAAAAAAATGATCAATTATGCCTCATCGAAAACAGCGATCATCTTTTGATCAAGTATCCGAGTTCGACAGAGGAAGGATAGTGGCCTACCGAGATTGTGGATTATCTTTCAGGGAAATCGGTAGTCGTGTTGGACGAAACCAAACAACTGTAATGCGGATATGTGATCGTTGGATGCAGGAGGGTACGACGGACCGGCGTGTTCGATCGCATCCACCTCAGCGCACCACTTCACGTGATGACAGGCAAATTGTGCGCATGGAAGTGACGGATCGCTCAGTCACATCACGAACCATAGCACAGCACATGCAGTCTCTAACGCATCATCCAGTGTCTACGCGTACCATTCGACGCCGTTTACAGCAGAGTGGACTGTCCGCAAGACGTCCATTGCTTTGTCTACCCTTGACGCAGAACCACAGACGTCTCCGCCGCCAATGGTGCGATGACAGAAGGATGTGGACGGCAGAATGGAATGAAATTGTCTTTACTGACGAGTCACGCTTCTGTGTGCAACACCACGATGGTCGCATTCGAGTCTGGAGACACCGTGAAGAGAGGATGCTGAACAGCTGCGTTATGCACCGCCACACTGGTCCTGCACCGGGTATTATGGTATGGGGCGGTATTGGATATCACTCTCGCACACCTCCATGCATTGCCGGTACTTTAAACAGCCAGCGCTACATCTCCGAGGTGTTCGAGCCAGTTGTCCTTCCTTACCTTCAGGGCTTGCCCACAGCCAAATTTCAACAGGATAATGCGCGACCACACGTGGCACGCATTGTCCAACGGTTCTTCGTCAATCGCCAGATTGAATTGCTTCTCTGGCCGCCTCTCTCTCCGGAATTTTGCCGATAGAAAACATGTGGTCCATGGTTGCTCTACGATTGACCCAGATGTCATCCCCAGCTGCCACAGCAGATCAACTTTGGCAACGTGTGGAAGCTGCTTGGTCTGCTGTACCCCAAGAACTCATCCAAAGTCTCTTTGAATCAATGCCGAGGCGTGTGGCAGCTGTGGTCTCCAACAATGGCGGCTACTCTGGCTACTGATTTTGGCAGGAACCACACTTCACAGAAGTCTATAAATTTATTCATTTGATATTTGTTCAACATGTTATCTACAAAATAAATTTTGTTGTGATATCTCTTGTCTTTCTTGGTGTTGCAATTTTGGTGGCCAGCAGTGTACAAAGGGGGTAGGACTGGATAATTGTTACGGGAGGGAATAAACAAAATTAAAGAAATAAAATTAATAAATGATATAATTAATAGAATCTATATATATATATAAAACGCGTAGGTATGCTACACAAAAATGGACCTTATTTCTACAACCCGAATGGCAACGGCGGCAACTGCGAGATGTAAACATTAGCGGCCGTCCGCAATTTGCAACCGCGTTTCAACATGGATTTACGCACTGAAATCAGTAATGCTCGAAAGAATGCTGCACGATCAAGTGAAAATTGGGAACAGTCTCAAGAAAAAAAGCGAAGAAGAAATAATTCATTAAGTTAGAGGCGTGAAAGAAAAAGTGTATATGATAGCGAGGTTAGGCTTAATCGTCTCCGGCATAGCAACCGATAGCCAGTAATAGTTAATTTTCTACACTTTTTTCAGCACTTGCTGAATTTTTACTCCATTTTATAAGTGAAGACATTTTCCCAACAATTTATTATTTGTTATTATTAAGTGAAGATATCTGAATTGTGAAAAATAGTAAATACAGAGAGTTATGTAATCCACGCTATATTTTAGTACTTGCTGAATTTTTACTCCATTTTTAAGTGAAAAAATTTTCCCCCAACAATTTCTTATTTGATGTAATGATAAATTCTAGATATCTTAATTTTGAAAAATAATAATGCATACATAGAGGAATGTAATTTATAAAATCATTGGTGTTGGGTTTCTCAGTCTTACGCAATGGAAATTCACATTCTTTAATCACGATGTTTTAGAATCAGCCTTATAGAGAATATCCCTTAACAACGTATATTTATGATGACAGTTAATGGTAACATCCCTTATATATGTTACTTTCAGTTTAATTGTTTTGCAAAAGAAAATATGAAACTGAAAGAGACCATGCTGGTTGCGCAGCGGCTAGTTAATAAATATTACATGTATGTATAATGTTACATTTGAAAAAAGATAGGATGTTGTAATATTTTGTCATATCATCCATCTATTTGCAAAATATAGTTTTCGTAATGATGGTAGCAATGACATCATATTTCCTTTTATTTACTGTGGAGTCTTGGGCAGCTAGGCTTGTTTGGAATAGGGGGATTTCCCCCAGTGCTGCTTTTTGTATTGAAAAATATCATCCTAGGTGGGGAAATGTATTAATGTTATACTACCGTTTGTTTCTTATGCTATATATCATTTTCAACAGTGGTATCGTCTCAAATTATATATGTTCTGCAACAAGTTACTTTTAATTTAAATGATAGAAGCGAAAGATTTAAATTAAAATGATAGAAGTCGAAGAAATACAAGTATGTTTCCTTCGTCACACAACAGCATCTGTTAATTTGTTATTTTAGTTTGGATCAAGCAAATTTTTCAAGTAACTCTCTGTCCCGAATGTTTGTAAGAACCGCCTTGTGCATAGATGTCAATTTTGATATTTATTAACGTTAGCAATGAGTTATAGATTTAGACGTTACTTGCAAGTGTTCCTAGATATTTTCGAAGTGGATTTTTAACAATATTATCTGTTAATCCTAATTTGAACACGTAACATTATGGGGGAAGTGTGCTTTTATTACATTCATTTTATTAGCTATCAGGCATATTAACCTATTCTGACAACCGTATGACCCTTATTGAAAAGTTTCTTTGTGTATTAACGGAAGTAAAAGTAAAGTGAATGGAATTTTAATAGCCTATGAAAAGAAACTGATGAAAAAAAGCGGATAAACCATCTACTTATTGTTATTTTCTATTCTAAAATTAAAGTTATGTATAACATGAAACATGGAAGAATAGCTTCCATTCAAATAAGGTTTAATTCTACATTTAATTTATTTTGCAGGAACATAAACATCGTTTTTAGTACTCTCCAGACAGTTTTGAGGAAACGCTAAACAAACAGTTTTTTTCTGCCTTCGTAACGTGACACGTGTTTGAAATCATAAAGTCTAATACATACAAAAAAAAAAAAAAATTATTTTATATTTAGAAAATTTTTATTCTTCAGAAATGATGCAAAATGAGTGCAAATATGTAAAAATGTCTATGTTCTGGTGTTTTAAAATATATCAAAATCCTCTTTTATTATCTAAATATTCTCATTAGACGCATTTCCTACCATTTCTTTAATCTAGAATATAAGAATTAAAATAATTCACCACTCAGCTTAATTACAAAAAATATATATACGAGTGATAAGATGATATATATATATATATATATATATATATATATATATATATATATATATATATATATATATATATATATATATATATATATATATATATATATATATTTATATATATATATATTTTTATATAAGGTGGTTATCAAAATAATGGAAACACATCAATATTAGTGGTGATTATGAAAGTACTTTGTATTCCAAGGTGACCGACTACGTTAAAAACACTGATTTTCGACCTTTAGGTCGAATTTTTTTAATTTGTACTTCTTATAGTTTGGACTTTCCTGTTTCCAAAACTGTTTTTCTTTTCTCTTTACGTGATTTAGAAGAAAAGTTATAGCCATTATAAAACATGATGTCTCTAGAAAAATGAAACCGGAAGTAGTAGCTCCAAACTGAAAGTTGTTTTAAAATTGCAGTATTTTGCTCACTTTCAGCCCTAGAGTTAATTTTTTTAAAAATTTAAGTTATTCCAATGTTTTTACATTATTCTTAAATGTTTTTACCAATTATATTATTTGTTTATTAATGGAAAAGTGGCAACAAATTAGTTCACGTGTTCATTTGTTTACATCGTCACGCTGATATTTCTCTCTCTTTGCGTTCGCTATTTTCTAATATAAAATACTGTTTCTTGTTTAAAAATCATTTTTAATTTTACGGAAAACATCATATGAAATGGGTCAACGCAAAAATTATTAATCTCTAAAAGGAGAAAATTTAATGGAAATCAGTACACCATGTCGAAGAGAAATGAAACTGTTGCAGTTGATTGTAGTGATGTAAATACTGCAAGTTCATCGAAACTTCAGAGCAAGAAAGGTGTTTCTTTGGACGAAAGTTCAAAGGTCATTGAACTTTGCGGAAGCAGAATAATGGATATTGACATTGTAGTTTCTGAATTTGCAATATTATGTTGTCCAGTCTGTTTCAATAATAAACTCTCACTGACTGAAGATTCACGCTTTGGTATGTGTTCCAAATTTTTACTAAAATGCAACAACTGTTCTTTCTCAAAAGGGTTTGCATCTTCAAAAAAGTTGGATAAGTCTAATAGTATAAATACTCTTGCTGTTTTTGGTTTAAGACTTATAGGGAAAGGCTATACAGCAGGAAAAAAATTGTTCTCTGTACTGGATATGCCTTTCCTTTCTAAAGGAACTTTCAGACAACAAGAACTGAAAATTCATCAGGCTGCATATAAAGCTGTTGTAGAAAGTATGTGTAATGCTGCAAAAGAAATTAAAGATTTGAAATGCACGAAAAAAGCAGTAGTGAATTGTGGGGTCTCTGTTGATGGTACATGGCAGAAGAGGGGTTATTCATCACTGAATGGTTGCGTCAGCTGTATCTCAATTGACACTGGCAAAATATTAATGTCTGCATGGGAAAACACAGAATGCAAATGAAAGTTTCAACGCTGTTCTGTGGAATTTCATACCAAAACTTCATTTTGTTGAATTAAAAACTTTGCAACTGGGGTCATACATAGCTGCCCTTCAATTTAATGATGGTGCTAAAGGTATTCTTTCAGTTTTAAACAATTTACATTTACAGACAGGCTCTTATGTGTTAAGCGGATTGGAATCCAGTGATTTCGACAGAGTTTACGACTCAAAAAGAAAATCTTTGCCTCAAGCAAAAATTCAAAGAAAAAGACTGTGTGCACGCCGAAAGAAAAAAATGCATACTGAATGAAGAAACAGAAGGCCTATCTTACTATCCTGGGGCATTTTAGACTCCTATGTCTAACGAAACTCTGTTTTTCAGATAACTGAAAACTTTAATTGCAGTTTTCTCAAAACTTTTTTTTTTTACAAAACCAATTTACCGTTTTTATGATATCTGAAAATATAATGAATGTATTGTCATGAAATTTTCAATAATATGGACAATGAAATGACCCAAAATTTTTAAGGTAAGTGAAATACTTTTCATTTTGCAGGTGCTTTTAGATAGATTGAGCAACTAAAATTTCGAAAAATTGCATGTTAGCATATATTTTCCATTGTTATTTTCTTGTACCTCAAAATTTCTCATTGATTTTGGTTCATTTTGAAGATTGTTGTTATTTATAACTAATGGCCAAAAATAATTAAGATTGCTGCAATACTTTTTCTTGTAGAGTGTAAATCGTTTTGGTAAAATTTAGCGAAAATTTCCCTTAAATTACCCAATTTTTCAAAAAATGCAATACATATGGATAAAATTTTAAGTTTTTTATGCTTAACAATTCATTGTTTAAACAAAAATAGTATAAAATGGCAAGAAATTGAATTATTTCAAAAAATTTGTTCCGAACGTAGGCAGTCACCTTTAAAATACAAGTATAGGGACCAATATTTTTTAATAGAATATAGTGTATACTTTATTCTACTCTAAAGTACTAGTAATGAAACTATGGGCATCAGGCTCTTTAAGGGATAGCGTAAGATGCCAAACCATGTAGACCGTGCAGAAGGGTAAATTGTTGAAGCGCGTTTAATTGGAGTATCTGTTACAACAGCCCCCATGGGTTTGGGTGTTTAACGAGCTATGATATCGGAAGTCATGATGGCATACAGAGTTCACGGAAAGACATCCTCTGTGAATCATAATAGTGGACGAAAGGAAAAGCTAATTGAAAGAGACTGACGTGTGTTGAAGCGGACTGTGACATCAAAAAAGAAGACAACTGCAGCCAAAGTAACCATAGAGCTCTATCTGAATCTGCAGGCTCCAGTACCAGTCATTACAGGTAAGAGAAAACTTCAAAAACAAAACATTTACGGCAGATTAGTAATTTCTAAACCACTTGTAATAGATGTGAAAACAAACCGTCTTCTAGAGTGGTGCCACGAACACAAATCCAGGTAGAGTGATACGTTGAAATATGACATTTGGTTAGACGAATCATTTTTCATTCTGTCCCCTGCAACAGGACGTGCGCATGTCTGAAAACACCTACACAATCTTAATATCATGCTTGTCTCATGCCAGCTGTCAAACATGGAGAGGAAATTTCTCAGGGTTTCGGCGGCCCTCTCATGGTTTTCAAAAGAGATCTATTGTAACCCCGAGAGGGAGATTGACTGGGAAGGACTATGTCGAACTTTTATTCGACCAGATCCATCATATTTTGCAAAAAATTGTTTCCTGTGGGAGATGGCGTTCTCCATGAGGATAATGCTCCGACACATACAGCTAGACGTATTATGTCGTGGTTTGACGAACATAAAGACCAAGTCAAACACCTTTTGTTGCCCGCACAGTCCCTAAACCTCAATATCATCGAACTGCTGTGGTCTGTTTTAGGGAACAGTGTCAGGAATCAATATCCAGAAATAGCATCTATACAGGAACATTGCGATTTATCCATAAAGAATGGTATACTATTCCCTTAACCATTATTCATGACTATAGTATTAAATGCTGTAGATGGTCCTATGCCATATTAATAAAGAATTTCATGTTTTACCTAAGTGTTTCCATTATTTCGATAACCATCTGAACACACACACACACACACACATATATATATATATATATATGCCTGCTGATATCCTATTTCTATGCATAATATCCCCACAAAAGTATGAAATAATGGATCTGATACTGATGATAAAAGAAATGCGACAAAATGTGCAAATGAAACGTTTTATCTGAAAACTTTGAACTGTATTTACTACAACAGTGCCCTTAACACTCGTTGTGTGTTAACAATACTGTATCTGAACTTTTCAAAGGCTACACTGATGATAAGAGGCAAAATATGGCAATATTACATTTATTCTAAACAATTTTCAATTGTAACTTCATAGTGCACTGTAACTAAAAGTGCCTTTATAATTCATAGGCTGTTATACCATCATGGATGATCCTTCTAAAAGCTTCAGTGTTGACAAAATAAATGGGAAATATAGTGCAAATATAACGTTTTAGCTAAACAAGTTTGATCTGTAACTATAGTACAACTGTTCCCTTATCACTTCTTGTGTATCTTCAACACCCTATGTCAAATTTCTATAAACTGCACATTGGAGCTACGAGACGTAGGTTAAAGTTTTCACTAAAGGAACTACTCACGTGAGAAAACCAAATAAGAATGAAATCCAAAGATTACTTTTGTTAATTAGATATGGTAGAAAACTACGTCTATTGGTCTATAGGTTTTCCTCGACTTACGACAGCTCGCACTTACGACCGACATTTTTATTTTATCTTTTACTTTTTTTTCTCAAAAATATTGTTCATTGAATGTACAGTACATACCTCTGCAACATAAAGGCTTAGATGACAGAATTAATGTTTTAAGTGTGATTTATGAATGTTTTCGTTAGTAAGTAAAAAAATACTGTAAAGAGTAAGACATTCCCTTTAAAATAATTTCATTACTGAATAATACCACCACACATATGCTATTTACATACGGACATAAAAGTTGTATATATATATCTCCGAACACTACAAGTATTTTACAACCAATGGAGCAGGGAGCCATTGCCGCTTTTAAAGCAAATTATTTAAAAATAATGTTTGTACAAGCAGTTAGGGCATATTAAGAAGGGACGAACTTAAAAGGCTTTTGGAGAAATTAAAATATTTTTCATAGTACGAAGATCATAGATAGAGGATGGGCAGAAGTCAATACGGCGTGCATATAAGGAATATGGATGAAACTAACAAAGTGTTTTGAAACGAATGCAATTCATTCAGTATACGGAGAAGCAGATACTTTGGCGGAAGTTACACTTTTGATCTTAAAATTGGAAGAGATTGGTGAGAAAATTAATCTGGAAATTGACAACAAAGATATCAACCAATTTTTTTAACATGATTCGAAAGAGTTTACCAAGTGGATTTGCAAGAGATTGCAACACATTATGCTGCAGAAGAAGAGATAGGTACAAGCGCATAATGCGAAATACAATAGAAAAAATATTTTGAAAGATATGTTTTTAGCTTTTCATCATATTAATAAAGGACTACAACAATTAGAAGCAATGGATCCATTTGAAGAAAAATTCACAAGTGTAAATTGTAGTATTCAGGAGAATCTGGCTTGCTACCAGGCAATGTACAAGAAACGAAGACGCAAACTGCTCAGACTACCTTGGATAACGTTGTTAAAAAAAACTGCAACTTATCTTCTGTCGCAAATTCTAAACCAATGTATTGTACTAAGATAATAAGTAGTGATGGTGAAGAATAATTTGTCTTCAAAATAAATTACATTGTATTTTAAATCACACATCTATGTATGAAAGTAAAAAATATATGTATGTACATGTACAAATAAAAATTTAAACTCGACTTACGACCAAATCAATTTACAATCAATGTCTCGGTCCCTATCTCGGTCGTAAGTAGGGGAATAACTGTATCATAGAAAAATGGCTTTATATAGCATAGAATTAGCAATTTTTAATATATAAATAAAATGACATGTTCGTTAAAAAGCTTATGAAAAATATTAATAAACCATATGTATTATGTCAGCTTTTTCTTTCGTAAAGCCCTTTTCCATTCTACTGTTTATGAAGTATGTCGACCCTATTTTGAAAAAAAAATATGCTCTTTTATTTGGTTGGTATCTTCGAATAATCGACAAAACAAATTCTATGCAAATAGAGATTTATAAATTCTTTAAATATTTATGAACTCGGAGATCAGCACAAACTTTCTTTTTCTTTTTTTTTTTTAACTTGTTCTCCACTCAAAATATAATTGTTGAATTGAAGTGCATTTATAAGAAATATGTAGATGCCTGATACAACAATTTAAAATAACAAGTTTTATTTCTCGTAGATCGGGTATCTATTGAACACACTTACACTCAAAAATAATGAATTGAGATTAATAGCAATAGCTGTTAAGATATAATAGTTCATTATATTTCTTAGAAAACAATATCTGTGTAATTTATAATAAATGCTTACACAGTTGTAGCCTATAATACAATGCATTGTTCTAATTCCATATTTTAGTGTTAAAGCTGGTATGGGAAGCCCAATTTAGAAAAATAAATTTGATTTTTTATGGTCTGAACATACTGCCTTCAGAATCAAATATGTATTCTCTTACGCCGGATACATTACAAATTACGACACATTTATACTGTGCTGTCTATGAGCAAACTGCTGAACTACAATATCGATTTATCTCAAAAATGTAGTATTCTTGACTTACTATCTTGAAAAGGATTTATGTAAAATTCCTCCCTTCGTATCTCTAAAATTTTGTACATCGTTTTTTTTTTACAAAACTATCCTTAAGATATATATATATATATAGGGTGAACTAAAAGTCTTGCCCTGATTATAAATATTTATCTTGCTCAAACTATAATAATTAGACCTATGTTTGTTTGGATATATTGTAAATACTGTTATAATTTTTTTTATAAGACCATTTACCTCAGTGAATTTTAACGTGTGCCCCCTTGGTAGCTCGGATAATGTCGAAGCGATATTCCAGTTCCCGCTAAGTGTTATTTAACATGTCTTCTGTTACAGTACACACAGTACATGTTTTGTCTAGGAAATCACGCAGTAAAGATCCCCAGTGTGGGGGTGCGACATATTTCTAAAAAAGTTGCAATAAGTCTAAGTAAATGTTAGGGGTAACGCTTTTTTGGCTTTCTCTTGAATCGACGCCATTCCAGCCGCAAATGATGTCCTCCTTTCAAATATTCCCCTGAGCCCCTCTTGAGGAAGCACTCGCATTATTTATTGCAAACAAAAAACTACTAAAACTGACCTATCCAACGTTACAAAAGTTACATTATTATATTAACACTAGAACCGCGGGACTTTCGATATACCTAGAACCGCGAAGCGGGTCATTTTGACCCTAGACTGTAAACTTACAAAATATGCACAAGCGCTTAATTTATTTAACTAAAACATATTATTTTTTAAATAATAATCAATATTTCTCATAATTTACATTAAATAATTTATATAAATCAAGGTAAATTAATTTAATTTTTACAAAATCATATTATTTAAAATTTTATGTCCTTGAGTATAATATCATGTCTCTTTAACAAAATATGGCATAAATTTTCTAATTTCAATGGAAAACAGAGTATCTCTTTTCAGTATGTTTAGGCATAATTTCAAAAAATTAAAATTTAAAAATTTTATCAGTTACTAAAAATTTTATCAGCACTTAGTTTTACAGATTATAAAATGAAATTTACTGTATGCATTTTGTACAAAACTGAGTAATAAGTGTTGTGCATTTTCCACAGATGGGCGCTTTACATTTTGAACAGATATCTAGAGTTTTATTTTCACATTTCAAAATGAGGCATCGGACTCGTTTACACTTAATTTGTGGTTGTCCGTCGTTTTCATTGGTTGCTTCACATGCTCTTTTTGCTACCGTTTAATGTCGGAAGAGAACAAACTTTTCTCGCAATTCTTCAACCAAGTCTTGAATGAATTGCTGTCTACTAATAGATTTTCCACTTACAGCTTTATATAAAACCCAGGCATTGATTGCAGCAAGGTCCAAAATATTACAAAAAACTTGCAACGGCCACCTACGTGAAGCAGACTTGACTGTATATTTCATTGCCATTTGTTCAATCACGTCTACACCGTATTTAGTTGCGTTGTAGAAAGCAATTGTATCAGGTAGTTTTTTTTTTGGGTTATCTTCAAATTCTACGTTTGGATGGAGACTATTTAGGAACAAAGCGTTTTTATCTTTTTTACCTTGATACACAGTTAGACTCATGTCTTTATGTGTTAGTACCGTAGTCGAATACAATGTGGATTTTAACATTTTTACAGAGACTAGTATTTTCTTCTTGAGCGTTTTACAGTTCTACAAGGCTGGTGTTGTTGGATTTGAATGCCTCTGCAAGCTTCAGTGTTGTGAATATTTGTTCGTAGTGACATTTCTACATTTGTTCTCATATGGACTTATTAGTCGCAGCACTACATGTTCAGCAAGAGAAACGTTGGATGGACTTAGGTTATCTTTTCCAAGATACGAGAATCTATTTATCAGATATTTTGAGTCAACATCTGCAGCCAACCAGAACTTTATTCACACTTATCTGGTTTGTTTGGCATGTATTGGATAAACCTACACCTAGCTTTTGTAGGAAATAACTGTTCATCTGCAGTTATATTAGGACCTGGTGTAAAGTTAGTCTTGCAATTTTCTTAAAACGAGTCCAGATATCCGAAATAAGGGAAAATTTGTCTGTCTCTAGACGCTTTGATCGTGTTGATTTTATGTCGAAGCGTAAAAATTCCATTTTTTCACGAAATTGGTCTCTTGACATTGTATTTTGGAAAAATGGTGGTCCTCAGTCCTTTGACCAAAAGATATCCAGTTCAAGTCCTTTTGCACAATATATACCCTGTGCATATAAAATTTATATAAAAGCATCTATTTCTTCTAATGTTATATTCCATTCTCTTTCATGAATCTGTCGATGAGCTTCATCTGCAGTACATTTCTTTATGTGTTTCAATATCCATTCATCTATAAAAGTCTCCAAGCACTTGAAGGACTGTTGTCGATAACATTGCGTTTAGCATGTGGTGTTGGACCCCCAACTTCTTTCAAAATATTACACTTTGATTTTCTTTCTCTATCGTTTGTTCCTAATTGAACGACATTCCAAATCGTCCCATCTTTGCCATCTTCATTATTTCCAACTTTGAATGCTATTGTCGATTTGTTTTTCAAATTTCTTTGCGTGTGTGTATCTTTTATTGGAATGTTTGATTTATATTTTTTATCAGATAAATTATCATCAGTATTGCGATGAGAAGGACCAGCAATTGTTAGAGCATTGCCAGAGTCATCTTCACTTTCATTTTCTTCATCCGAAACCAAATTTTCTTCATTAGCAGGCAGGTATTCATCCTCATTACTCAAACTCAAATTTTGAGAAACCTTTTTTAGAACCTTCTGAATCCTTTTAAGATAATTGTTTTAAAAATTCTAAAGCTTCCTGAGCAGCAAGATTACGGCGTCGTGACATAGTTTTTATACATATACTAATTTCAGAATAAAAGCAACTTCCAAAAGTCTTCTAAATATTCGCAGTAATTTTTCACTGCATTCGAACGTAGTTCGTACTCCAAACCTAATATAAAGACCTTGACTGAAAAACCTTAACTATTCCCCCTTCTGGTACAGTCCATTTAAGGAATTCTAGGGTGGGGTAGAAGTATTTTACAGTTACAGTTCGAGAAAATGCATCTGTTTTTCGTTATTTGTGCATTAACATTTCTTACGGGTCAAATTGACCCGCTCTGCGGTTCTAGGTATAAGTGTTAATAATCTGAAAATTATTTATGTTACGAATTTTTAAATTTGGTAAATTGTTTTTCACCTTAAAATATTAAAAGTCATAAAAGGAATTTTTTTTCAATCGATACTTTTCGCGTGTGATAAATTAAATATCGTTTTGGGTCAAATTGACCCGCTCCGCGGTTCTAGTGTTAAACGGTTATTTTGTAATGAATTTTTATAATCAGGGCAAGACTTTTGGTTCACCCTGTATATATATATATATATATATGTGTGTGTGTGTGTCTGTGTGTGTGTGTATGTATATATTTATATACATGCATTGCAATATCTTAGAATACGAGGATAGATGCAAGTTGCTAGTCGTGTGCACAACACATATACAGTATAAAGAAAATTTTTCAGCTAAATTTTTTTGGAATTTTTTTAAAGTCTTGGACGTATTTAGTATTTCTTTTACTTTGAGGTTGTAATATTCCCCTAGATAATTTTCGCAATTTTGATTCATTTTTTGAAATATTCTGCATTAGTATTACAATTTATAAACATGTTTATAAAAGCATACTTGAATTATTTACCATGTAGGATTCTCATTATTTCTTTAAATCGATTCTAGATCTTTAAGTAACTAATCAATAGAACAAAAGGCTGAGATATAATAGAAACATTATAGATAGAAATAATCTATTGTTTATATTTTATTTCTTATACTCAGAGCAATTATATAAGCCGCATACAATAATTGCCTGAAGTATAATGATATTGTGAGGAGACAAAGAATCTTTCTGAATTTATAGTAAATCTGAAGATAGTGAATATAGATTCCATTACATTAATATGTAAATATTACATTAGTATTATTATTCAAAGTAGTATCTTACTGAACGAAGAAACGCATTTGAGGTCATAAAAATTGATTAACAAATCTCTTTTTGTCATGTATAACTTAATTAAGAAATGATATGTAATGCAGAATAATATGATATTAAAGAAAAATAAATCATAAAACAAATACATATATATAACCATGTTAAAATTTATGAATATGTACAGACAATATAATATTTAAAAACATTAATAAACTACTAAATTTCAAAGACTACTGTATTTGCATATGAACATGTTTATTCATTTTTTAATTGTTATTTAAAATAGATCAAATTAAAATTGTTTAATTTAAATGACAATAATGTTTCCTTCACGTCCGATTCATACTGCATTAAGTGGTTTTGTACGACTTCATTACTGAACCACCAGAGTTATATATATCTTTCAACAATGCCAAAAGAAAGACCCCGAAAAACACTCATCAATATTACATAAGATAATGCATAGGTCAAAAGAACGTGATCTTAGGTTTCGATAAAAAAACAAACTGCCAATATTTGTTAGGGTAACTAGAATCTTTTTTTTCTAGAAAAGTCCTATAGCATTATTTTCTCTCACAAATAATAGTAGTTTGTGAACAACACTACATATGAATCGAACAAAAAAAGTAGTTTGGGATTAGTTGTTTAGTAAATAATATTTTATTCATATAACATATTTACAATACATAAGTTTGTATGTATTCATACATATAATGTGTCACATGTAGTAATAGATGAATAGTTACTTATAAAAGTTTACATAGCGGTTTTGAATAGAAATTATTCTGTGAGTCATAGAATTACAAATATTACACAGCTGTAGGGTGATATCCCTATTTAAAGGCAAGAGAGATATTTTTTTGCCACCTCTGGATGTCATCTAAGCTCACAGGAAAAAAGAAAAACTACCGATATTTGATTGGGTAACTACACTTTTTTTTTTTTTTTATAGAACTTTAACTATCAATTTCTCTGAAAAAGCAGTTAAGAGGAAGAAATGATTACTCCAAAGAAATAAATTTTGATTTCATCATATATATATATATATATATATATATAATTATATATATATATATATATATATATATATATATATATATATATATATATATAACAGCGCTTTTTTTCTGGGGACACATGGATGTTAACGTGGTTTCCTAGATGGTAGTATTGTTGCAATTGCATTGACCCTAGGAATCCTTGGAAGTGCAGGGTAAAGGGGTAGCGGGTAAAGGGTAAAGGTGCAGGGTAAAGGGGGAAAAGTCGGCAGAATGCAGTGAGCAAGAGAGTATCGTGGCCGTGCATTTGTCTTCAGAATGTGTATGAATACTGTGGCAATATCTTGTTATGCGGTGCATGCTGTTAGCTGTCTTCCCTCCAAGTGCAAGTGATGAAATAGACTTTCGACATTCGCGTCCCGGATTCCCAGATTGCGCGTAAAAATTTGTGTAAAACCATATTCGGGTGTTGGATGAGCATTACTGGGAAACTGTTAGCTTGATTTTTTCGGACACTTCATATCTCTATAAAATTAAATTATTATGCAATGTTTAGTGTATACCGATTTTGTTTAATGGTGTGGTTTAATTTGGCCCACCTAAATGTAGCTAATTATTTTTTGTTTGTGTGTATGGTTTGCTAAGTGAGCACTCCTTGTGTTAAAATTAGATAAGAAATGTATAATCGAATTTAAATAAGATATAATAAGGACAAATTTATAAGTCCAGTTGGAACACGGTAAAATAGAAATTAGTTTTGAAGCTGTCGTTAGAATTGACGGTTTAAGAAATTAAGAAATATTTATTTTTTAGCATCTAATTAATAAATTAATTAATTAATTAATTAAGGAATTAAAATTGTTGCAACTGAAATAGATTTAAAAAATAAAAAAGGGATTTGATATTAAGAATTAATTTTTTTTTAAGATACAGGTCGTCGCTTTTTGAGCAGAGGAGTTTCTTATATAAATGCCGTTTAAGCTCACTCTGTGGTCAGCAGAACCTCTCGAATTTCTGTAAAATGAATAAGATAACTGTCTTTTTATCGCTCATTTCGAAAAGGAAGAAAACTCCCGATGCAGAAGATGCGCCTGAATAGATGAAAGTTTCCCGAGAACGCCACAATATGTGGCCTTCTTTTCGGTCTTTTGAACAAAAAAATAATTTCTTGGAAAAAAAATTTTATTATGTACAAAGAACAAAACACTTGGCTGTGGTGCTAGTCATAAAGTGCAAACTCTTGGAATTGAGGCAAAAACCGGGTATGAAGAAATCAAAGGAGTGGGCCAATAATGAAACTGATCATTTTGGCTCAGATCGAAAACAGCAGTTATCATCTCTACGGACCAATGTATTAAATCCCAAAGAAAGTATGGAGCATAACACTGCCATGAAGATGTTAGAAGAGGCAAAGAAGGAAATGCTAGAAATAGGTTGTCTGAAGTCCCTTTCACGTCAAAAAGCGGTAACTGCCAAAATATTTCACACGGCCAACAAAGTTGCAAAATGTATTCAATCATTCAATAATTCGGAATTGGAAATTGACTTGCAAGAACTTAATGGTGTTGATATGGGACGAACAATTCACTCTACAAATGCTTGTATCAACTTTATCAATCACATTAGCAAGGAAACGAGAACAAACTTGGTCCCCAAAATCATAACTTTCAAATCAAAAATATCTTTAATTATCAGTGACACAGCATCTCTTAATAATAAATCTATTTTAATCCTGTATTTTCGTGTAATGATTTCAGGTTGTGAAATGACTGCTCCAGTGACCTTTTTTATGGACTTGATTGGGTTAGATTATGCAATGGCGAAAGGGATTATCTTCGCTTTGATTCGTCATCTACAATCTATTAGATTTACGGAAGAATACCTGTATGATTATCTACTTTCTGTTGCTTGGAATGAAGAAAAAGGAAATTTTGAATCTCATGGCGGAGTTGATAAATTATTGAAAGAAAAATTTTCATCTATAATTGTATGGCCCAGGGCCTATTATAGATTGGAATCAGCTGTCCATGATGTTGTCAAGAGAATTTCCGGAATTGAAAGATTCAATATATTTATTGACTAGTTATATTTTCTCTACCATACATCCCAAAAATATAGTCGAGAGTTACAAGCCTATGCTAATTCACTGGAAATGCAAGTTTTGAAAATTTGGCGAATACTAAGCACTTATTGTATAGCGCGCAGTTTTAGTTCACTTTCTGCTGTTTGGCAGGATTGCAAAGCATTGGTATATCATTTTACAATTACTAGGGTTGATTCTTCCTTATACTGAAGAAAAAAAAAGGCTGATGTATGTATGAAGGTTGGTTGAAAAAAATGACATCAGGGGAGTTAATTTTAGATCTATCTTAGCTGTGGGATGATCTTCAAGATCTTTATGAATTAAATTTGAAATTACAAAAACGGAACATACATTTGTATTTCTCGAAAAAAATGATCAAACGTCTTGCTCAAATATTTGAAGACAGCCAAATATAGCCAGGACCATAATCGTAAAAAGCCACCACTGCCAACAAATGCCTCCAGGAGGTTTTCATACACAAGGAAGACAGAAAGGAGGACTCACCAATATGTCGTATTTCAATTCATGGATATCTGAAAATATCTATAGAAAAGAAATTACTAGATGATGAAGAAACTGGTTTACTTAAATGGGCCAGAGTGCTAGATCCAAAACAATGGCAAGAAAGAAGTTCAAAATTATTTACTTTCTGAGAGGCAGAAATAAGGAAATTATCAAGAAGACTTCATTTGAATGAAAGGGAGATGATTCAGAGTTTCAGAGATTACATGTAAAAAAAATATTCCAGAAGGATTATTTCAATTAATGCACCATCTCGATATGATTCCGATATCTTCAAGTAAATTTGAAAGTGTTTTTTCACAGATCAACTTTATTGTAACCCTTTCGAGAACTTCATTGTTGACTAAAACAATATCGGTAGTGATATTCATCAAAATTGTTGGACCTCTTCTAGGTCTGTTCAGTCCAACAAAATGTGTAGAATATTGGTTCCTTTATGGATATCATTGAGCAATAGATGAAAATGGCAAAGTAAAAATCAAGACATTGAAACTCCTGAAGACATGAGTAAAAATTGGAATTTTTACGATTTTTTTTAATATTCATGTAATAAATTATTTTAAAATTTTGTCTAGTTTTCCGAATCAATAAATATAATTAGAATTAACAGATTTATTATTTAATTCTATCAAATTTTTCCCAGTAAGTTCCAAAATGCAAAAAAATGACCTTTAACATCTTGCTAAACCATAAATTTCTTTTGAAATTGAAAGCATGGTACTAAAAATACACACCTTTATTTGAGAAAACTCAGTATAATCGCCTATTATTTTAGAAAAAATGCCCTGTATATATATATATATATATATATATATATATATATATATATATATATATATATATATATATATATATATATATATATATATATATATATATATATATATATATATATATATATATATATATATATATATATATATATATATATATATACACTCTTTCACAAAAAAAATATACGCACCCAGAAGAAATCGAGCTACTATCACGAAACTTTTCAAGAATGTAATCTGGTAAAAGATATGCAAATGATTAAAATTCCGTCTCCAATGAGACAAGGGTAAGCGCGCTATTAAAATACGCAGCTGGGAGAGTTTAAAAGCATAATTGCTCGTACATTAGCGTTATTCAAACAAATCTGTCGACTTGGACGGTATTGTGACTAGAGATGCCACTGAGACGTAACCGGCGACAGTACGAAAAATTCTCGGAATTTGTTATTCGGAATATAGTTGACAGGAGGAGGAGATAGTAGCATTCTTGACAAGACCTCAGAGAAGCAGGTTGGTCGAACAGGCGTATCGGCCGCCACCTCGGTAGGAGCGATATGGTAGTGGCTCGGTGTTGGCAACAATGGATCACCGAAGGGATAGTCTACTGTCGAGGAGTATCAGGGCGACCCAGGAACACAAATGCACGCGAGGATCGCGCAATTATAAGACAGGCCACGTCCGCACCAACATCGTCGCTAGAATTGGTTCGACGCTATTTACCACCTTCCAGACATCCGCTGGTATCAAGGGAAACCATTCAGAGTCGACTGACGGACGCAGGCATAAGGAGCCGACGTTTACTAAGACGTCAACCATTGACCCCAAATATATATATATATATATATATATATATATATATATATATATATATATATATATATATATATATATGTGTGTGTGTGTGTGTGTGTGTGTGTGTGTGTTTGTTTCAAGACGGAAAATAATCACTATCTAGTTATTTATATAATCCATTAGTGACCACTTATGTTTAATTAATCTATTAAATTACAAGAAATAGAAAAAAAAAATAATAATATATTGCCACGGAGCGGAAATTTTATACCACCTCAGTTAGTAGCTCCGGTTGCATTTTTTTTTTATTTCACACAGTGTCAAGAAGTTTATCACATTATTTAAGATAGATGAGAAAGGATTTCGTAACTAATGATTATCTGAGACTTAAAAAAAGTGAATAGGGACAGGACAATATAACAGGGGGGAAATATACATATTAGAAGTCAATAGAACATTGAAATCTTCATAATTTATATGGTGCATAAAAGTTCTCTAGCAAATAATCATAATGGAAAATAGACCTAAGTAAGCATATATAGTCACGTACGGTATGCATACAGGAGTATTATTAACATAAATCATAACACGTGTGTAAAGGATTTATTAATAATGCTTAGCGTATGAATCTGCAAATAAATGTTTAGGTCTGTAAGCTGATAAATTATGTGTAAGCCAGATACTTTATCAGCTTTCAGACCTAAGCATTTATTTGCAGATTTTATTTAATTTTTGCGCGAATTAATTCTAAATTAATATTGAAGTTACATTTGCTTAATTAATAATTTACATAAATTCCTCGTATCATGCGTAAATAATTCATAAAATATATTGGTTTTTCATAACATAAAACATGATTAGTATTAACTCTGTGTTACGATAAAACAAATTCTACAGTTCTCGTAGATTAGTAATACCTAGATTTCCTTCGTCTTCATCAAAGATCGAATTGAACCCACTGTATTAGGAAAAAAAAAATTTTATAAACTTAAATTAATACTTTCAAATCTAAAATGATACACTGGAACACATTATGTTTGGTTTGATAGATTACAAGCAAACATTTTCTTTCACAAACATTAAAGAAAAAAAATTCTTTAGGAATCTTAATTCTATAAGTTATTTTAATTTATTTTTTTTTTTATTTTTTTCGATTCTGTAAAGTTTAAGTAGCAAAGAATAAAAATCAACATTCCACTTTGAAAATATAATATTCATTATTTTAAAATTTTCGACTACACATAATTGGTAATGTCATAGGTTATTAGTAACTGCGTGAATAAATCGCAAATAGATTATAAAACAATGCAAGAATTCATATCTTTATTTTACTTTCGATAAAAAATAAACCATTGGTAAAATTCTATTAATAAGTAAATAAAGTTTCCAGATACTATAATTTATCTTTTTTTCAAAAGAACGCATTCAATCAATCATTTAGTGGTGTATTTCACTGTTTTACGAGGAGTAAAAGAAGTTTTAAAACCTGAAAACTAACCAGATATCTCTAGAGCACTTTTATCTCTAGAAAAAACTCAAAAGAAGTACAAACAGTCCAAAGCAATATAAAAGACCTTTCTTTCCGAAAGCTAAAAAGTTACAATTAGTAAACAGAACGATACTATGTAAGACAGACAAGAAATAGAAAATGTACATAATCTGAAAAATCCACTTTCAAAGCAAGAAAAAGAATTCGGAGATCTCTTGTGTTACCCAACTATTTCTTTTTTCAGTCCAATTTCTTTTGAAAGTCTTAAGTGGAAAATGTAACAGGATTAGTTTCTTGTTAAAGTTCTTAAGTATTGTTGTTCTCTTTATGTTATATTTATGAATTTAAAAAAAAATGAAACTTTACTTTTGAAAGGTGTGGGAAATGATAAATATTTTATACTGGTACACTTCACTTGAAAAATGAAGTGATGTGTAATGTTACTTATTATTGTTTTTATTTATCAAATATACTTCAAACTTTCTAGTGTTTTCTTAAGTAGGTACTATATTTAACTATGTTGTGTAATAAAATGTTAAAATATCTCATTTCAATATATATATATAGATATATATGTGTGTGTGTGTGTGTTATTTAGTTAGATTACTAATAAGAAACATAAAAAAAATACTAACATTCATAAAGTTTCCATCCTTTTGTTTGCGTTTCAAAATTTAACACTTTGGCTTTTAAAGAAATACTTTTTAGGTTAATAATATGTTTTTATAGACTAATAACTTTAATTCAATGCCTTAGATACAAATTAGATTTATGATCCTTACATTTCCTTTAAATCATTCCTTTAGTTATTAAGACATTTTAATGCATTCATAATTTTAAAATAAATTATTAAAAGTTATCAAAATAAGAAAAAAATTGCGTATTGTTAATGTGGCACTATCTGAAATGTATTTGCAAAAACCCAAATTTCATCATATTAAAGCAAATATGTTTCCAGACATGTTGTAACATACTGAAACTTTAGCTTCCCCTGTAAATTTGTTTTTGAGTCCTTACGCAAAAATTACTGACTTCAAAGGATTTCCCCCTTTTAAAGATTTGAAGCCAACTCAGAATCAGTAGTGAATCAATTTGTGAACTTTTGTAGCATTGAATCCCACACGAGGTTAAAACTTTTTCCCTTTATCGAAAAACATTCAGACGTGCCTGCAAATGTAAAATTTGTAGGAGGTATTTTTAATGAGAATTTCTATAACAGCGAAATTTTGTTCTCATTAATTCAAATTCTGATCTGAGTTTTGAGACTTCATTTTTTTGTTGTTAATGAATAACAGTAATCGATCTGACATTATCGATGATTAATCACGAAGCAATAATATTTCAAAAAAGGATTTTCTTTCTAGATACCATCTCAGACAAGATTCACGAGACGTAATGTAAGATATATCGTCATTGTGACAGTTACCTGAGTGAGGTCGGTGAAATAATGCTTTTTTAGGAGTAATGATGGATATATAAAATTGTCTATTTTGACCTACGTATACAGATATAGATTACTAATTTTTAATCTTCAATATGCGTTTAATAACTTTATATCTGGTGTACTACTAATGTAAAAGTCTGCATAATATTTAAAATGATGTCTTATTCAAAAATATTATTTGGGTAATTTAGGTGCTAGTTTATGCCCCTCATACAAGTTTTAATGTTATTAGAACAACTTGCATTATTTATATGTTTAGAACATCAGAGTTAAATTGAGAATTATATTAATGATTCCAAATGCGTGAATGTTTTAGTTCAGATAGCTTTAAAATGACTTAGGAGGACAAATAATTAAGAATAAGTAATTAGGGTGCATAGAACATTATATTTAAAAAATGTTATGTGTTTAAAATATATTATTTTCTATGCACCCTAATTATTACTAAACATATATTTTGAAATTGATGCAGAACATTAAATATAAGTATGTATTGTAGGAAATTTTACAGTGACAAGATATGTATTGTAGGAAATTTTCAGTATAAAATATTATAGTGTTAAAGATAAAACTGATGCTTTAATAGTGAGGATGTGAATAATTATATTATTTTTTGTTCAAAAAAGTGTCTATTTTTAGGGGGAGGGGTGAGAGTTCGGTTTTCTATTTATTAAAATCCCACTACAGACCACCAAATCTTAAATAAACCTTTATAAACCAAGTGAATCAAGTACCGTGTTATACTTAGTTGACTATAATCAAATCTCGTCTGATTAAACAATAACACTCTGTTTCGTAAATTAAAAATGCGAATTACAATTAAGAACATCCAGAATTACTAACAATAGCAGCCTTTCTTAAACTATAAAAATGGGTTTTATTCAAATAATCTATATAGAAATGAATTTGCAATACCTGGGACACTGAAGCCATGGAACATGCAAATTTTAATTTCAAAATAAATCATGTAATTAAATAACTATACATTTTAAAAAAATTAAGACTTAACATTACTGATTTCTGCTTGCAAAACTTTCTTTTGGAAGTGGGAAGTCAGTTTGGTTTATTTAATTATCAAAATTGTACAAGGCGAAACCCAGTTCGTAAGTAAACCTTGTAAATAAACTCTATCAAATACCTTCATAAAGTTACTTGCCTATAATCAAAACCCGTATAAGAAGGCAGTAAAGAAAGCTTAGGAAATAGAATTAGTGACTAAGAATGATTGGCGTTACGTCTAGGATGTATTTAATGTGAGTTAGAGAAAGGGATGAAATATCTGTCTTTCAGCACTGGGTTTCCGGGCGTGAGTTTCTGGTCAGGAGAATATTTCGTAAACACAGTTCATTGATTATTTTTCTCTATTTTTAATTTTACGCCCAAAATAAGTAACAATAGAACTTTAGCTTACTCCATTCTGGCTGCCTACAATCCATTTGTTTTATAAGCGACAGGTAATTTTTTGACAAAAATCTGAAACACAAAATTTATAGAAGTACATCGATTAAATAACCAAGCATCTTATGATTTTACTTTTTATGTCTATAAATCTGCTTTTTCCCTCTTTTTTAAGTGTGGAGGCACTTGGTTCTTCATAAAAGTTGGGAGACATTCGCCTTAAAAATCAGTTACTAGTTTGGAAGAAATATAAAATAAATCTCTACGAAATACGGAAAAGCATGTATAATGGAGGTATAAAAAACGGCAAAACTCTCATTGATATACAAACATTACTCCTCACTGATTCATAGATATTGAAACTCATATATATATATATATATATATATATATATATATATATATATATATATATATATACGAGTATTCAAACCTGTTAATGTGGGGTCCTTTTTGTGTGGTTTATGTAATAAAACGTCCTCGAAAATACCTAATATGAATAAAACGTATTAAAAAGTAAGAAAATAACTAAATTAAGTAACAAATTATCTAAATGAGAATTTTAAGTTTTTTAAGCGATTTTTGGGGCGTTTTTTATGCGGTCCCTATCTACCGCACAGAAACAAGTTTGAATGTACAGCATATGCATTTGGATAGCACAGAAATACACACATTATCCGTTTCA
Source organism: Dolomedes plantarius (assembly GCA_907164885.2). Classification (NCBI taxonomy): domain Eukaryota; kingdom Metazoa; phylum Arthropoda; class Arachnida; order Araneae; family Dolomedidae; genus Dolomedes; species Dolomedes plantarius. The sequence continues at coordinate 187,172,987 of OU015497.1, forward strand.
AATTTCTCTCTCTCTCTCTCTGCGTTTGTCATTACGCATATGTATGTAACAGACTATAATCTTTATACCACGTTTTCGAAATTTATGCTAACAATTACTGTATACTATTTTACTTATTTTGTGAGTTCAAATATTACCAAAAACAATTAAGAATTAGGATTGATGATAGAAGAAATATTCATGTATTTTTCGCTTTCGGAAGTATTTTAAAAGCGGCTTCTAAGCAAGACTGGATCAGTAAAGTAGGTAATGGTCCCTCATCTCTTAGTTTCCAAAATTTTTGCAAGCATAAAATCCAATAAAGACAGATACTAGAAATTATAAAACTTTTTTCCTATGTTTACAGCATTTTTCTTCAGTTATTTGTATCTATCTATCTCTCTCTCTCTCTCTCTCTCTCTCTCTCTCTATATATATATATATATATATATATATATATATATATATATATATATATATATATATATATATATATATATATATATAATGTGTGTGTATATTTTATCATTATAATATTGTCTGATATCAAGTAATTTGATTACGAGGTTGTGTCTGCTTATTTTTTTATCTGCGGATATGCTTTACTGTACAAAGAATTTTTTAGATATGTCAATAAAAGGGTAGTTAGGGAAACAACGTCACTGTGATTAGACCTAATGGGGTTTTAATGCTATCTACTTTTATCCCTTGATGTCCATGGTAGAACTTGAGATTTTTTTTATGAATCTCATCAGATCTTAATAGTAAATAATCGATTTTAGAAAAAAAATTAGCAATGTCATCTAAATAATTTTTAGTTAATTTGTCAAATAAATAATATTTTAAAAATTTTGTCTCCGAACGTAAATTTATAATGCAGATGTGACAAGCACTTTATGTTTTTCTTTTCTCTCAAATGACTTTTGTTTCTTATTAAACTTTTTTATAACTTTCCGCTTTTGTTAGCGTCTTAAAAAAGGCAAAATAAATATTTTAATCCAGATGTTTGAATTATTCCATTTTTTATAGTTCTGTGGTTTGTAGTAAATTTCTACGAAATTGACATTTTCATTAGTATATTACAACATAATTTTTTTATTGTGTTTTCTTTCAAGAGTTTTTTGAATTTTCATTTTGCACTTCTTGCAGTGTAACGCTTGTCAAAGATATTTACAAATATTTCAACAAACATATTTTTTCCGTTTATATATTTCCAAGTGTTCTTCCCTTTATTGTTTTCAATGGACAACTAAGGTACCAAATATAATGACAGATAAACTCTTCTATATATAAATTCACTTATAATTATTTTTTAATCGAAAAATTTAAAATTGATTCATTACTATAAATTTAAAACGCCTTATAATTGTAAATAATGTAACAAAAAAATTAATTTTCAGTATTTCAGTATATTTCTCCTAGTATAAAATTTGTTGCTAAAGCAGTTAGAAAATATTAGTTATTTAGTTCGCGCAACTATCAAATATATGTGTTTTAATTGTTTTTAAGCTTGAGATAAAATACTGAAATACTGATTTTCTTCATCATGAATGATTTGCAAAGCTGATGGTGCACATAAAGTGGAAAGTAAGAGTTATTTAAGACGTAAATTACTGTAATGTTTTACGTTTCAGATATTTTGGAAAAATATGTTTTTTTCATTCTGACCATGAATGAAAAGAAAAGGAAAAAATAGGATTTTTTTTCATTCTGACCATTGCCAGGTGATGGCCAAATAGCTAGGGCATTCGGTTCAAATCCTTTGGGTTCGAATCCCACTCTTGGTAGGGATATTTGTAGCCGTTCGGAATCGGCTTTAAACTGTAGGTCCCGGTCTAATTAGTCCTCGTGTAGCAAAAATTTGACCGTAGCTCTTCAAACCTAACCTAACCATTCTGAACAACCTATATCTTGCATTTATAAAGTATTAAGAAGGTAAATTATCAGTTAAATTATTTGTAAATGTCTGCCTGCTATATGTTTTGTTATTTTAAAATTATAGGCTTATTTTCTCCAGCCTAAATGACTTGTAGACTGTTAAGGTTGCTGTGTACTAACCGTATTGAAAACGTTCTCCTCAGTGTTAACCCAAGACGAAAATGTATCCAAGGATATCAGACTTGAATATAAAGTTTTTAAAAAAATTACACCGTTATAGAGAGAGACATTTTACACCTTGGGGTATTTTTCGAATTAAAAAAAATGCAAATAATATTTTTAAAATTAAATTTTCGGAAAAAAATATAGTAAAGTGTGTTTTAAATGCTCCTAAATTCCTTTTGGTGGACGAAATTTAGAAAATGAATCCTGTTGCACTGTACAGAAAAGTTCAGACTATCTGAAAATACCACTTTTATTGGATTAACAGTATTTATGTAGCTGTAAATAGTAGACACATTTTCTCCAAAAGTTAACATTGAGGTGAAAAAATCCAATAGAGTTAGTACACATCAGCCTTAAGGTAAGAGGGTGAAAAGCTCAATGAGAGTTTTGCCGTTTTTTATATCATTGATATAAAAATATTATTATAATATGAAAAATTATTATAATATCAATGATATATAATGAATGATATATAATGAGTTATAATGAATTAATTTATCCTCACAAAACATTACTTATCAAATTAAATTTATCTTAATACACTAAAATACACTTATAAAATTATATCTGAAAATATCAATTCTTATACAGGCTTGAGTACCCATTTTCAATGTACAGAAAATCAAACACACATTATTAAATCAATAAACTTTAAAAAATATTTACAAAATAACGAGACTGTCAACAGCATCAAAATCAAAAGCACATTTTAACGAGACCATGTTCTAAAATTTTCCAATAATCATACCAAAACTCATAATTTTTCAACACATGATGAAATTTCAATTTTCAAAATTTTACCAATATTTATGCTTAATATTCTGCTATCTAGCTCCCCCCCCCCTCTGAAAACAAAACAGGATTGTATGGATCAATTTCCAGAAAACAATTTCCAAAATGCATTTAATCCCTTTACAATATTAAAATTTCCATTTGTTATTACCAATAGTTTCAAATTGTATCAGAAAATTTTTTTTTACTAATTTAATTTGTCACCACAATTTCCAAAATTTACACAGAATATTCACATTTTACATATATTAGTTACTAATACTAATTTTTCATCAAAACCATTTCAAAATTTTCAAATTTCAACATTTTAATTACAAAAATAATTCAATCTTCACTTTTTAATTGCAAATTTTATCATTTAAAATATACCTGCAATTATTTTTCTTAAAATCGTTTTTATTTCTGTCTATTGTAATTCCTTTTAAATTTCTCACCTTAACCTTGAGATTCTTGTATCAACATTTTAAAAATTATCGTTATCCTTTGATGAAGAATTTTGTTTGGTTCATTTCATTTTCGTCAATTTTTGGCAGTCCCGGAGAGCCACGGAAATCCTGTTTCGCACTCATCCCAATGCTGGAAAAATTTCGTGAAGAAAGAAAAAAAAATTCCGCTGACGTTTCACACACAAAAAATTTTCGATGAGAGAAGATGGCACAACACCACTGACACAGCTCATAACAGCCATGTTGCCGCTTGATGACACCCTGATTCAATTAATTTTGAAAAACGATGAATAATTTTTAACTTTGGTTTTTGAAGCACAAAATGTAGAACACTTTTAACGATGAGCAGCCGAAGATTTTGATTTAATGATAAATTTTTCTTGGAGAAACCAGCGTGTCAAATTGCGAATCCTGGGCGACTTATGTTGGAATTGGTTTTTCTTCACTCCCATAATCAACGTTATCATTAAATACTTAGCAGTCGACGAAGGTTCGGTGGCGAGGCAATACAGAATCCAATCTGAAAACACTGACGACAAATCCAGTATCATATAATAACATGTATTAAATAATTTAATGACTCTCAGCTCCATGCTAAATAATTTGTTTCCCAATCTCCATTAAAATCCTGTGCGCCCAACGACACATGTCTTTTCCCGTTGCTATCTGTTCATGGCTCTGAAAATAAATCCTTTCTTCCCCACCTTTTAACCAACGCTTAGTGATGCTCATTACTTATGCGTAATGTCATAACGTACAAGCTCCTTTGCTGACGATGCATTTCTTAGCGCCAACTCCAAGCCTACGTCTACTTAAATTCTCCCATGTGGTTCTGCGGAATTGAATCAAGTCGAACCTTAATCGCTATTTTCACTGCAATACTTTACACCGCTGATTTTGAACTCCCAGAATTTACTTGTCAAATCCTATTTTTTCATAACTAATATCCCGTTTTAAGGTCGTGCGATCGCCCCCCCCCCATATTTTATAGTCTGACACACACACACACACACACACACACACATATATATATATATATATATATATATATATATATATATATATATATATATTTATTTATTTATTTATTTATATACATAAATGCTTTTAATATAAAATAAAGTTCTTAATTTGTGCTAAATAAATATAGATATAGGGTGTTGTAGGGAATATTTTCATCTTAAATGTCTTTGGTATAGACATTTAGGTTGCGAAACTTAAAGAAAAAATATTTTCCATAATTGATAGCCGACATACAATCGGACTTATGCATGCAAAAACTGGTGACTAACTCTATGTTCTCTCTTACTGGCATTAATACCTGTCCTCAACTGTGATGCATTTCCAAAGATTAAACAACCATTCTAATAGAGTAAAGTTGATCGTTTACATTTATTCTGAATGATGGACACTTTTTTGTTGTCTTTTCGATATCAGACATGTTTTTGTTGCAAAATTTTAGGTCGAAACTGTATAGATCCTGTATCTTTATATACATAAAATAGTTTAATTAAAAGCTTTCATTTCCTTCTGGCATCATGAACTTAGATTTATTGGCCAAAAGTTTGCGTTATCAAAAATTTAAAGTGAAGCTTCGGCAAGAGATAAAAAATTGCATTTAGGGAAATGCTGATAGTATTTCCCTAAGTGCATTCCAGAACGGCAACTAAACCTTTTTAGATCCTGTTTTGTCAACAATCTACTGTGTCTTGCTGCATTGACATAAAATTTTATTCCGAATAATATTAGTAAAAAATGATTAAAAGAAATTTTTCACAATACTAAATTGTTAAAAATAATTATAACTTATATATTTATAGTTCGTATTACCCGTGCAGTATGGAAATGTGCCGATATAAGGAAACTACGAACTACAATAAAATAAAGAACAAAAAGTCTTATAAAAGAAAGAATAATAATAACAAAAGAACAATACTTGTAATTATAATTTAACAATAACAGTAGAAATTAAATTATTGAGTATGTAAAATTTCCTATAGAGGCTTTTAAATAACCACTTCCGCAGAATTAAAAGTTTTAGAAGAGTTTTTCCATTATTGATCCCGCACTGTCTAGGGGTTGTTGGCGGGCCTCTAGTGGATACGGTTAATCCACGAATATTTCATCTGCACTTTATCTTCACTCTTATTGTTGTTGAACATATTAAAAAGGATAAACAAAATAATAAATGTCACTGTAAGACAAGTGTATACATTTAACCTATATGAAGAGTATACACAACCATACTACTCGATGAGGGCAAGAGAAACATTAATAGTAACTGTATATCCGTTTAACTGCTATCTAAATGCAAATACGGTGTTTATAGAACTAAATTATTCGCATGTACATAGTATAATGTTTAGGACATAGTTTTATACAGTCCAGGACATATTTTAAAATAAATTATATCTGTATAATGATACAGGTTGTAAAACTTTTGAAAAACCTCTTCATTATCAATGGCATACTGACGAGTTCTAAAGCGCGGTGATGTCATCAGCGCCCCCGCACTTAGAAATTTAATGGATAATGCTGGCCCTGAAGCTCTAAGGAGAATTACAAAATAAAAACTGCAGTCATTTTAATTTTCGAGTTCATATCCCAGTCAAAATAGAACCGATTTTGACGAATGGCTAAAAAAATATGAAAGTTTTGAAAATTGGAGGAGATGTTCATTTAGGCATGCTAATAAACATACTAAAAGTCGCCACCAATCAGACTTGAGCTGTCACCGTCATCTATGAAAATGTGAACACTTTTTTGGTTTTTTGCAAGTAACTTGAGAAATATGGATTTCGTGTAAAAAATTTGAATACAAAAATTGAAGAGCATTAAATTGTGACCAAAACATTATTTGCATTTTTTATAAGACTAATACGAACAAATATAATTGACATTGAAAGGAGCGAACTATCACACCGGGGACGCGGATGCGCGGGTCATTCCCATCTCGATGGGGGGTTGACCCGCGCATGTGCACCAAAAGTTTTGCATACTCAAGTTTGTCAAATCGCTGTCAAAGCTCGAGAGAAAGTGGAAAAACATCCAATACATTGTTATCAGGTTGTATTGTGAGATTTGGTGGATTCTATCGTATTATGGCATAGTTAGGATGCATTGGGTATATAACGGCTGGAGGAGGGTAAAAATAAATACTTACTTTGGTGTAAGCAACTACGTCAGTAGAAAAAATGTTGTATGGCCATGCATACGCCAGAAAAATCCTAGCTAATTTAATTACCCAAACAGCTTTAGCAAAACTAATTTTTTACGCCATGGATATATCTGATTTCAAAAGCAATAATCTCCATGGGTTGTTTAGAGATTTTGCTACTAAACGACTATCGCTAGAAACCATAAACGGACATACTCATATATGAGCCATACTATATGTGATTAAAATGAGGATGACTTTGAAGCAGTTGAAAGAGACTGGCCCCACTGCAGCCCTCTGGGTTTAGTACTTTCAGATGGTAAACCTTATGAAAGCTTGATCACCGTCAATTGTACGGTGAAAGTAAACGGTTTCAATATAGTAGTAAACCCGTTGTTGCTTTTTCAGAGGATAGCGATTGCTAAACAAATCGACGAAGACCTAGCATTTTATTTAGAATATGAGTTAGCTCCTTTTCCGTTGGCTCTGTTTAATGAAAACTGTACAACGATATTGGCCATGTACGACGTTTTTGAAGTTCCAAACAAAGACCTTAACCTCCTGAACTGCGTCAACATTGTGGATAGTGGATTTCTCCTACACCGTGTCAAATAGGGAACACAATTAACTTTTTCGGCTGTTTGCACAATTAAGTTAACTATATAAAAAATCACTATGGTACCAGCTGTATAGTCGTTTTTAATGGCTAATCCAAAAACACTAACAGTATAAAAAAAATTGAACAAAATATACTGTCTATTGGGAAAAAATCTGTAGGCATAAACTTTCATGGATACATGCTAATTACTGTTCAACAAGAATAGTTCCTTTCAAATGAAAACAGCAAGAGCGAAGTGATCAGAAATCTATCAGTTCAGCTGGAAAACAATGGGATTCTATTCGGACAAAGTAATGACGCCGCCGATATTTTCATTGTAAGTACTGCAATTAATGAAGTATGTTCTGGTAACAACATCGTTGTAATCATTGGTGAAGATGTTGACCACCTGGTTCTATTAACAGCTCTCACTCCTACTGAAAAAATACATTTTCCTTGTCAAACCACGCAAAGGGAAAACAAAGAAAAAAATATATTCATCAAATAAAATACAATCATCGGGACATACCAAAGTATCCTTTTTCTCCATGTATTCAGTGGATGCGATACTATTTCTTCAGTATCCAACAAAGGAAAGAAACTTTGTGTAAAAATGTTCCAAAGTAAAGATATGGAACACAACATGACAGTAGTTAATAAATGCAACCCATCGCACAATGATGTTGCTCAAGCAGGAGAATGTTTTGGGGCTGGAAACGACAAGAGAAAACCCTTGTGCCCATCACAATTATGGATGCAGTGGCTCCCGATTCAGTTTTAAGCATAGTGTTTTGCTACTGTAAGACTGACTGGGAAGAAAGATGAGTGTGTCGGAAAGCATACATCAACTGCACAACGGCCTGCAATAACTGCAATGGGATATGTCACAACAACATACCCCATTTAAGTTATTCCCTGTAGATCATGGTGATCCAATAAAAGGAATTAATGAATGAGATGATGCTAGCTGACCCATAGACTATGTTTTCACGACTGACGACGGGAACAATCCATTGCACGTCAACGATAATGGAGACAAGCTTAAAAAATTATACACAATGAAAATACGGTAGAAAATACACCTAAGTTTATTACATTAGTTTATAAAATTAATAATGATCAATTATCTACATACAAAAATACATTAAAGGCTATTTTCTTGTATTTAAAGAATGCCACAATGAGGGAATAGAGATAATTCAAAGGAAAGCGCCTACAGAGAGACTTGGATGCTACTTCCATAATCAACGCGCTTTTAATAATCAATATTTTGGTACATGTTAGGGTTACGACAAAATGTATTTATTTATTTTGTACACAATTTGATTTTCTTTAATTTTTGTATTAAACTTTTTTTACATAAAGTTAATATTTCCCAAGTTATTCGCAAAACACAAAAAAGCCTTTAAAATCTATAAACAACTCATGGAGATTATTGCTTTTGAAATCAGATATGTCCATGTCGTCAAAAATTATTTTTGCTAAAGATGTTTGGGTAAATAAATGAGCTAGAATTTTTCTAGCGTATGCATAACAAGGCAACATTTTTTCTACTGACGTAGTCACGTACATCAAAGTTAGTACTTACTTTAACCCACCTAGAGCCATTATGTACCCAATGAAGCCTAAGTATTACAAAAAAGGATAGAATCCACCGTCAATTATCTTTGTTCGTGTTAGACTTATAAAAAAAATGTAAATAATGTTTCTGTTCACAATTTAATGCTCTTCAATTTATGTATTCAAATTTTTTCATTAAATCAATATTTCTGAAATTACTTGCAAAAAAACCAAAAATATGTACGCATTTTCCAAGATGGCGGTGAAAGCTCAAGTCTGATCGGTGGGAACTTTTAGTGTGTTCAACAGTATGTCCAAACAGACATCTCCACCAATTTTCAAAGCTTTCATATTTTTTTAGTCATAAAACCTATTTTGACTGGGCTACCAGAATAATCTCTGATGGAAACTTGAAATTCACGTGCCGCTGTATGTATCCCGGGTCCACTCGAAGTGTTGGCAATTTAGGTGTGATGATGTTATTTGAGTCTAAATATTTGTGCAAGTAGTGCAGGTGAATACTCTCGCTGAACGGCTGCGGTTTAAGTGTGATATTGTCATCTACGTTTCTACGCTTTATGATTTAATGGCTGATTTATGTCCTAAGCGTTAGGGAATGCGTTATGAAATGGCATTTCTTTCTGGTCCAAAATGATTTCAAATCAAAACCAGAAGACCCCGTGAAACTGTATTGAATATCTTTAGAATGTTCGAGTGGTATCGGTTCGTAGTGTCATCTGCATCCCATATTTTTGTATTTCAACAGTTAAATCAGGGCTTGGAGTGCTGCAGGAAGATGAGTGTAACGCGGCAGCCATTTTTGAATAACCAGAATGTTCTCAACCGAAAGTGGCTAGACTGTACCAGTGATGGTGATGCGGCGGCAGTTTAAATAGGGTGACATCATCTGCACTCTAGCATTTTACGTTAGTATTATTTAGCCCCTGGAGTCCTATGAGGTGCTACAGAAAAACCTTCGTCATTTTTTTTTCATTTGAAAAACGATCTCAGCTCGAAATTGGTATGTTCTCCTCCCTGTTGACGATTCTGAAGTAGAGGCAGTAGTTAAAATGCGATGATATAAGTCACACTTTTTTAAGATCTAACGGCTACATACGGTCCTGGGGACCTAGGGAAAGGTCGGAGAAAAGCGGTGCCATTTTTTTAAAGTTTAGAATTATGTCAGCTCAAAATCTAAATTCAAAATCTAAATTCACTCTGTTAGTGCCTATCTTTTTGGGGAATCTTCCTCGACGAGGCCGCGATTTAAATGCGCTAGCATCAACTGCAGTTTAGAGTTATACGTTTGAACGTCCAATCGGAATATGGGTTCATCAGTAGCGTTCATAGAAAATTGGAAACATTTTTTATTGCCCTCAGGGCATAGTAGCGGCCCTAAGTAATGTACGGATGTATCTCATCTGAAAACCTGAAATCGTCTTTAGGAAATGCTTCCTTCAGAGGCAGTAGTTTAAATTTAGTGTCGTTATCTACACCAACATTTTTCGTTTAAACATTTTAATGAGACCTTAGGGTCCTAAAGCAATCCGGAGAATGAGGTAGCCTTTTTTTTATATCATATGTGGAAAAATCTCATTTTGAAACTGGGTGTCGAAACTCCTGTGTAAAATCAGTTGCTCTAGACGCGGTGGTTGTTAAAATGAGACGACATTATCTGAATCGCAGCATTTTGAGATTTAATTCACTAATTTTTTTAATAAATAATTTTTGGTAGTACTTTAATCATCTCATTTCCCAATATTTTAAAATTTTCTTCGAAATAAAGAATTTGAGTCTGTCATTCTAAATGAATAATAACTCTCACCCCATTCAGTAAGAACTTAAGCTACTGTTTATTGAGGTCTGACTTTGATAATTTTCAAATCATCATAAAATAAGTAATATTTTATAAAAAAAAGAACTTAATTTTTAAAGATTTGGAAAGAATTAATGTAGTTATCTACCAATAACATATGAAACACACTTATCTTTTTTTTAACAGTTTACATTGTACGTGTTTCGGGATTCTTAACGTAAATGAGTGTTTTCATTCAACTTCGAAAAAAAACATTTTGATGAATGGAAGTTCTTTGAGAATTAAGAATGTTGGTTTTTCTTTTTTTTTTCTTCTTTCAATTTCTCTTTCGGAAATCATTTCCAAATTTAATTGGATTTAAAAGTGTATCATAGTTTTTTTTTCTCAACATATACTAGCTAAAAATGCATGTAGACTAAGCATGCAGTTTTGGTAATGTTCAGATTTATAAGTTTTGCAATAAGTCTAAGAGAAATGAATGGTTGCAAATAAGAAGAAAGCAAAATGTGTGTAATAGTTATAAATAATAATACTTGAAATGATAAAATTTTCGATAGTAAATATTTTCAACGGCAATTTGGAGGGAAATTGTATTTGTTTTAGTTACGCCTGATCAAGTTTACGTTTAGAAGGTGCAACAGTGGAAGAAACTTTACGGAAGTCAGTAATTTTTTTTTTATATCAGAATTGAGGGAATGTTATATGTCTAATCTTGAAAGATTGGATATTTTACAAGGTTGTGGTGCATGAATTTATCATACTAACTGTACTATTTTCGTATAACTGGGCATTGAATTCAGCTTTCAGTCATTCATATATTATTAGGCTCAGATATCTGTTTTCTATCTTGCTAAAATTTTATAAAATCCTAGGACATATATCAAAAGAACCTTTCAGTAGTTTTAAAGAAGTTTTCAAGAAAACTGTAAAAATCATTTGCAAAATGCGCCTATTTCAGTCTTCAATAGATAATGAAAATTCCGTAATAAGTTATGAATGTGAAGCTTCAAATTAAAGCAAATTTTGGGAAAGGTGATAGATAAGTCATATTTTTTCCCCTTTATTGTGTGTTTTTAGATCTAAATTAAAAACAAAATTAGTAAGTGTTTTCGCTTTGGTCCAAAAAACTCCTCATCTCCATTTGCTAACGTTCATCTTCCATATACCAAGCCAGCTTCCCTTTCATTCAAAAGTTGTTAGATTTCTTTTAGGAAATATTAAAAAAAAATTTCAAAATTATCAGTACTGATTAAAGTGAATCATAAATGCATATTAATTTTCCTATTGATACAAGTTATATTATTATGTATAATTAAATAAAATGTTAAAATTCTTATACAATCGTAGCATTGCACCGGAAACAAAACATTTATTTATTTATTTTATGTACACAATTAGGTCCTTGCACATCTACTACAGGTACTTTATACATAAACTGTGCAAATGGTGAATGTAATATACGAGCGTGTCTAAATAAAACAAGAAAATATTAAACATAAAACAAGGATTTATAATAACCAAAGAAATCTACTTTATTGACTTCCGAATTGTCGGAAATGTCCTTTTACTTTCTTTGTAAAAAAAAAAAAAACTGGTTGACATATATCTTGATAAATTTGATAAGACAGAAACGTGCAAACCTCTAGTGTTAATTGCTTTTATCGAATAATAAATGAAAAAATGCTTGAAAATTGAAGGGCTCAAATATGTATCTGATATGTATCTTATATCTAAGTGTTTTATAATAGCCCGAAAGTACGTATAGCCAGCGACACTATTTTAAGATTTTAAGGTGTATTTGCAAATATTCGAATAAGAGGGAGCGTGTAAAAATGGATATTAACTGGAAGTCGGATGATCAAAAGGCTTTATTTGGAGAATTGCCTTAAATTTTTCCCTAAAATTAAAAAAAATGTTTTAACAATAATTTGTCCCTTATTTGCATGCAAGGTATTGAATGATCTTCTTGAATACTTTAAGTAAATGGAATTTAATAGAAATTTACTTAAGTTTTGAAAGTCGAATTTTAACTAAGTGCCTAAAATTTTACAGACACTGCTCTAAATTTTCTTTAATTATGCATTTCAAAATTAGGTAAGCTCACAGAATACGATGTTTTTTGGAAGAAGAAAAAACGTCCACCCAATTACGAAAATGGGATTGAATCGATACAAAAATACCCGAAAAATATTACAATCAATAGTGGGTTAACTACTAAATATTAAAAAAAGTATTTAATACTAATTTTTTTCTTCAAAATAATTTTTTCTCTACAGTGGTATATACCTTTTATAAAAGTTTTAGTTTGGCATAAAACATTTATTTTTAATCTAAATTTTTAATTTTATAAGAATTTTTCTTTCATTCTTATTTTATTGCTTAAATTACCGAGTTTTAAATAATTATTAAAGAATATCTTGTAAAACGCGGCGGATTAAATCTTTTGTCCTCGGTTGAAAGTTTTTTTGTATTTTTTAAACATATTGTATATATCTGTAAAAATCTCAGATGGCAAGCGGAATTAATGTTCTCTCTGTAAAATACGTTATCTTTGTGATGAGTTTGAAAAGAACAAATTTAAAGGAACATGGAAGTTTCTAAAATCCACATTAACATAATAAAAAGACGACTATAATTTAACACGTGTAGATAGTATTTCATAGCAAAAACAGGACCTTTATTCTCTTATCTTAATTTTGGATTGACCATATCAAGTATACATGAGCCGTTCAGGTTATTTAAAAGATATAACCGACCATAATCTTATATAACGGGCTAATTGAAATGCCTTGAATATAATTCCATTAACATGTTTGAACTTATCATTGACATATTTAAAATTTAAAGATATGTTTATTCTTACTTTTTGTTTTCCCGATTTTCAAGAAATTTTGCCAATTATTTTAATTGAAAGCAATTTTATGTTAATATGAAAATAACAAAAATTACTAAATATTTTTGCATTTTTAACATTTTATCTCCAATATAGCAATTATAAATATCCTAAACAAATTTCAAACATAAAATCTGAAAATGGGCGAATCAGTTTTTCGTTATTTGAAATGAAGCCTATCTGGGAAATTTCGCTCTGTGCAGACCTGTTTTCTAGCGACAGAACTTTGGATACGATTGTCATCGTGACAATAGTACTGAATGCCTGAGTGTTCTTAGGACAAACCTAGTCAGCTAGTCAACTGCGGGTACATCACACGGGTCTCTTACAATTCCCACGAAAGGACGAAATACATTAGACATCTCTTCATTGTGTCATAGCAGAACTCATCCATCATGGTGACAGTGAAGAAATTAGGGAGGGGGAAAGAAGAGGGACAGTTTTAAAGTAGAAAGACCAGGACGGGGTTTTACTGCTCAGGTGCTTTTGAATAGCTAACTAGAGGACGTAATTTTAAGTTTCAAGCGCTTTTCAAATAGCAAAATGCACTGCAAGTTTTCGCGGCTGAACCGTTTGGAGGGTTTAATCTGACAACGTTAAGCATGCGGAAATTAATGATTGATGCACTTTTATTATTTAAAATGAAGTTATGATATATTTTCAAAGATTTAAAAGGGATATTGATGGAGCAACACTGATTCTTCAAAACATTCTATAGGAACTGTTACACTTTTGGATATTTAGTTCAGCGTTGAGATTTTTTTTAATATAAAGTTTGTACTATTAACCTAGCTGCATTTGGTTAAATTTAATCATTTTATTAGCCCAATTATTTCATTTTAACATAACGAACGACTTTTCAATTTCCACTCGTAGGTATTTGTCAAAACTTTGAGTTGAAATTAATTAAAACGTGCAAAAAAGGACTGACGAGGACCCTACACTACGTGCAATCTGGAAATCAAATGGGGTGTCACATCACCAAGATATTTATCTTACAATTTATGCTTTGGGACAAACAACAGCCAATTCATTCGCAATCTTCACCGGTGCATTCGCATGAAAATTTTTTTATTAGAGTAAAGAAAACGCATGAAAAGTGATTTTTCGCAAAGTAATATTTGTTGGAATAGCCATACTCGTATCTTAAGGCCTATTTAGGTGATCATATTTCCCGTCATATCATTCGTCATTTCACATCTAGCATCATGCCAGACATTCGTGTAGACAGGAAAATATGGCCCTATATATGATATCAAGCTCGATATGAAGTGTGATGGAATAACCCTCATGCGTCATTTCGAGCTTCACTCCAAATGAACGCGGTTAAGCTTTCGTACGGGGTTGAACCAGTTCTCATATTCAAATCAATCTTTTTGGAGTAAGGAGTTACTATATTTAACATGATACGAGGATCCATCCATTCCTAAGTAATTCCTCCAATCACTGGATTCTGACTGCAGTTCTTTTCTGAGAATGAGTAGGAATATTTGTTTCTTTGCAACAACAAAGATTTGCAACATCCGGATCTCACTTTTCTTCTTTTCTCTCGAATTGCCTACAGTAAAAGCAAATGCCAAAGAAATCAATTCCAATACACTTAAATTATTAAAATGAATAATTATAAACTAATAATACACTATAAACTATAAATCAGAATATGAGCATAAAATGATAGTATAAAGCAATGTTTCCCAACCATGTTTGAGTCCCGACCTCCTTCAAAGATTTATCTGTATCCTCCCCCCCCCCCCCCCGACATCCTTCCCTGCTTATTTTCATTAAAAAGACCTTTATAAACACAGATAACAGAACATTAAAATGTATTTTTCACAGTTTATCTCAAACTAAATGTTTAATTTGACAAAAATGAAATTCGCAAGAAAAGGAGAACATTTATCAACATTCATTGCTCAGTCAAAAATGCGTAAAAGCAAGAACAGAACAGAACAGGACCTCAAGAAAAATAATGCTTCTACCGTATTGATTCAGAATTATATAACAGTACAAATAGAAAAGCTCTTACCTAAATAAAATTGTTTTATTCCGTCGGGGAAACTACAATAGTAATGCCAGGAGTGATAGCACAGACTGATCTAAGACAAACTGACTTTTAGAACTTGTGTACTATACAAAGTAAGTAACCACGATTTTCATTTACCACCAAACAAAGACGGTAGATTTTTAACGAACTGAGTTTGTGCTTTGAATGTTATTTTTTCCTTCAAAATAACATCACTGCCCTGCAGTTTCATGGTAAATAAATGTTGACAAATATTTCCGGTGAAATTACCTAAAAGGTCGTTTTAGTTTAATAAAACCGTGGTGACTCCTCAGAAAACACGTTAGTAAAGAGTTATTCTTATTTGGTGCGATCGGGAGCGAGATAAATAATGACGCAAGATAGGACGCGAAATATGATGGTCGGAATCGACCTTTATGGGCAACCAACTTCAAATATCACAAGTGTATATTTGTTAAAACCATCTTCCTGACTTATGAATTTCATGAAACAAATTAAAATACCGTCTTTATGAAAGAGATGAAAACTAATAAAATATTTTCTTATATGCATGCCGAATTCGTGCATTTAGTATAGTTAAACGATCCCACTGCTGTGAACTGCAGGAATCAACTATAATTATAAATATAATACACTATCTTTATATACCCGGCGTTGCACGGGTGTACCCTTAATAAAGCTTACTTGTATCATATATGTATATTTGTATTTTATGCCAATCGACATCCCTCTCCACTGGTCAGCATCCAATCAGCATATTATAATACCCCCCCCCATGCTGATGTCAGCATTAAAATTTTTCTTTCAAATTTGATATCCCACTGGATCCCGGCCCTTCGAGGAGTTTGAGGGCTTCCCCGTAAACCCTTGTGTGAAGAATAGGAAATTCTTCAAGCAGTCAGTCGTGTGAATATTTGATGTGTCTTTGTCACCCCTGTCCTTGGCAACAGAGGGGGGCGAACCCTAGTGTCAAGCTAACTGACTGATGGTCATCGCCGGACAGAGGGCGGTATTTCCTATACTTGTCTACTGGCAAGAGGGTGTCAGCTGGCGACAAATGCCACACACGGAGAGTCCGACATTCTTCATGCACAAAAGGGCGGTTCGTTACGCCCTATCGTAAGCCCTCGGCGTGAGAAATTCTCGAATGTTGGAAATAGCTGATGTCACTGATTTCAGCAAATCAACGTCGAAACACAAAAACCAACGCATGATAGGACGAAATATGTTCCAGGGAGGTGCTTAGAGTTTTCTTGGAGAACCTCGGACCGAAAAAGAGGCAGAGAGACTTGAGATCTACTCTCAGAAGGTGACTGATACCTGCGGCCTTGGGCCAGATTACATTTTTGGGAACTTTGAATCACGGGCTTAGTGCCGTTTCATATAGTCAGTGAACTCTGACTGTTTGGGGAAGAATTTTAACTCCCCGGTGCCTTAGGGCGATTATGACAGTAAATTTTTGATGTAACTGAAGTGTACATATTGTATATAATTAAATACATAATTTTAAAACCTAAACTCCGTATCTTGAATTAATCTATGCCCAGCTACCTGGGAAAAGTGTTCATATCGTCACAGTCTTATTATATAGATTAATTAAAGTGGTGGCAGAGGTGTTGATCGATCCCTCCACCTGAAGATTCCTGTGAGTAGTAATTTATACAGTGATCTGCCAAGTTGGGCGTTCCGATCTACTTTCTTCGAACTGTGATTCCGGTAAATAGCAAGTTGGATTACTTTGCTGAACCTGCCTTGTGCGTGTCTACTTGTCGTCAAACTCCAATTCCTGTGAACTGAAAGTTAGAGAGAATCGTCGAGTGGTGCTTTCCTGTCTGCAATCTACTAGACTTTGTTACGTAGTGCACGAACTCTTCCTGACGTCCCGCTTCTTCAATTAAGGCGAACTGTTTGCAACGTTAAACAGAACCATTGTGGTATTCTGTTCCGTCTTCATGCTGATCATCAAGAGCAGTCGTCAAAGCAGTGAGTACTATATGGTTTTCATTTCTCTATTGGGTTACTGAGGCAATTGAATAATAGTGTTCTTTTTTGTGTGTCATTCAACTTAAATCATTGCTAGTTGTGTTTCATAGATAAAGTTGTGTTTAAATATACTAGTAAAACAAATCTTAAAAATAACAGAGTAAAATAATTTAGTTTTGTATAATATAAAAGTGTATTTGAATGTGCAAAGTTATTTAGTAAATCAGAATTGAATTTAAGCTTAAACTGTAGTGAGATAATTAAATTTTTGTGTGTTTTGTGTTAGAATTGTTGTGTGTAAAATTTAGGGTAAGGTTAAATTCTCTGACTGAAATCATGGCTTATTTATCTAAAGCCCTTAAGGCTGATTTGGTTTCACTCGCGGAAGATCTTGGAGTTTGTGCCAATTCCAATATGAACAAAAATGAAATTAGGAGACTAATAATGTCAGATGAGGGTTATGATGAAGAAAACGCGAAAGCAATGTTAGAAGCGATTGAACGTGAAAACCAGTTAAAGTTTGAGAGAGAGAGGGAACAGCGCGCTTACGAATTGGAGAGACTCAAAATAATAAGCTCAGAAGGTAGTAGAGAGTCAACTCCTGAACCGTTAGAAAACTCTCTAAGGAGATCTTCTCCAGAAATGAGGAGGATGATGCCGAAATTTATTGTAGAGGAGACAGACATAAGTTTGTTTTTGGCTATGTTTGAGCTCCAAGCTAAAATTCTAGAGATAGATGAAGCAGAATGGGCAACCCAACTTCTTTCGTTATTGCCGCTAGAAGTAGGACAGATTGTTTTACGTGAGTCAGAACAAGACTCAAGAGATTATAAGTACGTAAAGAAAATCTTGCTAGACCGTTTTAAACTGAGTCCAGATACCTTTAGGCAGAAATTCCTGCTACACACCCGCAAAGCAAATTCAAGGTGGAAAGATTTCGCTTATGAATTGCAGAGCTATTTTAATGGGTGGATTGAGGGGCTAGGAATAAATACTTTCGAGGCTTTGAAACAACTCGTGATTGCGGACCAAATTAAGAGACGCGTAAATAGCGAGGTGCAGGAACACTTCTTAGATGAATGGGGGAGCATTGTTTCACCTTCAGTCTTAGCCGAAAAACTGGATCGTTACGAGTCAGTAAGACAAGGTAAACGAATCACAAATAATGGAAGGAAGGAATTTCAGGTGCGAAAACAAATTGATTTGGGGTTTAGGAATGAGGGGAAAGCCAAACCAGAAAAACAAGTTGATGGGCAATCTACCTCCCCAAGCAAAAACTCATATTTAAAATATGAAACAAAATTTAAAGAGTTTGATAAGCGAAAACCTCTTAGCTGTTATGAATGTAATTCGGAGGAGAATTTACGTCCAAAGTGTCCTTTCCGAAAAAAGAGAGATGCGGAGACTGAATAATATTGAACAAAACGATGATGTGGACAAATGGTTGAAACCATATTTGAGTGTGGCCAAGGTCAATGGCGTCCAAACTCAAGTCTTACGAGATTCGGGAGCCACTTTTGATCTGGTCTCACAGAAGTACGCTCCGCCAGAGACCTTTACGGGCGAAGTCGTTTGGGTAAAACAACCCCTTGACACGGAAGCAAAATGCCTCCCTGTGGCCAGGATAGAGTTAGAAGGGACATTCGGGCGCGTGACCACAAAGGCCGCTGTGTTCGATAATTCGCTAAACCAAGACAGGTACATTTTGGGGAATCGTACTTTTGCTCTTCTTTGTGAAGGCGCGGGAAAAGGGGGTGGAGTTCAGGAACTAAACGCCGTCGCGCGCTCGCAAAGCAAATCGGAAGAGAAAGAATCCGGGGTTGAGCCAGCTGATAACGTTTCTGAGCCGGCTATTGTTCTCCGTGCAGAGGTTCCGATCGAGGAGAAAATAGACTTACAGTTAGAGGGGGGTAATTTCGAGTCAAGTGACCCCCACCCACCGAGTCGTACGCCGTCAGAGTTAAATTCTGCACAAAGGAAGTCTGGGAATTTAAAGGTGATTGAGAAATTGAAGGCTGATGCGGAAAAAATCGTTCAGGGACCATGCGTGACCGAAAACGTAGTCTCTCTGTACACGTTAGGGCGGGAAAATGCTCTAGAAAATATGAGGGTTAAAGCAAAAGCAAACGTTACCCTCAAGAAAGGCGATTGTGATGGGTTAGAAATATCAGAATTGAGAAATCTGGAAAACTTCCCGTCAGAAGGTGGGGAAAATAACGAATATACTGTGTCAGTTATTTGTGAAATTTATGTATCGTATCTTTGGAATATAACACGTAAATAAGCTGGTAGAATGTCGCCGATAGATAAGTCACTATGTTCGGATCTAGTCGATTTATTTAGGAGCCAAAAGAAAGTCTATGTTTTGATAGGAATTCACAATTATCACAAGTGGGCTTATAAGTTCATTCTTTGTGCTCGACCTAGAGCGCTTGAAAGATTGTTAGGAACTGGTAAATGTTTTGTTCAGCTGTCGTGCAACTTTTCATGTTTTAATTGCGTAATTCTCTATATGTATTTTGGAACCTTCGATTACCGTGCAAGAAACGCGGGTTTTAGTATTGGATGGTATGAAATAGAGTGCGAATTAGTCTTAACTAACTTAAGAGACATGCTTACTCCGTATGTAAGGGAGAAGAATTCGCGAATGAAAGTGCGTTGCTTTAAAGAAACGTGCATTATCTCCGGATTCGACTTGGTA
Source organism: Dolomedes plantarius (assembly GCA_907164885.2). Classification (NCBI taxonomy): domain Eukaryota; kingdom Metazoa; phylum Arthropoda; class Arachnida; order Araneae; family Dolomedidae; genus Dolomedes; species Dolomedes plantarius. The sequence goes on from OU015497.1 coordinate 187,193,038, forward strand.
GAGATCTCCAGTCACCATGTGGAGACTCCAGTCGGTTTTGTCAGAGAATCGGGCATGAGTGTGAAAATTGTTCCGTATAAAATTAATTATCTGTCTGAACGTGTTGGTATAATTATCAAAGTCGGCGGAGTTGCCAAAGTGAACGTGAATGTTTCATTCTTGAATACAAACTGTGAACCCTATAGAGATGTACCGGCAGAGCTTTTACCGGACTCGCCCACCGAATTAAGAGGTAGAACTCGTGTCTCTTCCTTTGTAATCTCAAATACAGATATTTTGTCCTCTGTGACCAATGGTAAATTGTTTATAAACGTTGAAGGCATAAATTATTTCCTACGAGGCAGATCAGATCTTCCAGTACATCTGAGTTACTTTACTTGGGGCAATAAAACCTGGATTAACGAGTTATCAGCAGATCGGAAGGGATCGTTTAAAGCTGGCAAGTTAGGTGTTATCACGTTGATTGTAGAAAGTGCAGGGTTTAAGGTTAACCGTTCTAGACTAGCAGGCCGATCTCGCTTCTTCTATGCATTATTTTATCAAGATGATTACCTGAAAAGCGTCCTCGAAATTTGGGACACTGGACCTCGTAGTATACGGATAAGGAATACGCTTATTTAAGACGGTACATTCCGCCGCATACATGACCCTACGTTAGAGGAATTCACTAAACCCTATAAAGTTTCTGCGAAGGGTAAAATTCAGTGTATAACAAAATTTCCCGCACCTTATGCGTCTGATTTCGAGCGCGAATTCAGTACACAATGTGATGCCTCTGATGTTGTAATCGGAGTTGTATTAACAAAAATGTTTGGGGCAGAAGAACATCCTGTGTTGTATCTCAGTCGGAAATTTAGCCCAGCTGAGAAGAATTACTCGACAATAGAACGGGAGTGCGCGTCGATAATTTTCGCGGTTCGGGAACTACATTTTTAGTTAGATGGTGCAAATTTCAAAATCATAACAGACCACAAACCATTGAAGTGGTTAAAAAATCACACCGGCACGAATTTCAGGATTCTTCGGTGGTCCTTAATTCTGCAACCGTATAACTTTACTATTGAACACCGGGCTGGAAAGTTTAACCAGAATGCAGATACGCTTAGCCGTATGTCTTGCGAATGAAGGTGTAAATAGAATTAGTTCTTACAACAATTGTACATGAAAGTGTGTGTGTGTTTTTTTTTAATTTTTTTTTATTTTTTTGTATGCTTTTATTTATGTTTATTTAGGTTAGTTAAAGTATAGTAGTGTAAATTATGTGCTTAAAGTTGCTTGCCTCAGAGCTCAAGTGTAGAGGTGAAAACACATATATGTACCACACGGTATCCCCGAACTATGATGTAAGGGTGGGGGAAGCTGTGAAGAATAGGAAATTCTTCAAGCAGTCAGTCGTGTGAATATTTGATGTGTCTTTGTCACCCCTGTCCTTGGCAACAGAGGGGGGCGAACCCTAGTGTCAAGCTAACTGACTGATGGTCATCGCCGGACAGAGGGCGGTATTTCCTCTACTTGTCTACTGGCAAGAGGGTGTCAGCTGGCGACAAATGCCACACACGGAGAGTCCGACATTCTTCATGCACAAAAGGGCGGTTCGTTACGATAAGCCCTCGGCGTGAGAAATTCTCGAATGTTGGAAATACCTGATGTCACCGATTTCAGCAAATCAACGTCGAAACACAAAACCCAACGCATGATAGGACGAAATATGTTCCAGGGAGGTGCTTACAGTTTTCTTGGAGAACCTCGGACCGAAAAAGAGGCAGAGAGACTTGAGATCTACTCTCAGAAGGTGACTGATACCTGCGGCCTTGGGCCAGATTACATTTTTGGGAACTTTGAATCCCGGGCTTAGTGCCGTTTCATATAGTCAGTGAACTCTGACTGTTTGGGGAAGAATTTTAACTCCCCGGTGCCTTAGGGCGATTATGACAGTAAATTTTTGATGTAACTGAAGTGTACATATTGTATATAATTAAATACATAATTTTAAAACCTAAACTCCGTATCTTGAGTTAATCTATGCCCAGCTACCTGGGAGAAGTGTTCATATCGTCACACTTGTGAAAATCGCCGGTTTCATAAACAAAGAATTACCTGGCGTTGCCCAGAATAGTGAAAATGAATAGAGTTAACCTGAGCTCTAGATTTATACGTACTAACAATCGAAATATATACAATTCACACACACACACACACACACATACACACCTTTCCACATACTGGATCCCGGCCCTTCGAGGAGTTTGAGGGCTTCCCCGTAAACTCTTGTGAAAATCGCCGGTTTCATAAACAAAGAATTACCTGGCGTGGCCCAGGATATTAAAAATGAATGGAGTTAACCTGAGCTCTAGATTTATACGTACTAACAATCGAAATATATACAATTCATATACACACACACACACATACACACCTTTCCACATACTGGATCCCGGCCCTTCGAGGAGTTTGAGGGCTTCCCCGTAAACCCTTGTGAAAATCGCCGGTTTCATAAACAAAGAATTACCTGGCGTTGCCCAGGATAGTAAAAATGAATGGAGTTAACCTGAGCTCTAGATTTATACGTACTAACAATCGAAATATATACACTTCACACACACACACACACATACATACCTTTCCACATACTGGATCCCGGCCCTTCGAGGAGTTTGAGGGCTTCCCCGTAAACCCTTGTGAAAATCGCCGGTTTCATAAACAAAGAATTACCTGGCGTTGCCCAGGATAGTAAAAATGAATGGAGTTAACCTGAGCTCTAGATTTATACGTACTAACAATCGAAATATATACAATTCACACACACACACACACATACACACCTTTCCACATACTGGATCCCGGCCCTTCGAGGAGTTTGAGGGCTTCCCCGTAAACCCTTGTGAAAATCGCCGGTTTCATAAACAAAGAATTACCTGGCGTTGTCCAGGATAGTAAAAATGAATGGAGTTAACCCGAGCTCTAGTTTTATACGTACTAACAATCGAAATATATGCAATTCACACACACACACACATACATACACACCTTTCCACACTACATTTAATTAAGGTTGTTCTCTCTTTTCCCTTACCACCAATTTGGTATTCAAACTAGTGATATATAGAAAATATAAATTATTGGATTGTTTCTAGCAATTTTTACAAAATCTAAAGCGAATGTCGAAAAATCGTGACATTGATAGTGTTTGTTACATTTTATCGTGTTTCTTACATTTAAAATCAAGAATCTTAAGGATATCTGTTTTTTCTTTGAGATATGACGGAATATGTAAAAAATATGTAAAAACACACTTAGCTCCCCATAACCCCCTTGGGCGCCGAATTTTGAAAAATCCTGAATTGATTTTTAGGTATTCATGTTCTTTACATTTTAAAGAATCTTATGGATATCTGTTTCTTTCTTTGAGATATGAGGGAATATGTGAAAAACACGCTTTGCCCCCTCACCCCCTATGGGGGCGAATTTTGAAAAATCGCTTCTTAAATGACGCCTTCAGCACAAAAGTAATAAGCTCCTAAAATTTGATATCTTTATCTCCAATAGTTTTTGCTGGGCGTTGTTTTCTTCGAGATATGAAGGAATATGTGATAAAACACGTAAAAACTTGTTTAGCCCCCCTCCCCCCTTGGGGGCCGAATTTTGAAAAATCCTGAAATTAGTTTTTAGGTATTCATGTTTCTTACTTTTTAAAGCAAGAAATTTATGGATATCAATTTTCTTCTTTGAGATATGAAGGAATATGTAAAAAAACACGTCTTGCCCCCCCCTTCCTCCCTTGGGGGGGAAAATTTTGAAAAATCGCTTATTAAATGACGCCTTCAGCACAAAAGTAATAAGCTCTTAAAATTTGATATCTGTATCGCCAATAGTTTTTGCTGGGCGTTGATTCCTTTATATATATAGATAAAACACGTAAAAACACGTTTAGTCCCCCTCCCTTCCTTGGGGGCCGAATTTTGTAAAATCCTGAAATAGGCTTTTAGGTATTCATGTTTCTCACATTTTAAAGCAAGAATCTTATGGATATCAATTTTCTTCTTTGAGATATGAAGGAAAATGTAAAAAACACATTTTGCCCCGTCCCGCCCCTTGGGGGGCGAATTTTCAAAAATCACTTCTTAAATGACGCCTTCAGCACAAGAGTAATAAGCTCCTAAATTTTGATATCTGTATCTCCAATAGTTTTTGCTGGGCGTTGATACTTGAATAAGTCAGGACTTCTTTCTTTATGTATATAGATTATAAATATAGTTTAATAATAAAAATTATATAATTATAAATATAATAATAATAAATAAATAATATAATATATATATGTAATAAAAATAATACATATATGTATTATTTATTGTATAATATATAATAAAATTAATTTAATAATAATAAATAATAATTATAAATAATTACGAATATAGTAAATTTTTATCAAATATTTTTGCAAAACATTTCTTTAAAAATTTAATTTAGTGTTTCTGTTATGCTACGTTAATTAATAAAATTATATGCATTCAAATTGACTACAATTGATTATTAAAATCTGTTTACTATTATGTGATAACTTAAATATTAATTTATCGGAATAATAATATTCAACACAGTACGACTGTAACTACTCATTTTGTATGATTGATAATGCATGTAACAATAGTCGTTGATTAAAGTGATAAAAATGATTATTGAAGTTTAGCTAATTCTGGATATTAATACAATAATAAAACGTACAAAAATATGGGAAAAAATTGTAAAATGTTTTATATCCTAAAATAAAATTGGGCAAAATGTTTTATGAATGCAATAAGTAAATATACATTTTTTATTTCTGCCATTAATCAAACTGCTCCAAGTTATTGCTTCTTTTATTTCAGGAGAACTTTCCGAAATCGGAAAACATCGATCAAAATCATAAACTCGAGATGAAACTTTCGTAATCATTTTCTTATCATTTATGATATGACGTTTCTTTCATTCTTTTAATCCTAATACAAAAGGAAAATAGTATTAATTTTTTTATATCAGGCGTAAAAGAGATTGAATTTAACCTTATTTTTATATATATAATGACGAATGAAGGCCTGAGTGGCAGAGTTTTGATTACTGATTCACCTTGCTTCATCTAATTGAGGTTAAAATGGATGATTTGTCGCCCGGCCGTGCATCACAAATGTTTAAATCCATTCCCGCATCATCTCAACCCTCGGACACAAATCATAACACAACTTTCTCGAACTACATTTTTATTGTTTCCTTTGGCGACTCCGCCGGTATCAATGCAGCAAGAGAAAGTACAGGAATCCGTTCTAATTCTGGACGTCAAGATTTATATAAACTTCAGTCCATCACTTGATTAAAGGGTGTGTCTTAATAGTTGATTGATTTAAAGTTGTTATTGATGTGCAGAACTGATTTAAATTTGTACTGACGCCGCGCCGTGTCCCTTTACTTAAAAAAGACAGCCATCTTGAATGATTTTGCCGAAGGCTGTAATAATGGAATTTAACGCGAATGCCCAAAGGGAATTAAATAACTTAAGGGATTAAAAAAGGGTTTGTAATTTTTAATAGTAAAGTGAGGAATTAATAGTTTTTAAATGTTAAGAGTATTAAAGTAAGAAATTACTAGTTTTTTAATATTATAGAATATCCTCCCCGTCCGAGAAGAGGCTGACCTACAATGCCTGCATTGGAGGGCAGACAAACTCAGATGAGTGAGAAGAATGGGCATTAACAAAAATTTGGAATAGTTTCTTTGAGTATTGTCAGCAAAAGTTAGCTATAGCAAAGCAAATTTTAAAAATCACGTGATGAAATGACATGACATTATGAGTAAATTGTAACAACAGTATCAAATTTACTGAAAAATGTATTTAAAAATCACTAAAGAGACATACACATAATATTAAATTGAAGAGTCTACCTAATCATCAATTGAAAATTGCTGTGCAGGGTGGGCCCTCCCCGCACAACAACATCCCAGCAAAAAAAAAATTAATTAAATTTAACAAAAAAAAACTGTAAGTTATCAAATTTTCACTTTACATCAATTTTAATTTTGAGTCGACTCGCACAAATAATAGAACATAACAATGAAAATATCAAAATCAACAAACAAAAATATTAAGTAAATGGAACAGAACATGACAATAATAATTTGAAGTTATTGTACTTTCCTCCTCAACTCTTACAACATTGGGGTTTGTCCAAAAAAGTTTGTAAGGTACACATGGTAGCCTATAGTTCACTGTCTTTGTTATGTTAGCTACAGTATGTTGCTTGAGAAAAGTACAAAAAAAATCACAGTTTGGTAGGTTCTGTGACCTATCATCTCGCAAGCGCAGAATACACAAAAAAATCACAATATCTTGACTTAAATTTAAAAAAATAGTCCTTTGTAGCTGTTTACATAAAAAAATCACAGTCTTTACTTAAAAGGTGACTGCCTACGTTGAAAATGCCATTTTTTGACTATTTTGGTCAATTTTATTTTTTGCAAGAATCTTGTAATTCAATCTTTTCTTTTTTCATAACCGTTTTGATTTTTATTCTACGTCAATTAGAAGCAGAGTTATAGCTATTTTAATAAACATCATCTAATACAAAATTAAAGTGACAAACAACTTTAAATTCGTCCATTTTTTTACTATTTTAGTCAATTTTATTTTTTGCAAGAATCTTGTAAATCAATGTTTTCTCTTTTCAAAACCGCTTAGATTTTTATTCTACATCAATTAGAAGCAGAGTTATAACTATTTTAATAAACATCGTCTAATACAAAATTGAAGTGACAAACAACTTTAAATGCGTTTTTCTCAGAATTATGTTTTTTAGCACAAATCTCTATCGTTATCACGATATTTCACATAATAATGCATATAATTTGATAAAATTTTCAGGAAAGGTTTTAGATGCTATTGTTAATGAAATGACGTACAATAATTGATGTATAATAAATAGTTTTTAGTTTGGAGCTGTTTTTATAAAGAAAGGAATGACGAATTGGGGAAAATTTTCATATTGGGACATAAAATTGTCTGTATTATTTTTGCATTTTAAAATTTCTCTTAGATTGTAGGTCATTTTGAAGATAACTGTTATATGTATCATGTGTAAGAAGGAAATTATAATAGTAGCATTAGAATTTTGTTCAGAGTGATAAGCGTTTTAGCTAAATTTCATTAAAAATTACTTCAAATTGACCAATTTTTAAAAAAGTATGGTATTTACAGGAAAGTTTTTTTTTATTTTTTATTTTTAAATGCTGTTTTACCATATGAGACCAAAAAATCCTTAAAAAAACAATTTTTTTAAAAAAATGGCTCCGAACGTAGGCAGTCACCTTGAATCTCATTTTCAATAAATCACATTTAATAATATAAACATCTTCAATATATAAATTGTATATAAAATTACAGAACATATATTTTGTTAATCAAATAACTCAATCTTGTACGAGTTCTCAGTATATCAATTCTTATTCATTATATCTAGTTTTCATATCTTTATTTATCTCATTATTTTTTCTTAATACCCATTATCTCCTTTATTTCAATATTATTTACTATAAAAAAATCTCTTTTCAATATTCTTTAATTATTCTATTTATTCTAATTTTATTTACTTATTCTCAATACTTTTCACTGTATTTTCAACATATTTATTTACTATTCATTTGTGTACATTTAGCAAAGAATTTTGAAAGAACGTGGATTCTACGTGGATAACCAATTTTTTGTGTTGAAGGTACCTTGTGGTATGTGTGTCACCCAAACTCTTAATTTCAAATCTTTAATTCTACCTCTAAGCAGTGAGGGTTTTGTGTTTATGTTTGTGTAACAAGTGCGTTTTCTTTCTCCCTATTGTTCTCTGACTAATAAGGAGGAAGAGTCGTTTTAGCCGTACAGTGGACTAACCGTGATTCTCCGACAGGATATGACCGCCTAGAAAAACAGCATCTTGCATAGTACAAAGATGGAGAAAAAGGAAAAATGTGCATATGTCATACCTGTGGGAGTATAATATAGAAATGGGAGGACAAAGGGAGTGGCCCTCCCAGCCCTGTTTAAGTCATTACTCAAGCATATGGTTTTCAGCACTTTAAGTGACTGAGTTGATGAATTAAAAACAAATAGCAAAAAATTTAAAAAGATCTTAAACAGTTGGGACGACATCCAACGCGCTTGTAGAGGTGGGTGATAGGAAAGTGTATTGAAGAAAGAGAAAATTTACTGAAAGTTTAAAGAAGTAGAGTTGCCATAATCAGGGTTTAAATTGAGATCCAAAAAAAATTCACATATAACAGCATTTGCGAGAAGAAAGTTTAGGTAAGACAGTTTTTTTTCCAACAGTTTTTATCTTTTGTAGGACAACACATAATTAATTCTATCAAATAAAAAAGTATAATGATGTTAAGCATCACATAGAAAAGAAAAAAAATGGATCTATTGTTTGTCATTATTCGTGGTATAGTTTTAAGTTCTCTGGTGCATTATAGTATCTTAATTTGCAAGCATGGACAATTTCAGAATTTTGATTGGTGTGAAAGTTTGTTTATCAATTTTATATTCAATAGAATCCAAAATACACAACATATGAAAGTATTAAACACACAATAATAAAATACTCCTAATACCAATAATAATAATAATAATACCTTAATATTCTCTATCAATTGCCATAATTTAATGTTAATGTTCAAATTTCAATCTCGAAACTATTATTCTATCAATTGACACAAATAATCAAAATTCTTTTACCAATACCCATCTCAGTTTTATTAAGTTAACCATGAAATCGATAAACCAAAAACAATTTTTCTTTCTTATATCACATTTTGGTATGAAAAATCGCTGTAAAGTTCCTAAATATTCATGATTTGTATTCAATATCTCAAAACATATCTCTCATTATAATACTCTCTTTTCTATTTATTTATTATTCTTCATTATTTCATTTTCGAGAATTTTCTGGGGCGGATGAACCAAATATAACATATAATGGTTTTTTAATTCTCCAATTGTGGTTTTTTGGCACCCTAAGTCATGTTATAAAGACGTTCCGTTTATATGAAAACCGCAATACGCCTCTTAACTGTCGACTAAAAACCTCCGGAAATCTCCTTTACTTAAATTCGTAAAACTATTCACGAGGGCTTAACATCAAATGTAATATGTCAAACAATATACCTAAATTATAAAATTTTCTTGATGTCTGAAATAATTACTAAGTTATCCATGCAGTTATTTTCCAAAATTAAAACCACAAGCATCAAATGTGTAGATTTAGAAAGCTTAACTTGAAAACCGCAAAAATTTAGGTTAAATGTATTGGAATAAGTTAGGTTCTTTTCGTGATTGTTTATCAGATTACCGCTGACATTCAAATTTATAGTCAAATTGGAATCCAAACGCTCCTCTGTTTACACCAAAGCGGCCGAACACGGAAGTAAGTTAATTTTAATGTATTTTTCTCTTTTCTTCTCCGCGACGATTTTGAACTGGATGCGAAAACAAGTACCAATAGAGTTACTACACTCGTTTAACATTTCAATTTAATGTAACAATATTATTAATTTTCTTAAAACACTAAAATATTCATTACCAGAAAAAGAACACAGAAATATTATAAAAATTACACAGAAGATACACACTTTTAATAAATTTATCAAATATGTCTCAAAAATTTCTTTTAAATTCAAATCTCTTATAATATGAAGGAATATACACGTGAAATTCTATCAAAATGCAAATCAAATGAAATACTTTATAAAATCAAAACCATAATACGAAATTTAAACCATTGATTTTCTTTACTTTCGTTTTACTTTTTATCGATTTATTTTTTATCAGTTACTTAATTAAATCAATAATTTGAAATTTAACTTAATAATTTGAACACATTTATAATAACTTTTATCAATATATAGTAAAATTAAAAAAACATTTCAATTGCAAAATTTATTTTATAACCACTCTCTCACCTGTTGACGGGGACTCACCAATGTATTACCATTCCAATCGGTGTTTATTTTTTATTATTTAATTATAAGCATTTTTTTTCTGCAACACTGTAGTTATACTCGAAATTTATTTTGATGAAGTTTTTGGCTTGTTTAGTCCCAAGAGGTAAGATGAAAGTTATTCATCACAATGGTGGCACACAACATCCTTTGGCACAATCTGGAATAGTTCCACAAAACTCACGTGTGGATGCGAAAAAATTTGCACATTAGGTTGTCGGAATTTTATATTTGGTGACTCGAAGTTATCCACAACACAACACATGATGCATCGAAAACTGACACCCATCAGGATGCGAAAAACACTATAGGTTATCCAAGATGACACCGCAGATTTCACACGCATAAAAACAACACTTTTTCACGAAATCTCTGCCACAAAACTTCGGAAGTTCATACATGGCACTGAAATGGAGCTAATTCCCCCTGATGCTGTCAATCGAAGTTCATCATAGCAGATTCCGTGGGATTCTCCGAACACAAAACTGTAGTATTTCGAAACCGCAAGCATCAGCGCGTGTTTTCGTCGGCCAGCTCGCATTAAGTCCTATTTTGAAAAAAATCATTGGCGTCTGTAAATGTTGTAAATGCACGGGATCTTTCCCGCGCAATACACAGCACAACAGTTTTTAGAGTAAAGTTATCCAATCAAGTTGAAGGTTAGCCCTCTATGTCACATTTGAAGATCGGGTCATTTTTGCTTCTGTTGGAATCGACTAACGGCGGCTCAATTCACTGTCTGTGTCCGCGGGGAGGTCCACACTGCCGACTTATTGTAATAGCACGGACGCGGGCCGACGAATAAAGGCCTGAATGGCATAGTTTTGATTACTGATTCACCCTGCTTCAACTAATTGAGGTTAAAATGGATGACTTGTCACCCGGCCGTGCATCACAAATGTTTAAATCCATTCCCGCATCATCTCAACCCTCGGACACAAATCATAACACAACTGTCTCGAACTACATTTTTATTGTTTCCTTTGGCGAATCCGCCGGTATCAATGCAGCAAGAGAAAGTACAGGAATCCGTTCTAATTCTAGACGTCAAGATTTATATAAACTTCAGTCCATCACTTGATTAAAGGGTGTGTCTTAATATTTGATTGGTTTAAAGTTGCTATTGATGTGCAGAACTGATTTAAATTTGTACTGACGCCGCGCCGTGTACCTTTACTTAAAAAAGACAGCCACCTTGAATGATTTTGCCGAAGGCTGTAATAATGGAATTTAACGCGAATGCCCAAAGGGAATTAAATAACTTAAGGGATTAAAAGAGGTTTTGTAATTTTGAATAGTAAAGTGAGGAATTAATAGTTTTTAAATGTTAAGAGTATTGAATTAAGAAATTACTAGTATTTTAATATTATATATATATATATATATATATATATATATATATATATATATATATATATATATATATATATATATATATATATATATATATATATATATATATATATATATATATATATATATATATATGTATGGAATATATATGTATGGGGGCTTGTGGCAGCATAGTGGTACAACTCGCTGGGTTTCAGTGCTGAGTGTGCTCGGATCGAATCCCGGAGTCGCGCCATGGAAAATGCCTCCGTTCGTGTCGTCCCTTCATATTGCTGTCCGCCTATATGGTGCCCCCACATTAAAATGGGCAGTAAAATTACGGCGTTTGACGACAAGTGCCTCCGCATTGGAAGAAAAATATATATGCATATTTATATTTATATACCATCAATATTAACAGTTCCACATTAGCAAACACTATTTTACAAATGATAAAATATTTAATTTCACCCAATTAAAAAAAAGACGTTAAAAGATGAGGAAGATTATATGAATTACATATCAAGATTTTTCCTCACTTCTTTCTCTTTTAGCATGTGCAAGCGGTCTGAAAAGTTTTTAACAGAAACACAAAGATAATAAAATAAAATGTTCAGTTCCATTTATTGCATATATTGAAGAAAATTATAAAATTGAAATTTTCACATGATATCACATTTTTAACCTTTTTAGAAATATATCCGAATACTGAAATCTTTTCGCTATCTGTATTAGCTTCTTTTTTTTTACCTTTTTCCGCTTCTGCGTCGGGAGAAATGAGAGAATTCCTGCATTCAATGAAACAAACACAAGTAATCGAATCCTGCACAAAGCATGAAACAAATTAATGGAAAAAGTAATGTAAATGCTACAAAATCAACTGTTTCAGAATTCTTTATTGAGTAGCTCAGTGAATAAAGCATTCTAATGCATCAAAGAAAGTCTTTTCAGTTCAAAAACTTTTAAATGCTAAAAAATATGTGAAAAGTTGAGAATTGATATTAAAGATTTTCTTGAACTAAACGGTAATTTGACAAAGAAATAATTTCTTTTCAAGATATCCATTATTAATGAATTTTTGGCAACGAATTATTAAAGTATATATATATAGGATAAGAATAGAAATAATAAATAAATTATTTGAAAAAGAATTATTTTAATGGCATCTGAATAATTTATCATAGCATGTAATGCACCTATAAATTCCAATAATTTAAAAAAAAAATTCCTGCAGAAAAAATTAGAATTTTCAAGTTCGTGAGAAATATTTTAATGATTTTATACAAAGCAGTTGATATCGTGACTCATATAAATCTAAAATTATTTTTCAATAAAAAAATGTATTGAAAATATTACTAGAGTAAAATGCACCCAGATGATATACAAGGGTAGCCCAAATGAAAGAGAAATTTTTGTAGTAGGGGGTAAATGTTAAAAAACACAGAGCTTTGCGTTTGCGCCGGTAGATGGTGTAGCGTGTAACAAACAATAGCTGGTACCATGTGGCAGCGTGCGGTTTGCATGTACCTCAGCCGAAAAAAATTTTGCAGGGAAAGCATACTCCTGTGTTACCAGGAGAGGGGCAGCTACCCTCCATGAATATTCTTCCAATCAGAAGACCTTAAGAGCCATCCCTGACCACCGGTCGAACTTGCTGGATGTTCTGTACTATGTCAACACATGTTGGAGTATGAAAGAACTATTGTGAAGAACTTCACAATATAGGTAGTTGGAACTCTGCGGGCGAGGGTTTAGAGATAATTAGATCGAGACATGGACGAGACGTAGATTGCAGTAGTATGAGTTCTTTCAACGCAAGATTACTTCAGTTAAATTTATGTTATAGCAATCATACATATCAGTCATCATGCCATGATATAGCATCATAGATATAAATCTTTTATTCTTTAAATATCGGAGTAAAAATGTCTTAAAAAAACAAATTCTGTGTGAATCATTGCAGAAATTTTACTTCCTATTTTGAGATGAGAGCTGCCGTACTTAGCTCTTTTTCAAAAATACCAAAAATATTATACCAATAAGCTTATTTTAAAATATTTCAACTATACGGATAAAGAAAACATATATTTTATGAGAATTATTTCTAAAAACACATGAAGGAGATACCTGAAAATCTCCAGGTTTATACATTAGTTTTAAACTAAACACACACACATATACATGCATACATACATATATACACACCACTGGTACAGTAAGAGAGTATTTTGGGGGGAAATGTCCTCCAAAGTTATGAAACCGTCTGAATATATCTACAGTAAAGCTTAAAAAGTTTCGTTAGTTACAGAAGATTTAGTATGCATGAAGCTCAAAAACTCGCCCTTCTCCACAAGTAGGTAAAAATCTTGAAAGTTCCCAGCATTCTGAGAATCACCTAAAAAGGCCTGCAAAATATCTTGTAATTCTAAAGTGTAATACAAGTTTTTCGTAATAATTTCAAACATCTTTTCCCGCAATGAATAGAAAAAATAATTAGAAGCATGATTTTTACATTTGTCATTTGTTTGCGAATGCATGGCCCTTCTCACTTTAACCGCAAGAATCAGTGGTTGCTTTTGATGGAGGCAACGTATGGGTTATCCAAGGCCGCTCCCTGGTGCCACCATAATTTTTACTGAACAATCCGAGGGGCGACATCTGGATGGCTCGTGCCTTCTCCCATTTTCTCTGACCTCATAGAAGAACGTTCCGGTTTACAGATTTAACATGCCCACATCCGGCCCAGACACGATAATGGCAAAATCCACGTCCAAAATATACGTTAGATATATAATATCTATTAAAGAAACAATCCATGTTGTTTTAAAGGTTGAAAGCTAGAAAATCGTCTTATGCAGACAGCTGGTAGAATTAATTACTCTTTAATTTCCAATTAAAAACATCTTTTATTCGGTAAGCAAGAAGACAAAAAATGTGATTAGATATTTACAGAAAATGAATGCAGATTTTACCCTTTTCCATAAGCAACAGTAACTGCAGGCACAGCCGGTTTGCTATACGTACTCGGCATCTTGGGCATCAGGAATATTACAACAGCAGTCAGTATCATGAGATTATTACAGCAACAGACAACGTAAACAAGTAAGACAATCAAGTAAGCACAAAAATAATTGTTATCTGACCTTAGCATTTATACATAACATGTATGATTACAATTCGTCAACGGATGAGGGGAAATAAACGTTGCCACTTTGTCAAAACCAATGAAAGAAACTTAAATTAAAAATTCGAAGCAGCCGACGGTGAAAAGACGTCATCGGTAAACGATATCCAACACACGATAGTATTTAACTTCGTTCGTCGGGATTCGAAAAACTGAGCAACCCCAGTTTGAAGCCTAACGTGCTATCATTAGGGTATTTTGGGCCCCATCTTTTAATTTACTACATGTAGATTTCATACTATATAACAACGGAGGCGAAAATGCGGCCGACGAGCCTCATGTTGTTCTTTATCATTTCCTTTGTGGTTCTCCCCTACAATTTTGGAAACTTTAGCCCGAATCAAAATACCCAAAATTAAAATGAGCGGTACGTTGAATAAACTCTATTATTTTTGGTGCAACTTAAAGATGTGAGTTCTTGTATTTCTACATTTAGGTTCACTAAAAAACAAACCAACCAATCTCAGTGTTGGTTTGTTAAATAAAACAAATCAAGTTCAATATTGAGAAATCAACATTTAGTTGAATGGCTATGATCCGCAACAACTCAAATAGGGCTAGATGAGAATAATCTGGCAGAACAATGAAAAGAAAAATAATTATTATAGCTATTAGACCAGTTTAATAATATAGAAATATCAATTATTCTAACAATTGGAAAATTATATATTTAATAAAAGTATTAAAAACCCATAGCTTAGAACTTCTTTGGTATGATATAAAACCTTTTTTTTCTATTTTTGACCTTTTAAAAATATTTATACATTCCCAAATGACTCTCGAGACTATTTATCTTGGGCATCTCTGATATATAACCAACGTTACGATTTTGAAGTTAAAATACATAAACATAACATTAAACTTACAAGCTTTGTATAATATAATCATTAATTTTTCCATCGAGAACTTTAAGTACTCATCTCTAATGGACACCATAAGCGATACTTTATAACGTTTAGGTTAAAAAAATATTTTAAAGTACACTGGGTAAAATCAGTATTTTTTTAAAAGGAGCCATTGAATTTTTTTTTAAATTTTTGTTTTATAACAGGTTTAATTTTATCTGTCACTTAAGACACGTTAATTGATATGAGTGTACTAAATCTTAACTGTAAAAAATGGGTCGGCGTAAATATTTGACTAAAAAGAGAATTAAGCGATGCAAACTCAATGCACTGTTCAGTATATTATGTATTGCAATCAATGAACCTAATTAAAATGCCTTTTAAATTCTCGATGTCGTACACTTCCAATGACAGGAACTGACTGGAAAAACAGCTTCTTCCAAGGCTGTGCAACGTCAATAAAATCTTTACACGCCACAATTGAGTATAATTATGTGTAATAACCCTCGCTACTTACACCCTTCCCATTACGTCGTCTTAAATCCAAACTTACTCCTTCTTGATATATCTTTACTTAATTATTAAAGTTATAGCAGTCAATGAATTAAAAGGCCGGTGGCAAAGAACTACAATTAATATATCTAACATCGTTTATTTCAAAAATCTTAAGCTACCTGATTCAATCTGATAAATTAAATCCAAGAGTCGTCAAGCTCCCAGGCGACGCGTGACTATCCCCATCAAGAATTTCCCGCCGTCTGATTAAACGCTATTGTTTTTCTGCTATCCAAAGCCACCGCGCATACCCACATGATCTCTGTGACGTATACACCGAAGATGAACCATGGGTGTGGCCACAGATGTCAATCAATCCAAAGGGAATTTCCCCGATTTCTTTCGATGCATTTCGAACCAAGATATGAGAATAGTGGCGAATTACGCCACGACAATAAATTAATTACCAAGCCCCCTTTAAATTTAGAATAATCATTCTTTTCCCACCAAATCCTTGACAACTTTCCCCCCCCCCGTCCCTCTGAAGGCACGGACACAAATGGAGTAGCTAATTCCATCCGGCAAGTCTCCAGAAGAGAAAACACTAAGATTATATTTCAAAATCCCAAATAACTATCAACCGAAAAAGATTGCTGAGTAGGGACCTCTCCCCAGTCAACACAAATTAAATTAAACCTAACCTAAAATTTTATCTATTCAGGCCTAGCCAGATTGAATCAAGGTACTGATACATTTTACACAAGTCTCCATTTGAGACACAATTGCCATTGACGAGCTATTAATTATCACAATATAAATTTCCAAAATTACAAAAATCACTAAAAAACACAATTATCATCAAATCTTATTAAAGAAAAACACGAAAATGTCTCAACTACAGGTAAATATATTAACTACTCAGTTCTTGTTAACAAATGTAGAAGTCCAAATCTGTACAACCAAATATAAAAAATATCAACTCTTTTAATCGGACGCTGTACATCACTCTTCATCTGTACACAAAACCCAAAAAACATATTTTTCGAAATTTCACCATAATATTACACTTGTTTTATGAGATCCAAATTGATAAAATATATACAAAGTAGCTTAAAAAGTGAGTTTAAACACTTTTTTCTTTTTTATAATAAACAACACACAATTTGAATTTAAAAAATATATGAGAAACAGTAAACTGGAATCTAAATGTATGGAATCAACTTTCAAAATTATATACACTCTAAACTGTTTCCTTTCTCAATGCTTATTACGCACTTTTCATGATCACCCAATGACTTACTTAAAACTAATCCTAATGACATGAGGAGGCATGTGAAACAGGCTCATGCCCGGTCAAACCATTAATCATTTTATTATTTATTGACAAAACATGTTAAAACTCACATTTTCAATATGCTATTCAAATCTTACCAATTTCAAGGCCACAATATTTCGTAACTTTCACATCTTACATTACTGCAAATTCCACACGTCATTTTTTTTTATTATTATTATTTCGATATAGTAATATACTCTTAACAATCAGAGGCCCTCCTCATTAAGTTTGCCGGTCGACCAAAAATATACACTAAAAAAAACATTTAACACGATATTTATCAAAATGTAACTTAAAATACTACTCCATGACACTCAAATAAACACAAAAATATATACAAGGAATAAAATGATCATCGTCGCACGAGGAAACCAGAATCTGCAAAAATTTTAAAATTGCTCCTAATTTAGTACATTACATTGCTTTCCCCCCTCCCCAAGAACAAGATGTATACACAATTTAATTTCATAATATTATAACTTTAAATCATTCCGAATTGTTAACATATCAAGTAATTTTTCTTGAGAACATGAAATAGGTCTATCAAACTCAAAATCCTTATCAAATCAAACAACAAATTTTTCAGCAATCATTAAATCCGCTGAAAAAAATATGAAAATATTACATATCTTATCACAAATCTATTTAAAATGTGTCAGTTAATATTCATCATTTAACCCAATCCTCAAGTTGTGACTAAAGTTTAACATACTCTTCAGTGAAACTGGGTGGGAAGGCTCTATGCTTATAAAATTGTATGGGTTTAAAAAAAAACAAAAATACTCAATTCAATAACATAAAATTACTCTCATAAAAAATATTGATCAAAAACCCATATCTGTAACATTCTGACACAAACATTATAATCGTTATTAAAAGTATTTTCATTTCCAACATTACTTTTCAAAAACAATCTTTTCACATTTAACACCCACTTCACATTTAAAAATTTAATAAGTATCGCTTACCCTTTTTTAATATCCCGTCAAACAAAATTTTAATTTTTCTGCACGCTGAATTTTTTATTTTTACACAATATCTTCTTCTGTTCTCCGGATGGTGTTTGATAAAAAGCCGCCTCTGCTTTAGATGACCGAAAACCATGGCGTTATCGTTTTGTTTTAAAACGCAGATCTGACAGAATTCCTGTTGCTTGGCAAATTCACAAACCACGCACCGCTGTCTTAAAAAAACATAACTCACGCTGGTTGCAGAGTCGGGAGAAAAAAATTACATAACTTCCTCGTTTCGAGATCTTTTGGCGAAACACAGCGCAGAGAGAACGAGACTCACTGCGACACACCCACGATGACTCTCTCTGGGAGAAAACACTTTGAAGAACAACTCGTGAGCGCGATGATTCGACGACTGATGAAAATCGGAACGGCAAAGTTATCCTCGCCGCGCAACGGTGTTGGCACAATTGGACACTCCGAAGACACAATGCAGCAAACAGCAGGCAAAGCGTTGTTAATCCACACAATTGAAGTCTAAAAACATCATCTGGCTTGAATGGTATCCCGACTGGAACTCTGCGACGGCAATCGCTGTCACTGGTTTCTGCACGAAGCATCAGAATGAAATTTGCAGCTCCAAACCACTATTCTACCAACGCGTCAACGCAGTCACGAGGGAGCATGACGAGAACTTGGATAAAATTTTAATTTTTAACTTACATTTTTAAAAGCTGTGGGGTTTTAATTTTCCCTCGCGCGATCCCAAAATCCTGCCGGCTGTTGACAGGATCGCTACTTACACCCTTCCCATTACGTCGTCTTAAATCCAAACTTACTCCTTCTTGATATATGTTTACTTAATTATTAAAGTTATAGCAGTCAATGAATTAAAAGGCAGGTGGCAAAGAACTACAATTAATATATCTAACATCGTTTATTTCCAAAATCTTAAGCTACCTGATTCAATCTGATAAATTAAATCCAAGAGTCGTCAAGCTCCCAGGCGACGCGTGACTATCTCCATCAAGAATTTCCCGACGTCTGATTAAACGCTATTGTTTTTCTGCTATCCAAAGCCACCGCGCATACCCACAAGATCTCTGTGACGCATACACCGAAGATGAACCATGGGTGTGGCCACAGATGTCAATCAATCCAAAGGGAATTTCCCCGATTTCTCTCGATGCATTTCGAACCAAGATATGAGAATAGTGGCGAATTACGCCACGACAATAAATTAATTACTAAGTCCCCTTTAAATTTAGAATAACCATTC
Organism: Dolomedes plantarius; assembly: GCA_907164885.2. Taxonomy (NCBI): domain Eukaryota; kingdom Metazoa; phylum Arthropoda; class Arachnida; order Araneae; family Dolomedidae; genus Dolomedes; species Dolomedes plantarius. The sequence continues at coordinate 187,212,476 of OU015497.1, forward strand.
TTTTCCCACCAAATCCTTGACATATATATATATATATATAATATATATATATATATATATATATATATATATATATATAAATAATAATTATATATATATATATATATATATATATATATATATATATATATATATATATATATATATATATATATATATATAGAGAGAGAGAGAGAGAGAGAGAGAAAGAGAGAGAGATAGGAAGGAAAGTAAAACTACAGCATGCTTATCTATCTACGAGGGCCATTCTAAAAGTAAAGAACGTTTGTTTCTCTAAACATTTTTATTCAAGATAATGAAAGAAAAGTTTTTCGAAATTTAACGAAAAATGTAACGAAAATAAGGAAGGACAAGACATGAAACTGAATAGATAAAAGAATATGTTTAATCTTAAATAATACCACAATGAAAGACAAAATTCAGGTTTTTAGAAACAAATACAGTAAAAAAATGAGAAAACTAAAGTATCAGAAAATAATTAATCAAACAATCGTAATGCATTCAAAATTTCTTACACACTCAAATTTATAAAAAAAAAAATCAGTCTTTAAAAAGTAACTAAGGTTATTTCGTGATTGATGTAGCGGAAGTTCCGATTAATTTCGGCGATATTAGTTGACCGGTCTGTAGTGAGAATCCCGAGATTCATTTCAACAAATTTACTATTTGAATCAGCCCCAGTGGGAATAAATGATTTTGGATGGTGAAAGAGCTCCAATTCATCACATGTCTCAATACGCAGCTGCTCGTATCTACTTTTCGCTTGAACGATCATTCGATCAGTTTCTTTTTCCTGTTGTACGGGACATTGTGAACTTGAAAAACTCGATGGGATTTGGCCACATTGTAATAGCTTAATTGACATTTTTTTTTCAACAATATAAGTAACTTTCAGATTCCGGATGTTAATATTCAGGATAAAGATGTAGCAATCGTTTTTAATTAAAAAAAGAATAATTTTGAAAATATGCCTTTGTCACTAATATCAGGTGTTAGTTAGATGTAATTCAAAAGAGATGTTCAAATCAGAAACAGAGTAGCGTGTGAAAGAACATTGTTCCCGCAGATCAACATTAAACGAGAAAAGTAAGTTATCAGTAACTGTTGTCGCGTGTCCTTGCATAGCTAATCTTAATTTTAAAGAAAACAAGAACCTAGTATTTTACAACAATAATCGGTACATCTTCTTTAACTATAAGTTAGAAAATTGAAGTTTTGAGCCCCTATATATATGCACACATTGTATCTATGGGCACATATTATGGTGTTCGGGTGTATGGTGATATTGTCCCACTTGTGGGTCGTAAAGTTTCATTTTGTTTCGTAGCAACTGCTCTGCTACGCTAGATGATTAAAAAAATCCGGTAAATGGAAAGAATGTATGAAATAAAGGATTTTTCTCAGATTTAATGTGTGTATACCTTGAAGAAACCTTACATTTTTTAATATATGACAGTAAGCTCGTAGACAGAAAAATCATGTTACTTTTATCAGATTGGCGGGGGAGGGGGGGTACAAAAACAAAATTCCACAGAAACATGTAAATAAGGTTCGTATTAGCTTCACACATTTAAAAATATTATTTGAAGGCACTTTGATACATTTGCACAGAAACGCTTAAATTGTTCACTATTGTTTATGTGGTAGCACTGTACAGGTGAGGCAATATAGCTCCCTTAGTGACATATCATTTTTGATCGTGCACTCCCAAGGATGACATGTAGATTATTTTTAATAATATAATGGACCTAATTTTTGGATGGGGGGTATTCCTCAACCCCCCTCTTAGCCTAATATACTGAAATATGTGTTTAAACAGCGGACAGTGCACTTTGACTTCAGAAAAATACTAGGATATGGACTAAGCTTGCAGAATTTTTAAAAGTAATTACCAATGAAGCAAATTTAATGAAAACTTATGGATTGTTAGATGTCAGGTAACTTGTTGCAACAAAAATATCATATTGATGCTAACTATTTTATATATTTAGGGAAGCTTAATGAAATAACATATTGCTTTCTTATTTTCACAATAAGTATGGGTTACTGCGTGCATATATGATCTTAATTTGGATTTTTTAAGATTAAACGAATTGTAATTTAAAGAAAACATTTTGCTTAACATTATGAACTGAAAGCTTGTAATGACTTTCATTTTTATATTTTTAATAAGTAATTGATTAAAAAAATTTTGCATCAAAAATTCTCACGTAATATCTATAATAAACCCTTTTTTACCCAAGACTACTCTAAGCTTTATGTTAATTTTATGTAAAATGTAAACTTAATGTATGTAGAAAATATCAAACCATTATATCCAATAGTTTTTAAGATAACATGCGAGCAATGCCAGAAAATCATCTACGGAGTTAAACACTTTTAAAGTTAAAATTTTGCTTACGATCTCTGTCTGAATGTTGTTTAATATAGTATGATATAATTCTTCTTCTTCTTCACAAGCACAACAGCCCCCTACAGGCTTTGGATGCCTGAACCACGCTCTCCCTCCAGCGTCTTCTATCTGCGACGACTCCTTTCCAATTTTTCACTTTCATAGTCTTTTTCAACGTCAGTTAACCATCTAGTCGGTGGTCTACCTCTAGCTAGGGATTCATCAGGTTTTTTAAATGTCAAGATTTTAGTGGGATAATCTTCTTAGCTTGCCCAAACATGGCCAAACCATCTTAATCTATTACTGCTGATTGCATGTGCTATATGTGATTGCCCATAAAGCCTGTAAAATTCAAAATTATATCTGGTTCTCCAACGTCCCTCTTCCTGCACCGGGCCAAAGATAGCCCTGAGGATTTTTCTCTGAAGCATGTTAATATACATGATAGAATTATGGTATCAAAAAAAGAGTGGTACTAAATTGTTTAGAATAAATAAGACTTTCAATTAACATAAAAATTGACTTTTTGATCATTTTAAAGGTGTACTGTTCCCTTAACAATTAACCAAAATTATCTATTCCTTGCAAAATTGCATCCATACTCAACTTAACTTTCATGATAGATACCAAAATATCCTAAAAAAGAATTTGATGACATTCTTACAATTTATAAAAGAAATATCTTTATCTTATTTTCTATATAATTTTCTTTCGTTAGCATCGCTATCCACTTGGATCGAAAATCCACGAATCTAGCAGATATATTATACAGAATTAAAAGTAGTAAAAAAAATCGTAATAAAAGGTTTAGACCACTAGATCCAATATATCAGTGATTTCAGTTCTTATATTTTATACCCGGAACACTAATTAATCTAACTGTAAATGACCTCGCGCTCAAATTATCGGAAATCGCTACGAGCTGCGGGTCATATTTCCTTTTGAACATCCCGGAAAGGAAAAAAAGCTACTATCCCACGAAAATGTTGACTTTGTAGCTGGAATAAAATTATTTTGCGAATTCAAATAGGCTTCAAATTTAATTGTGAATAAATCATTAAAAAATCGCTTTATCGCATGGGGAAATTCTCATGAAGCTACATCTATTCCAGGATAATTAAAATATTCATACATAATAGTGTTTAATATTATTTTATATACAATGTGTCCGTAAAATAATAGTGGGGTTTCAAATAGTTATAGATATTCAACGAATCATGTTGCAGACAACAGTCCTGCGTAAAATGAAAGAGAAACACTCCAAATTTATGTGTGCGAAAGCTTACGTGCAGACTCCAACAGACTCCGGGACTAGTGCCAGAAAATTCCGGAGAATTCCATTTTCCAGTTACACGGAGCTTGTTCGCTCCTTTCCAGATGTGCTGACGAGCACTTGTCTTGTTTTGTTGACGTCAGCGATTTTGTCTCGCCTTTTTGAATCCCCCTTGTGGCGAGTAATTAAATCAAGCAGTTGACTTGGAATTCTTGAATGTAGTGTACGTGTATCATGGCCGCTGTAAGCGTAATTATTGGATTTAATTGTGTATCTTGAAAATATGAAATATTATATCTTGAAATGCTTGAAAGCTTGAAAATAAATAACTTTGAATTCTTGAAGTTTTCGGCCGTATGTTTTTTTCAGTCGGCATGCTGCTGACTTGTAAGCTCTCCATTTTTTTGACTTTGGAAACGAGTATTTGGCGCAAATACAGAGCTCTTCCACATTTTGCAACAATCGTGCGGGGATTTCTTAAAGAATTATTTCCCCAGCTTTGCTTCGAACGAGAATAGTGGATTGCCTGGCCCCCACGATCCCTAGACTTCACCCCCATGGATTTCTATTTTAAGGATTTTGTAAAAACATAAGTGTATTTCATTTAAGTTTGAAATCTGGACCATTTAAAATAAAGGATAACTGAAGCTGTTTCGTATATCATGGTGAATGTTCTCTGCCGTGTACGGAAAGAGACTGAATATCGTCTTGATGTCTGTAGGACAACTAAGGGCCTGTTCAAATAGAATCCGTCAGCGTCACCGTTAAAGATTCCATTGGCGCTGATTGGTTAAATGAATCAATGATTGGTATTATTGGTTAAAAAATTTTACGCTGACGTTGTCGGATTCTATGTAAAAAGGCCCTTAGGGAGTACATATCTGCTGCCAAGGTAAGAAACTTGGAGATTTTCAATTTGAGGTATACTTCAGCTCTCTACAATGATTTGTTCAGAAGCTATGACCATTTTAATCCCTATTATTCTTTTTAGTTACTCGTCGAAAGTGAAATTGCAACACCATGAAGGAATGCTCGTTGTTATGTGAAAATAACAGGATCGGTAGAGGTAAGGCACATATGAAGATGAAACAAACAAAGAGAAACAAACAAAGATATGGAAAATTAAACTGTTTATTCAGCATCTAGTGTGGCCACCACGGGCAGCAATACAGGCCTCTAAACGGCGAGGCATAATGTCTATGAGGCTATTAAAGGTCCCCTGAGATATTCCTTCCCACGCCGATTCCACAGCAGCTTCCAGTTCCAGTACGATATGCGGCTGCGGGGACCTGTGCACTAGGGTGGAGCGCAAAAACTTTTTCTTGAAATTCACATTGCCTGAATCATTATTTGGTGCGAAACTGGCTGAAACAAATTTTCTCCAAATTTCAGCTCAAAATGTTGCCATCTTCAGGTTCCACAACTCATGTGAATGATTGGATTGCCTTTATTAAAAATTTTCAATGCCTTTTTATCAAATAATAATAATTAATTAATTGGATAAATAATTAATTTGTAAATTAATATTAATATTTAGTAGTAATACTTATTTAATAATTAATATTAATATTAATATTTATTGTCAAATGTCAGTGCTAGAAATGGCATTACGTACATAAATCGCAAATTTGTACTCCAAAAGTCTACTAAATCGCAGCACGTATTATATTCTGATAGCTATCTTATCATGACCTAAGAAGGCAAGTGACTTTTATTGTGTAGAATGATTCATTTTTCGACTGTTGTCTTTGTTTGCTTGTCTTTGTTTCAACAACTTGTTTCTAATTTGTAGTTTGAAGCAATAAGTTGTATCAATCGTGATTTATATTAATAAGGACTTTTAATTAAAACATAAACATAAACATACACATGACCTCAACTAGAAGTGAAACTTTTTGTAGTGTTTTTGGAACTCCAGTACATCTGAAAGAGACAGTGTTCCTCTCGTATACTGATTTAATGAAGCATTTCCTATGATATATTGTGGAGGAAGGAGAACAAGAAAGATCATTCTGTAAAGGATATTAGCGAAATTGTTTTCAGCATTATCAGCATTGAAACAATTTGGAAGAAAGACTCATTGCCTGTGGTAAGTCATCAAGAAGTTATTCGTCTTATTAGAAATGACAATGAAAAGTACAAAAATATAAAAAGAATGTCCAAATCTCGAATAGGGGCTGACAAAATTAGGAAAGATTTTTTTTGACCAAGCAAACAGTACTTTGCTTGATATTTCTGTATGCAAATGTTTAAATTTCGAACAATGTAATGCTCCATGACATTTCCAAGTTTGGAATGAAACTTTTTAGCAGACCAACGGCATTAGAGAAAAATGGCAATAGGATCTATTTACATTTCTGGAATCAAACACTAAAGCGTATAAGAGAAAGGCAATGTATAAGGGAAAATCAGGAAGCTAAAGCAAAGGAATTGAAAGATAATGCTCCTTCATCTAAAAATATTACAGATTTAGAAGCAAACGCCGTCTGATTCAGAATTGGAAGATATCTCTGAAGATGATGACGATTACGTTAGTCATGAAACCAAATGTCAGAAAACAACAGACGATGAATCTCCTTCAACCTCCAAGACAGGCCAAATTAGAATATCAGTGCCAAATCTAACCGTTGCTTGCGATAGAACGGGAGTATCGGATAGGTCAGTTGCTATCATTGCATCCTCTGTGCTTCGTGATATAGGGATTGTATCCGAAGATACTCCATCTAAAGTTATTGACAGGAGTAAGCTAAGGAGAGAACGTCAAAAGGTAGGATCACAGCTTAATTCTACACAAGTAACACAGTCTTTGTACGCCATCTACTTCGATGGAAAAAAGGACAAAACTACAGTGCAAGAAAAGAAGAGAAGTTCTTTATATAGTACTGTAGCTGTGGAAGAACATATTGTTTTGTTGTCAGAACCTGGTTTGGTTTATATAGGACATGTGACTCCGGATTCTGGGTCTAGTGCGGATATTATACGAAGAATCATCAACTTCGTTACACAGGAAGCGATTACACTTTCGGAACCGGTTGCCTTTGGGTGTGATGGAACGAACGTTAACGTTGAGAATAAAAATGGTGCAGTTATACGACTTGAAATCTTTGTTGGCCATAAATTGCACTGGTTTGTATGCCTATTGCATACTAACGAACTACCTCTTCACCACCTTTTTCGGAAGATTGACGGAAAGGCATCTGGGTCACACCAGTTTTCCGGAACAATAGGAAAATCTCTGCAAACGTGCGTAACCCTTGCTGTGACAGGTTTTGTTTCTATTCCAGTTGCTCTGCTTGAAATTGATAAAAAAGACCTCAGTGCAATCCAAAAATAACTTTTCGATATTTCTAGGGCAGTATCTCGTGGGAGTGCCTTCCAGATTTAGCAAACAGAAGTCCCGGAACGATGTCTCATTCAAGATGGCTCATTACAGCCAACAGAATTCTGCGCCTATATGTGTCGACTGCCGAACAAACAGAACACTTTAAGCTCCTAGTAGAATATGTCATGAATGTTTGCGTGTCATCTTGGTTTGAAATAAAGAAAATCCCAAGAGCTAATCATAGAGCACGTCACCTGCACGGAATGATAAAAAAAGCTCATTCTTGACAGAAGATATTTTAAGTCAATTGTTCACAAAGTTTTTCAGAGGAACTCTTATTTTTCTCACTCTGAAAACATTCTGTTGGCAATGCTGTTAGATTAACGATCACATATTCGAGAACTTGGCCTCAGAAGAATATTGAAAACAAGAAAAATTGACTGGAAGGGGAAAATACGACAATTGGATCTTCCAAATTTAAATTTCGAAGCAGATGAATATTTTGAAATGATTAACTGTGACAATCCTTTGGAACCACTAGCTACCATGAACCTCGTGACGAAGACATAGAAGTATGACCAGAAACGGTTCACAATTCGAAATAGAGAAGCTCCCTTGCTATTCTCAAGCAGTAGAGAGTACATGAGCAGTAGAGGTAACTCGCACATGCGAGTTACCAGTCGCACGTGCGACTGGTAACTCAAGCATCATTGGTAACATGTGGCGCAGAAGCCAGTGATGGATACATTCGCAGTGGAATCAAGTCAAGAAGGGAACTTCCAAAGTTTGACACCAAAGATAATTATTTTGGTCCTCATGTGAAATCTAAAAATGAAGACTGATTGAAGTAAATTGCAGGTTAGTGATATTTTTTGAAACGATAATGTTTTCCTGTTTCTTTTTTATAATTAGAACTTTTTTAAGTCAGAATATAAAGCTATTTTAAACATTAAAATTAAATTTAAAAAAATTATTTTTTTAAATTTTGACATTAATATTCCTTTCATTGACCCCCTGTGTGGAACCTGAAGACGATGAGTGATTGCGCTGGGATTTTTTTTTGCAGTGTCTTTTTTGTCAAACCACACCATTTGTTGAGTCAGGAAATATTAAAATTAAAAAAAATATTTTTGCGCCTTTTTCACTTCACCCTACTGTGCACCGCACGTCCGATGGCAACCCACACACGCTCGATGGGAGAGTTATCGGGTGAGGCTGCCGGCCAGGAAATGATGTGAATTCCATTGAGTCTGTTCAGAGAGTGACGTGCGACATGAGGCCAGTCATTGTCCTGCTGCAATAACGTGCCGGATGTTGGCTGCAAAAGTTGCCGACCCACAGGTGTAACAAATTGTGTTACGTACCGGGCCGATGTTAAACTGCCAGTAATGTGCACAAGGGTTGTCCGCTGTCCGAACATGATACCACCCCAAACCATGAAGCCCAGTGTCACGTTCGACGATATGGGCTGGTAGGTAACGTTCTCCGGGAAGCCGCCACACATATGAATGAGAAAGCTTTCAGCTTCCAGATGATGTAAATATATTTTTTGTAAGATAAAAACTCGAGGAGCATCGATATTACATCCACATAGGGGACGATATTTCTTGAAAAACTGTGTGTTCATTTTTTGATGAAAATATTAGTCTGTTTTAAAATATTTTTAAACAAATGAGGTCTAGTTTGAAAGAAAAATGTCTGTAGTCTTAGATTGTAAAAAGATCAACATTCTACGATCTTTTATTGGCGAGTTATCGTAATTTGAAGATGAAAAAGTCAATATCTTCCCCCAAAACATAAAATAAAAAAAAACTTAAAGTCCGACGAAGATGAGACATGTCATACTCTGTTCCCCACAATTTTCTGAATCTATTGGTATCGGTCTCGACCCCCATACCCGCAGCGGTATCGGAGGAGATAGCGTGACCAGCTTTTGACAGCGGCGGCAGTGGCAGCTGCTACAGCTGGAGTTACTTTTTTTTAGAATAGAGAGAAATTTTAAGTTGTTTTAAAATAGTATAATGAATTGATTACTAAGTTTTATTCTAACATATATAAATAATCATTTTATGAAATGTTATGAAAATTCAAGAAAATTTTTGACGCATGGAACATTTTGAACTTACCGAAACGACATGAAAACTTGTTTTGAGAAAATGGCATTTAAACTTTTAATTTGACTAACATTTCCATTGCTTACGCTTGAAAAAATACTTATAACTCGGTTAATAATGATCTGATCAACATGCTTTTTTTATTTAAAGCTGATGAGTTGCAGAATCCAATTCTGAATGAAAAAAAATCGTCTTGGGGACATATTTTTGTCAATTTGAAGGTCCATTGTCGCCTTAAACTGGAAAAAATAAATCGTTATTCAAAGTTTTTCGGGACGCAACGCAAAACTGCCGCCATTCATAGTCTGAATTTCTGTACCATATTTCACATACAATACCGAGGGGTTAAGTAGAAAGTTCGGCGACATCACAGATTAACATACATGCCTATAGAATGAGTCATGACTTTTACAAAATTGATTGACAATTATTAAAAAAAATCATGGATTCAAAAGATGTATAAGGTCAAGAGTAGAAAATCCCTACACTGTAAACAAACTAGATTGGCAACAAATATGGTGGATTGCAAAGCTAGACTGCGGTTTTATGGAATATCTAGTAACAAAGCTAGATCCTATCGAAAAAGGGTACAGGATAGAAAGGAAAATTTCGAAGTTTACATTTAAAAACAATTAAGAAAAAATAGATGTGCTATTTGGAAGATATAAAAATTTAGCCTCAGGGAATGGTGTCCATAAAACAGAATACACGAATTAGAATGTAGTTTTCGAAGTTGAGCAAAACAAAATGCACCAACACATTAGAACATGGATGAAAGTAATGGCGTGTCATGAACTAAAACGTTTCTAAAAGAACACGTATATAAACGGAGATTAGTGAGAACATATATCAGAGCCCGCTTTGCGTTTAAACCAAAAGCTAAGCATTCGTAGAACAAAAATAATGGGATCCTGTTATAAACAAAAGATGAGTTCGTACCATACTAAATAGGTCAAGTAGGTAGTATATTATATAATTTACCAATATGTGCACTGGTGATGAAAAAAATAAGGCACGTAATTTCTTTCCGAGGCATCTACAGGTATTCTTGATCATGGTGCATACACCGTCCTTCTTTCTCCCCGAGCAGAGAAAAAGAAAAAACTGTAGAAATCAATTTACTAGCATTTATAATACTGAGACACAGGTTAGCTTCAACAAACTCAGAAATTATATATTATAATGAAAAAAACACACTTCCATAAATGACGTACGTTTTTAGACCATGAAAGGATAGATTAAGCTTATTTAATTAATTAAGAGGATTAAAATAGTGAAGAATGATGTGAATTTTTTTTTCAAATTGAAAATTTCAATAAGATAATATTCTATTGATTATCCTTCCTTGTATGCAGACTGTTTCATTAAAACGAAAGCTTAAATTTATTGTAAGAGGAACTAAAACTACTAAAGACAGCTTGCGTCGCTAGAAAATGGATACTTTTATGTAAAGAAATTACAATAAAATTTATGGTCACATTTTTGGGGTGTTTAGATGACTTCAACGTGTGTAATATTATTGAAACGTGATCAAGGCATAAGACAAGCTATCGTGTACATATAATGTTGATCAGTGGCACACCCAGGGATGGGCCAAGGGACCATGCTTCCCCCCTACAGAAATATAAATTGCATCATAAATATTTTTATCTGTTAAACTCGCCCCCCCCCCATGATTAAATCCTGGGTGCACCACTGATGTTGATCATATTTTTTTCACAATTTCATCCTATGTTAAGATGTATGTTAGTTTTGAAAGAACAAGATAGCGTTTCGGTAATTTTTGGAGAATTGTTGCTGCAATAAATTAAAATATTGGATTATTTACATTTAAAATGTTATTTGTTAAATTTTGTAAATTTTCAGTTGTGACAACTAATTAAATTTTCTATTATTTATCCCATAGCATTCCATTTCACTTTGGGTAGGAAAATCGCATTTTCTTAGATACAAAATTATAGCTTTACATCGACGTAATTGTTAGTCAAGCAAAATTAGAGCAGTGATAAATTGATATTAATAATTTTTTTTTTTATTTTCCTGTCATTGTATGGTTATATACATATATATAATGCAATCCAAAGTCTAAAATATTAGACTTTGTTATGTCATTGTAGAGTAAGGTTTCTTGTAGCAGTTGAAATAAGTTATAAAAGAGAATAAGAAAAAAATGATTGACCTAATCAAGTGAAACTGGTTTTATCTTTGTCCATACATAACCATCTTCCACTTAATTAAAAGCTTCAAATAATAGTATAAACAGGAAAGATCACAGGAAAATATAAATTCCTTTTTTGAGATCTACAGCCTGTGCATTTCGAATTATGGTCATAGACTAATCATAAAACTTATCACCCGCCTGAGAAGTTAACCATCTTTCATTTTCTATTACCTTTCAAAGTATGTGACTAAGGTCTTAGACATCTGAACATCGGGAAGTGTTGGGGACTTATTTCATCTAGGTCACACATTTGAATACAGGTTTTCCTCTCTATTATGCAATAGTAGGCAAAGTAGGCATATGAAGGTTATGTGGCCAATATGGTAGAGTGTTTGCGTGTCAAGCTTCCATAAATTGGGGTCGGTTTCGAAGCCTGACTAAGGCATGAACGTTCCAGGGCTATGCCCTCTTAAGGAATAATGTTGGTTTTAAACTTAAGTTTAAATGTGCGGTGCATTCGGACCTATATACAATGTTCAGGATTCTTTCAAACTCATCTGTACACCAGGGGATCACTTCTAAATCGAGTAAGGAACTGATGTATTCTTGAAAGAGTAAACTCTTATAAAACCGTACCTATATGGATTTGGAATAAAACGATTAACATGGATATGATTTTACTTTTTTGTGCATGAGTGAGATAAGTAGCATAAGAATGTGTAAAATATCTTCTACATATTCTGATTAAATGGTTTTCATTTGTAGTTTATCGGGGGGCGCCTAAAAACAAACTTAAAATTGTTTTATCAATCTTTAATGTAAAATAATGACATGAATTCCTTCCTTTTTATGTATTAAAAAGTTAACTTTAATTCTATTTTTTTATACATACATTAATGCTATGTTTTGAACTGTCTTTATCTTCCTGTAAGAATTGAGCAGTAATAAAGGACATGAGAAACATTAGGATGTTATGGCACTGTAAGGAGTATGAGACCTTTAATCTTAAACTGAATCTATTACATTTTATATCATATTAATAAGTAAAACCAATATAGCTTTAGTTCTTTTAAAGTATATATAATGAGGAGAGAATTCTCTTCTGTCTTCAAATTAGATTTAGCCTGCCATCTCCAGGAGATTTATCCTACTAGCCTAATATTCATGATCATGTGTGACAATGATTTTGGGGGGGATAAACATAAGATTAAAATTTTATCTCAATCAGTTTATATCAGTCGATTGATACTTAAAACTAAAATTGCTTTCGCTCCTTCTGCGATTCAACGAAAGGGAGAGATATCTAATCTCTTTTAGTAGGTTTCCCTGATATCTCAGAAACTTTACCATCAAGTTATCAATGTTTGGAAAAGAGGAAGAGAGGACTGATACGAACTGATTTCACTGTATCATAGGAATTACATGTTAAATTTTAGAGGAAAATTAATATGTTCACTTGTGAATACGTTAATCATCCGAGATATGGTCACGAGACAATCATCCGAGATATGGTTAGATATCACATATAAAAGAGAATATCAGTATATGAAAAGCAGGAAGAGAGAACTGACATGAGCAGTTTTCATTTTATAGAAGGAATAACATGATTAACGCTAGAGGAAAACGAATATGTTAATTTTCGAATGTGTGAATTATCCGAGATATGGGCCGAACCTGATTGCATATCATCTATAAAAAAAAATTGAAAATTTGAAAAATAGCTATAGAGGACTGATATTAACTGTTTTAATTTTATCCTAGGAATTGCACGTTTGATTACAGCGTATACGTTCAATTACAAATACGTCAGTAATTCCAGGTATGAGTTGAACCTGCTTGTATATAATCGATAAAAAAAGAATAGCATCTAGACGTATCTAACATTCTAAACAGATTTTTCTAATTTATTTCTCTTTGAAATATCATTTAAGAACAATAAATGCCCCTTTTTACTTCTTACGCTTGCAGAATTAAACATTTGATACTAAAAGAAAATATTTACATGTAAAATGTGTCCAGAGAAACAAATGGTAATTCAATACTTATAAGTTGTATGGAAATTTTCATTACATAATCTGATTTTAATTAATAGGTATTGTCTTGAGCTAACGTATGTCACAAAATATTTTGTATTCAGTGTGATATAGATATGAAAATTTACAGGAAATTTTATTACAATAAAAAGATATAAATTTACTTTTCAGCTGTGATGATGGAAATATAAAAATACAGACTGAAGTAGCTACTGAATAATTAAAGTTTAAAAAATAGCAGGTTATCAACATCGGCCACACATGGCAGCATATTTTTGTATTGCGTACAGTCATGAAATAAAACATCATTACACACGCTGTAGACAACAGACCATCAAAATTTATTGTTTACGTAATTTATAATTATTCAGTAAATACAATAAAATATTAAATTTTCGGTAACGTTTATTACATTGCAATAAAAATTCTTTCCTCCGGAGAATATTAAAGCTTTTATATAAATGAATAAAAACGTCATAGGATAAAAATAAAATCAGATACTATATATCCTTCGAATCGGTTTGAAGAATAAAATAAAATTTTATTTATCTTCGAGTTTTCGAATATTCACCATCAGTCTAAATATAGTGGTTTATCATTACAGGCTGAACATAATAGTTTATCACTTCCAGTACTATACAAACCAAAACATTTTCGGGAATATTATACTTTAACAACCATTTTTTTGGGAAAGCCGAAATGTTTTATTGTTTTTATCTAAAGTCTAATTTAGTTTGGAATATAGTATTTTTTATAACATCGCTTTTGTATGTTTAATTTGCTCATTACTTACTCATTTTTCTGAAGAAGAAAAGACAGAATTAGTTTTGAAAGGGAATTAATAATCTTCCTGTTCCTCACATTATGCGGTTCCTTAAATGTCAGACTTTTACAAGAATTGTGAATTTGTGAGAAACTGAAAGTAAGAATAATAAAGAAAAATATTTGTAGTATTATAAGAGGCGATAAAAATTATTGTTTTGGTTGTTTTGCCTAACGACATAAATATATTTTTAGAAAAAGGAAAATATTTTAGGTTGTAAAGTACTCTCTTGGACAAAAAAAAAAAAAAAACGACGCACCAAGGAGGGGTAATGCAAATAGGACACAAATTGATATGCATAAAGGTTTCGACGGAATATGCCAAATTTTAAAGTTTGGTGGTCCATGAATGAACATGTGACGCTGCAGGGCATCTTAACTGCCCAAATGACAGGATATTAAACAGAAGAAATTTCTATTCCCGTCATAAATGCTTTGCGAATTTCATTCCGTGTAGTCAGGTAGACAGTAACTATGCCTCGCATACAGATGCGCGAACAATATACACAGATGTCAGCCTGTACCGGCCTTCTCTATAAAGGGGCCTGCGTGCAAGAAACCATTTGGGGGCCTAAATTTTTTGTAAAGTAAAAAAAAATTACAAACACGAACATATATTAATAATGCATGTTTATATAACGCGTAATTTTGTTTTTGTTAATACATTAATTACTTCAGAAAAATTACAATTTTTTGCAATTTCTTTTTCGGTGTTTAATATAGCAAGTGCATTTAAGCGTTCCGCACACATGCTTGACGGAAGATAATTCCGGGACTTACATCTCAGCAAGATAATGCCCCCCCCGCACATGGCGAGAGTTTCTACTGTTTGTCTTTTGCTTATCCAACGCTACCTTGGCCAGCAAGGTCGCCGGATCTCTTCCACATTGAGCTCGTTTGGAGCATTATGGGCAGGGTCCTCCAACCAGCTCGAGATTTTGACGATTTAACGCGCCAACTGGACAGAATTTGGCACGATATCGCGCAAGAGGACATCCGTCACCTCTATAAATCAATTCTAAGCCGAATAACTGCTTGCATAAGGGCGAGATGTGGACCAATGCGTTATTGACTTTTTCACTTTGTGAAACTCTTTCTCTTGAATAAATCCTCCAACTTTTCTCAAATTGTAATCATTTGTTTTTCTGTACATCCCATGTACCAATTTTCGTCTCATTCGTATAACTCCTTCTTGGTGCGTCGTTTTTTTTGTCGAAGAGTGTACTTATTTCTTAACAGGGTCAGTTTCATCTGACTAACTAAACTTCAGACATATTATAATCAATACATTGGAAGTCACAGATCTTTCTCATAGGATCAGAAGAAAATATCGCCTAGAGAAATATATATATTTAGGCCAAAGCCCGCAGTCTGGCAAATACTCGAAACTGCTGGCCACTTCTTTAATTGGCAAAGTCACTAGGGCAAAAGTTACGATTTCTTCGGACTTTAGCTGGCCAATTCGCGATATTCCGAACTACCAGTGGCCAGTTAGGTAATTACCCAAGAAATAATCTTCTTTTCTCTTCGATTTTGAAGTGATTTTTATTCTACTTGACTAAACCAAAGGGATTTTCACAGCGGTAATAATATGAGTTAGAACTTGTAGAATCCCCTCAAGTGACTGCATGATCCAGGTCCGCAAAACTTCTAGTTTTGGCCAGTTTTTCTAGAACAGTTTGTGAATTGCCTATTGATTTGTCGGGCACACTGCGAATTGGCCGAATGACTATAGTAATTCTAAAAGTGCCCAGCCATTTCGCGACTTGACAAGACTTCGGACTTAGGTGGTAACATATAAAATCCGCAAGGTCTATGTGATTAAAAAAATTAAAACTAAGCATCTTAAAAGGAATTTTGTCTTATAAATGTAGCTTGAGTACCATTTGCGCGTACTTATGTCAGGATGGGTATCTGTGATTACTTGCATAAACAGAACAAAATATAAACTTGCAAAAGTAAATTTACTGTTTGAGACATTTGATCCCGGATGTCACAGAGTTACAGATGATTAAAGAACTAGTGGCATCAGTTAGAGAAATTTGTAACATTTGGACCGCAGCAAAATACCGAAAATCTGCATGTAGGTCGATATTATTCTATAAATATGCCTGAAGGTAGTTGCTTACAGAGTACATGTTAAGTTAGGAATATTCAATTATCCAAAAGAGACAATAATATGGTCAGTTTTTAATACTCACTAATACAGTTGTAATTTAATAACTGATACATTCATTTATACTCTATTAAAAAATCCCAATAAGAAGCTCAGCAAAAATGGAGAGAACTGATCTAGTTGCGATTTTTAATATAAACTTTCTAACGTCAGTAGTTTAAGAGCATTCTTATAACTTTATCTACAATTTAAATTGAAAAACTTGTTGGGAATTAGAACAAATCTAAAGTAATAAAAGATGAAAAGAAATTACTAGGGACATTGATTTTCCATATGACATAAAACAAAAAATGTAAAAGTTTTTTCTTAAGATCCATACTAGAGTTTGAACAGCATTTGTATGCTTAACATAAAATGGAATGCGGTCTATGCTCTGCATGTCGCCTTATCTATATTTAATATGCTTTTGCGAGACATCTATTATCTAAAACCCAAAGAAATGATAAGTGATTAGATCCTAACAATGAAAAGCATTCTAAGCTAATACACTTATAAAGTTTTTATAATATGCCTATTTCACAAATTGTAGTTAATGATACGCATATGCTATATCGGAAAACTGAGTAAAACATACCTATTCAACAGGTCAAACATAATGCTTAGCATCATCGATCTATTTTGCGATAAAAATGATACATTTTATGTCACGACACGTATGGATTCAGCCTAGCATGATATATGACAGATTGCATAGCTCTTTATTCTATCTTTGCAAAATTTATTTTTGTGATCTTAAATTGCATTTCTTACAGTAAAATTTTTTGTTTCATTAGTATATTCACTAAAATTTGAATTAAAAACTAATTCACTTTATTCCTAGTATTCGTGCATCTTTATTTGTACCAAATAAATACAAGGAAAACCGTAAAATATATCAAAATAAAAACAAATACCATTGTAAATCAATATCATTTTATCGCTTAAGATTCTTATTTTAATTAGCATTAAGCATGTTATGTAAACGTAAACAAATCAATATCTTAAAATTATGAGAAAGTATGTATAAAGAGAAAGGCATAGAATACAAACAACTAAGGAAAACGAAAATAATAAGCTTATAGAATTTGTCATTTCCGATTTTTTTGCCTTTATTCATTTGCGTAAACATCATTCTCATCCCAGAGCGTTTTATAGTGCTTAAATTATAACTAACATGAAAGAGCTTAAATAATTAGTGTCATGAGTTGAAAAAATCAATGCCAGATAAATCATCAAAAGATTCCTGACGGTGAAAAGGAATTGATTATGACCTAGAGCTTAGTTCTATTATCCTCTGATTATTATAAGCTCTTTACTTAACGACGTAATTAGGATAAAGCTAAGACTGAGTTTGATGGGACAAAGACATTTTAGGAATAAATGATTTTTAAGTTAGTTATATGATACATCCATTGTGATAAAAGGTCAAAATAAAGATTCTCCTTAATTTTGAATTAGTTTGTATAATTTCAGGCATCTGCACCAAATTAAACAGTAATATGTTTGAATAGAAGAGGGAAACTCAAAGACAAATGACACGCATTTATTGAGGACAGAAACTAATCTATATTGCCTGTAGTATTAATATTCTAATTCGAGATTCTGAGATTGCCATTAGCGTGACATAAAGAGAATTAATTTTTCTCTTTTACTGATCTTGATAGCAGTTGTTAAGAACCGAATCTGCTCCATACATTAGACTTTTCGATATCTTAAAGGAACACTTAAATTTACTTTAGAGAGAAATAATGCTTAACGATCAACGTATCAAATGTTATTAAGTTATGCTATCAGCAGAAAAGTATCAGAAACTCTCAACTGGTTTCTAGTAAAAGACATAATTTTGAAGAAATCTCGAAAACTAAAATTCTACCCATTATTCTCAGAGATCATAAGTGATGACACAACTTTAGTAACTTAGATTGAAGAATTTACAGAAAATGGATCTGCAGTCGCGAAGAAGTGTGTTAACTGAGCTCATGTTACAAACGATATTAAAATTAAAGAATTCATAGAAAATGGAACTGCAGATAGGAAGAAGGGAACTACATTAAGTTCTGTTACAAATACTTTAAACTGAGATAGATGGAAAGTACCACGATGATGCTCTCGACTATTTATTTGACAATTCTATACATGTTCGGATAAGAATATAATTTATAAACTTAATAAAGTTTTATAAAACTTGTAATAGTCTAATTTGTAAACTTGTTTTAAATTTAGTAATTTTGAATTCCAAAATATCCATAACATCTTCTGTCTCTTTCTGAATTAACCATCGGTTCAAAAATCTTGACTTCGGATTTTATGGTTAGCTTTCGATCCTGCACAAGTTTGCTCTGGATTTGACTACAGATGAGGGTTTTATTTTCGTATTGAACTCAGCTCACGTGGTTTGGGCTATCATTCCATATCTAATCCTGTTTTAATTTTCTAAATTCCATCACTCATTCCCCTTTTTCAGTATTGAACTGTTATAGCCATGACAAGTCAATGACGATTTTGATTTCAGTCATATTCGTGTTATTTGTAAATTTCATATGAAACTTCAAGTGCTGTTCACTGACCTGCTCGACTCGGCTTGTTAATTGGCGGATCTTTCGGATTGAAGCTAACTTATTTTTTTCTCTTTCAGATTATTTGTTTTTGCCAATTTTTTTTAAAAAATTTAAACATCTTCGTTTTGATTCCAAGCACTACCTAAAGGACATAGTGTGTCTATTTTTTCCTCTAAGTTTTATTTTAAGGGAAATAACTCCATTAAACCTTGTCAAGAAAGATTAGGGCTTCTAAGTTCGAAAAGTCTCAATTCACTCCCAATGCAAGTATGATAGTATAGGGGTATTCACTCAAAAGAGGCACCGTATATACTGTAACAACTCTCCCCAGGACGAAGCAATCTGAACGAAACAACGCAAAATGTGCTCCTCGGTAAATGGCAAATCACATCATATTGTTCTCAGATGAAGCATGGTTCCGTCAGGTTATGTTAACTCACTAAACACCTTTGCCACATACCAATCACCGCTCCATGATCAAAAAGTTGGTGTGCGGTGAGCGATGTCTCGGTTGTGTTCCTGGACATTTCTGAAGAGTTCGTGAATCAACTGGATAATCTTGAGTTAACGAAAGGTTACTTCCAGCAAGATGGAACAACGTGTCACACATTGGAAAGGGGCATGGCTGAAATTGAGTCTTTTCCGGCCATTTTGAAAGGGGTTTGGCCACCGCGGTCGCTTGATCTGACACCAGATATCTTTCTTTGGGAAACATGTGTCAGAACAAGTCTCGCACTGCGGAAAATTGGAAGGAAAACATCGAACGGGAAACCGCTGCTATTACCCCCCATATACTTGTCAACAGAATCAGGAACATGGAACGCCACGTCGGAATATGTCTGGCAGAAAATGAACATCATTTCCAGCATCGCCTGTAATGCAATATAGTACACATACGTCAAGGTTAGTAACGTATTTTCTTTTGTTCAGATTGTTTCATCCTAATGAAAGTTATTGCAGAATATTCGAGTTCTCTTTTGAGTGAATCACCCTATAGTTACTCAAAAGATCAGATTTTGCCAATGGCATCAAGGGATAAAAACGTATGTCACTGACGCTGTACAAATATCACCCAGCTTTCTCCCATGAAAATTACTTTTGATTTTTACTATTGTTACGATTTAAAAATATTAATAAGAATATTTAAAGATGTTTGTGCTCAGAAGAAGTGATCGAATGTCGGAGGTCGGTAATTAGATTGAAATATTCGTTGAAATCTTAAATTTTACTCATTCAGTCCAGTTATTTTTATCAAGGTTTGAAAAGAAACCAAATTAACAAACTCACTGGACAAGAAAATAAATACTTCAAATAAAACTCATATATTTCATCTTTTAATAGGATTCAGGTGTGTTGTCAATTCCAGTAAGTCTGTCCGTTTGTTAGATATACGACTTTTATACATTGGATATAATTTTTATTTTAATTAGTTTTTTCCCATTTTGTTTTAACTCTAAAGATTTTTCTTAAAAGTTATTAAAATATTTACATCCCATCCATGCATTTATGATAAGATTTTTTTTTTGAGTTTTTTTAAAACAAGGCCACTCTTTTAACTATTTTTTTAGTATGATATTATTCATCATCTTATTTAAACTTCTAACAAAATTTCAAAGATTTATTCAACATGTAAAAAATTCATTTTTTGTATTTTCATTATTTTTTTTCTGTAATATGCAATTCAAATTAAGTGAACCTCGAAATACAAATTCTCAATCATGACTTCTAGCATTTTTGCATTGGCTATGGAACATCGCTTTCAGCATCTACATATCTCGAAAGCCCTACATGTCAGTATCAATTTTATTACAAGTATTGAGTTACATTTTAGGTAAATTCGATTATATGATAAAGCTCCGACAGTCATTCATACGTGTTTAAACTGTTATATATTTCCGAATGAATCAGATTTGAGGCCGGGAAACTATCAAAGAAATTTATCGTCAAATATGCAACAAAAAGCAATACGGCCAGAAATTGGAAACAAATATCCTATTTTATAAAATCAAATGAATATTCTATTATCATATATTTGTCAACTGCAGTTGGCGGAGAAGATTTCAATGATTTATTGCTTGTGGATATTGATCAATTGCTGGATAAAATAAGTGGGAACTTAGTATAAGAACTATACTTCAGACTCGGGTTAAAAAGAAAATGCTCATGCCAAAATGGATGCATTTTCTGTAGATTACTTTCTAAAGAATTCTTCAATTTGCGAACAAATCGGTTCTCTCAAATGTAATCTCATTGCCTAACGAGTTAATTTGCGATATAAAGTCATGTATATTTGGTTATCAATTATTTTTCAGAGGGCGAGTCAAGCGATTATTAAAATCCTTTTAAAGGATGGTATAAAATGTTACAATTGCTGGAAACACGTTCTTATATATTTTGCAGGAGTAATCACAGATACCTTTTGAAACTAAGAAATAAGAGGAAATGTTTCGAGTGATAAAAGTGTTCTTATACATTATGATAACAAATTATTTAATACCAAAAATGCTGTCCAAAAAGTTAGTTATTACGCATTATACAAGTGATTTTTCTGAACAGTTTAAAAAATAACTTAAACAAATTTAGAAAGTTGATTTTATTTGGCGTATGTGTATTGTTCAAATATTTGCATGACAAAAAAAGAATGAGGAAAAGAATGAAATTTATATTTACAAAAAAATGAATACATGTATTGTGATATGTCAAAAAAACATACTTCCAGCTTATTGCTATAAACGTCCAGTTACTTAATTTGTGCGAATATGTTCAATTTCCAAGTATACAAGGAATATTTCCAACAGAAATTTACTTTAAAATGAAATACGGAAGTACATTAGAGTAATTGGTTTCAAGTATTTTAAGCTCATATAAAGGAAAATGAAACCACAGCTCCAAATTAATTTTCGAAAGTAAACACATTTTCCTTGACGAACAGGAAATGTGTGGGGAAAATGCACATGTAATCAGCACTTTATTAATTGCACAATGAATAAAAAAGAAAGGATGCATATTTCGAACTAATTAGTAAGTTCATTCTTAATATGGTGAGCATTAGTCGGGATTGCGCTATGAACAATTCACAAATGCTAGGATCATCGAAACCTTTTGATATAAATAGCGGCGGCAACCAAAAAATCTAGAAGAAACGGCCTCCCAAAAGCAAATGGAAGGGGAGAAGTTTTATGACCGTCAGCCATATGATAGACTGTTAATTAGTTCGGAATATGCCGCCAGCCTTTTAATTTATTGTGGAATTAAAGAAATGTTGATTACATCATTCAAGGTCTTTGACATGATCACAGTCAGGAAATATTCAGTCACAAAAGATCAGGCTGCATTGCATTGATTGATATTTGTTGCAGGGTCGGTCTACTTACGGTGCAACATGTACTTTTGCACGGGGAGGAAAAACTACTTAACTGTACCAAAAGATAATCCTTAAAATAGATTCTTCGTTCAATGTTAAAATCAGACTTTAGAATGTCGTTATTTAAACTCTTATGCAACAGCACATGACTAAACACTATGTCGAACTAGTTGTGAAAAAAGGAAACAAAACCATCCGTCTTATAACATCTTTGAGTCCCGAACTCCCGGCAGATAATTTTGTCAAAAGAAAGAGAATTAACTTAGAATACCTTAAAATATCAAAGTTTTTCTTAATATAACGAATTTTCAATTGTATCCATCTATCTATCTATCTATATATATACATATATATATATATATATATATATATATATATACGGGGTAATTTTTTTCAAACTGACACTACTCAGAGCCATCTGTAGCGCGATGTATCAGCCAGAATTCCACCAAAATTAATAGAGGGACTAAGGATGACATGCGAAAGAGTTTTCCCTGAAAAAAAAAGTTCCAAAAGTTACCGATAAGGGAAGATATGGCACTGTTGTTGTCGGAGCACCCGAGAATTTGCATAAAAGGCAAGTAAAAGATCAAAATGCAAATTCATGACTACGCAGTAGACAGCAGCACCAGTAATTTGGGCTATAAAGTACGCAGTCTGCTGAGCCTTCACTTTACGGATGAAAGGGATATCAGTCACTTTTTGCCACTTGCATGGCCACCTCGCTCCCGGGACCTAACACAAGTGACATTTTTCTTTCGGGTTATCAAAAGTCTAAGGTGTATCATGGTGGAGTCACAAACATTGCGGCCCTAAAGGTCAACATATCCCGTACTTTGATGAACATTCCTGGTGCTATGTTACGCTTGGCCTTTGAGAACGTAGTGTTCCGGATGCAATGTGCCGACCACCAGGACTGTGGTCACATTGAAGGAGGGAAAAGTGAATTTGCTGCATAAAGTAGTGCTGCAGTGAAATTTCTTTGTTACCCATTTGACTACTTACAACTTTTTCGGTATTTATTCCTTATCTTTATAGCCCGAAATACTGGCGCTGCTGTCGACTACATAGTCGTTATTTTGAATTTTGACGTTTTACTTGCCTTTAATGCAAATTCTCGTGTGCGCCGACAACAACAGCGCCATATCTTCCCCTATCGGAGACTTTTGGAACCTTTTTTTTTTCACGGAAACTCTTTCCCATGTCGTCCTTACACCCACTTTCAATTTGCTGGAATTCCGGCTGATAGATCGCGATACAGATAGCTCTGAGAAATGTCAGTTTTAAAATAATTACCCTGTATATATATATATATATATATATATATATATATATATATATATATATATATATATATATATATATATATATATATATACATATATATATATATATATATATATATATATATATATATATATATATATATATATATATATATATATATACATATATATATATATATATATATATATATATATATATATATATATATACATATATATATATATATATATATATATATATATATATATGTATATATATACATATATATATACATATATATATATATATATATATATATATATATATATATATACATATATATATATATATATATATATATATATATATATATATATATATATATATATATATATATATATATATATATATATATATATATATATATATGTAATGAATTATAACAATAGTAATGGTTGTAGCCGGGCACATAACATAACCGTTGAAATCATCAGTTTTGTAGTCGTAGCTAAAGCAAATGAAAACTGTGGCGGGGCGAAGCAATGGCCGGGATCTTCAAACATTTTGTATCCATAACATGCAATCGAAGTCGCGAGTGGCGAGGTAAAATGAGAGGCCAATAAACACCTCGGAACACATCAGGAAAAAGGCAGTTGGTTCATACAAAGTCTTTATTTTCCGAAACTGTTTCGTAGATCATCAACTAAATTTACTCGAACACATCGCGCGACGCTGGCCGGGACGGGGACGCGGCCCCGCCCGTACAAATTTGCCAGGAGCGAAAACTACATGTTTTCTGGCCGTCAGCAGACACCCAAAATATGCTCTCCGAGTTATACTGGAACTTATATAAACTTTTTGAACGTCTTGCCATGTGATCACAAGTCTGTAGCCATTGGCTGAAACTATGACTCTGATGTCAGAGGTGACGTATTATTATTACGTAAAGATGCGCTAGAAATTATATTTTTTGAGGGGACGCTGCCCATGCTTTGTTCTTGGAATCAGAAGCGAAATTAGCTCAATCGCGACAACGCCCAAGGCAAATTTAGAATTTGAATTGAATATAGGGGTTTTTATGTTATAGAATATCCCCCCCGTCCGAGAAGAGGCTGACCAACAATGCCTGCATTGGAGGACAGACTCACCCGGCCATGTGAGGAAAATGGGCGTCGACCACAAATTTGGAAAAGTTTGAAAAGGAACATATGTTTTAAGTTAATTTAGTATGATGATCACATGACAAGACATTGCACATTTCAATTTTGAATACACAAAAATACACTAATGATTTTCTAATTTATGAACACAACAAAAGCAAAAAAATTATAGTAGTTAATGATCAACTATAGAAAATTGTAAATTATGTAAATTTCTTATATTATTGCTGTGAAGAAAAAAATTAAATTTAAAACTGTATTTATCATCAACTGAAGACAATGTTGAGCAGGGCGGCCGTTCCCCACACAACAAAATCTCAGCAGAAAATCAATTAAATCTACTTTAAAAAATTTTTTAATTACTAAAAAAAATTTCTTGAAAAATATATTGTAAAAATACACTTTCAAATATAGTAGTGATCCACTTGGACAACTGACAAAACAATGAAAAAAATCCCTATCTAAATGTAAACACAAAACACACAAAAAAAATCTCCTATTCTTGTAGAATAACAACATAATTATACAAATTTAATTACGAGATTCTGAAAAAAAAAGACACAGAAAAGCAGCAAAAAAAAAATGAAAGTGGATCTCTGTCTTCCTTAATCAATAGAATCAAAAATACACAACATATGAAATTATTAAACACACAATAATAAAATACCTTGGTTTTTAAATGTATAAAATAGAAATTAGCACCACAAATCTATTATATTTAAATGTCAAATTTATCCATTACTTTCAGTAATTTAAATTTAATGTTCAAATTTGAATATAAGATACTATCCACAAAAATATCCATCTCTAACTCTTAAATTATTCTTTCTTTCTTATATAACATTTTGGTATGAATCCTCGCTGTAGTTCCTAAATATTCATCATTTGTATTCAATATCTCACAACATATTTCTCATTATAATATTCTCTTTTCTATTTATTTATTTTTCTTCATTATTTCTATTTCGAGAATTTTCTGGGGCGGATGAACCAAATATAACATACAATGGTTTTTTAATTCTCCAATTGTGGTTTTTTGGCACCCTAAGTCATGTTATAAAGACGTTCCGTTTATATGAAAACCATAAAACGCCTTTTGACTGTCGACTCAAACCTCCGGAAATCTCCTTTACTTCAATTCGTAGAACTACTCGAGGGCTCAAAATCAAATGTAATATGTCAAAGTACTTAAATTATAAAAAATGTTTGATGTCTGGAATAATTACTAAGTCATCCCTGCAGATATTTTCCAAAATCAAAAGCACAAGCATCTGATGTTTAGATTTAGAAAAGCTCAATTTGAAAACCGCAAAAATTATAGGTTAAATGAATCAAAACAAGTTTGGCTCTTTTCATGATCGTGTTTACAAAACTAATGCTGAGCATTCAAATTTATTGCGGAGGCGACCTTCGAAATGTAATACAACGGCGCTCGAAAACGGAAATGATTTACGTTATTTTTTTTTTCTTTTTCTCCGCGACGATTTTGAACTGGGTGCGAAACCAAATACTTATAGGATTACTACACTCATTTAACATTTCAATTTAACGTAACCAAGGATTATTAATTTTCTTAAAACACTAAAATGTTCAGTACAAGAAAAAGAACACAGAAATATTATCAAAATTATACAGAAAACACACACTTAATCATTTTATCAAATATAAATTTCAAAATTTTCTTTAGTGAAATCCAAAATAAAAACAAAACATTCATTTTACTGAATTCAGCTCAATAGTCAAATGAATCTACTGAGATCATGAATTTGTTAATTTTTCTGTTCACAAATGGAAATGTGTCAGTTTATTATTATTCATTATTTCAAATTCTTATATTTCCACAACAAATCTTCTATTTTATTAAATCTGACACATCTATTTAGGTATAACCATCTGTAAGCATTATATGTACCACAAAATTTCAAAACAAAAATGTAAACGTTAAACCACCGGAATTGATACTAAATATCATTCCTCATCTATGCATAAAACAACATAACATACTAAATCCCTAAAATATGATCATCCTAAATATTAATATCTTCTTCAATTTATTAATAGCACTTAATACCTCATAACACATTAAAAATCAATCAATGGAACTAAAATACACAATAAGTGAGGTTATTAAAATATATAAAAAGCAAATTAGATCTTAAAGTATGGAATCAAATTACTACCATATCCTTATATGGTAAACTTTCAAATTTCCCTATTATAAAATTCAGAAAACTTCCTTTCTCATTATTATTCATGTACTTTACTAACACAATTCTACTATTACCAAATTTAAAACAAATAATATCAATAATATTTTATTCACTACATTAAAATACACTCATAATATTTTTTATTAAAATGTAACTCAATTAAAAACACTTCACTTTAAAACTACTTCACAAATATTAGCTTACATTTAGAATCCTTATATCATGTTTTAACTTATTACCTTTTGTTTAAATTAATTAGAAAATAAACCTTTTTTCCGATAAAGCATACATTAAATTTGTTTACGCAGGAGCAAAAATTTTTCTTCTGGTTGTAACACAGCTAGGTCAAAGAACAATAAGCATAAATATACACATTCCGGCACAAGATTTCTGAAAAGAAAAATGCACAATTTGTTGACGAAAACCCCGGAGTAGGACGCCCACACGTCGAAAATGGTCCAGGATGAATCTCGCAGCAAGCCGAAGCACTGATTGACAATCACACTAGCACCGAAATGGGGCTGTTCACGCTGGCTTCCAATCGAAGGTCGCACATGGGGCTGATTCACCATCGTAAAGCAGAAATGCGCACTAATGCACCACTGTTGCGTTATCACTGGAACACCAAGCGAAAGCAAAAAATTCACACGCGGTGACATTGAAACGAAAACGCTGACTGCGGACACTCCCGATATTGAAGTTTGCACGGAAAACACAAAATTCACGAGACATGACGACTTGAAGCATGATCACTACGAAAAAAAAAAAAAAACAGCGCCGAAGTCGAATTTTTCACACGCACTAAATTTTTCCTCTTTCACAATTGGCGATAAACACGGAAGCACACAACTCGTACCACGAATACTCTCTGTAGACGGTCACCCGGCACTGGGCAAAAACTGCGAAGCACTCACGAAAACGCCGAAATGCCTTGGAAAATCCAGTGGGAGCTTCACGCGCAAGGGAAGATTTATCCTACCGACTAAATTGTAATGACTTATAACAATAGTAATGGTTGTAGCCGGGCACATAACATAACCGTTGAAATCATCAGTTTTGTAGTCGTAACTAAGGCAAATGGAAACTGGGGCGGGGCGAAGCAATGGCCGGGATCTTCAAACATTTTGTATCCATAACATGCAATCGAAGTCGCGAGTGGCGAGGTAAAATGAGAGGCCAATAAACACCTCGGAACACATCAGGAAAAAGGCAGTTGGTTCATACAAAGTCTTTATTTTCCGAAACTGTTTCGTAGAACATCAACTAAATTTACTCGAACACATCGCGCGACGCTGGCCGGGACGGGGACGCGGCCCCGCCCGTACAAATTTGCCAGGAGCGAAAACTACATGTTTTCTGGCCGTGAGCAGACACCCAAAATATGCTCTCCGAGTTATACTGGAACTTATATAAACTTTTTGAACGTCTTGCCATGTGATCACAAGTCTGTAGCCATTGGCTGAAACTATGACTCTGATGTCAGAGGTGACGTATTATTATTACGTAAAGATGCGCTAGAAATTATATTTTTTGAGGGGACGCTGCCCATGCTTTGTTCTTGGAATCAGAAGCGAAAATAGCTCAATCGCGACAACGCCCAAGGCAATTTAGAATTTGAATTGAATATAGGGGTTTTTATGTTATATATATATACATACATATATATATATATATATATATATATATATATATATATATATATATATATATATATATATATATATATATATATATATACATATATATATGCATATTTATATATATATATATATATATATATATATATATATATATATATATATATATATTTAAATATATGTATATATATATATATATATATATATATATATATATATATATATAAATATATATATATATATATATATATATATATATATAAATATATATATATATATATATATATATATATATATATATATATATATATATATATATGTATATATATGTATATATATGTATATATATGTATATATATGTATATATATATATATATATATATATATATATATATATATATATATATATATATATATATATATATATATATATATATATATATATATATTTCCTTAATGTATATAACTGTTGCTACTATTCATCTCCTCTTTATATCCCATATACATTATAATCTATATATATATATATAACAGTTCCGTAACTGACGGTCTGACTGACAGATAACGCATAGACCAAATCGCCGGACCTAAAGGGATCAAATTTTGCATGGCGATTCTTCTTATTGTGTAGGGATGCACTAAGAAAGATTTTTGAAAAAATCTTCTTAAATATTTTAAATTAAATTTTTAACCTATTTTTGTAACATTCTTTTACATTTGCATTGAAAATAATAAGCCGGGGGTTATAAAATTTAAATCACAAGAAAGATCATAAAAAGTTCTTTAAAATGAAACCTTTTTCGAGTCTTTTCCTCCATTTTCTGATTTTTGGAGAATTTTTAAAGATTAATTTTTGCAATTTAATTTATTAAATGCTCATCAAGGGGTTGCTTTACTTTTTGAGATACTTTAAATTAATTTTGCACAACAACGAAATAAATTGACAATTTTTCTTTCTTTCTAATGCGGCAGATGGATGGACATTATCGAAAATAAATATTAAAATACAGTAAACAAATGATCCTCAAACTGTACTATACATACTGTACTGTATTATGTAGTATGTTCTATTAGATGTACTTTCAATATTTCCTTCTACATTTTTTGTGTATAAAAATATCCGTTGCGATTATATATATATATATAATGAATATATATATATTTAACAGAGGCTCGGCACTAGGAGAGCACACTACAACATCTAATTGCCATTTTCCAATGTTCTCCTTAATTACATATGCGTTCTAGGGAACATATGATAAATCGTATATTTATATTAATGATAATTTTATTAAGCTCACTGAATTAATTGCCAGGTCCATTAATGGTGTGCATGAACATTTCTAAAGAGTATCACGTGGATCAGCCTAACAATATCACGTAAAATATCATTCTAAATGAATTTACGTCTCTCCTCTCTAGAGCCATTAAAAATAAAATAATTTATATGGTTCATATTAGACATTATTATTAAATATTACAGAATAATTACCAGACTTGACTCCCGTCATCAGTCATATTGAGTAAGAACCGCTAATTGTAAGATTTGTTAATGTGGATCTAGGTAATATCAGTATTAGTGAGAACTTTATTAGTTTCATTCTTATGTCAGCTTAAACAGTATGCTGAAAATAATGTCAGATAGGACTATTCCTATTGAAATCCTGTGTGGTCAGGATTGTATATCCACAATATATGAAATATGAAAGGGAAATATTCATGAGTTCAAAAAAGAGTCTGGGATTTGAAATCAAGAGCTATACTGATCTTCCCATTATCTGAACTGAGTTGTCAATGTTACTGCGATGTGATAAAGGGAAGGTATTTCTTCTTTTGAATCAGTTCATATACAAGTATTATATGCTTCTTTCAGCATCAATATAGAGTTGGAAAATCATTAAGAAAATGTACTGCAGATTTTAACTCCCAAACCATTAAGTATCACCAGCAGGGATTCTAGATAAGAAGACATTCACCCTTTAAGATATTATATTGACGAATTGTATGATACTTTTATAGAAAGGAATGATGACTAGTCAGTGGACGAAATGTGCGAAATGAAAACGAAAATCTTGCCTTTAAGGTCAGACAATTTAAACTTTTATGTTTTTTGGTTATTTGGCCCTATGCTTTAAATGAAATAAATATTGTTACTATATAATTGAAAAGCATGAAATAGTTATTGTATATAGCCATATTTACTTTAGTAAATGTTCGCGGATACCTTAGTAATATCAAAAATAATGACTCGTTTAAAATTTTTCTTGTAGATGCTCAACATTTGCTGAAAAATTTATGCTACTCAAGTTTGAAACCAATCTTTAGAAGTACTAGAGTGCACTGGCAGATTATGAAATAAAGGTAAACCAATTTCTGGTCCCAAATCTAAATTTAAAGTTCAGTTTTTATTTTTTGTGATTGGTGTAGCTAGCTCTCTATCCAGGAAAGATTTGAGCAATTTGAATACCCCAGTTCACATTTTTCGTTTTTACATAATTTCCTAAAAGGGACATCTGAGGCGACAAATGAATCTTTAAACAAATGCAAAAACGTAGACTGTATTATAACAAATCAAGAAAATAGAGACATATGATAATCGGTTTTTTGGCGATTTGAGAGTAGTTCCCTACTTCGAACCAGAAAATACGCCGCCAGTTGAAGTGCTATGCTACTCATAAACATTTGAAAATAACTTTGTTCCTAATTTTGCAGTAACTTTAAGAGTATAAATGTAATTACCGGTACTATGTACAAACAGCGAAAGTAGTCTCTGAAAAGTAAAGCTTATTAGAACTTACGTATAACCGAAACTTGATTGGAAGTGTGGCCATGTTTTCAGTTGATCAAGAAATCGGTCAGAAAGACTACATTAGCTTTATTTGTCATTTTCAGATTAAGAAAGCGAGAAAAGTTTCGCTTATAGAGTATGTTTGCATTTTAA
This sequence comes from Dolomedes plantarius, assembly GCA_907164885.2. Classification (NCBI taxonomy): domain Eukaryota; kingdom Metazoa; phylum Arthropoda; class Arachnida; order Araneae; family Dolomedidae; genus Dolomedes; species Dolomedes plantarius. The sequence goes on from OU015497.1 coordinate 187,243,884, forward strand.
CAGTGGAAATGCATATTAATTTGTGTCAAGACAAGACGCATATTCTAAAAATCTAAGAAATATATATTTTCACCATAATTGCGTGTTTGTGATTTAGCAGTTCTGCATTTTGCATGACGGAGCAAGCATTACTTGTAATTAAATTGTCACAAATTATTTTTTTTCTTTCTTCTAACTCTCTAACGGTGTCTGATGGCTTTAATCGTCGTTTTTCTTAGATATGACGAGTATATCACTTTTTTGATGAGTGTACTCGTCATTTAAAAATATAAACTACCCTTTCGGATAAATTAAAATTTTGGTACAAAATCAAAATGTATATTTCTCTTATTATTATAAAGGAATCTAATGATCATTCATTTCTTTTTTGCATTTTTTTATTAAAGCAATTTTGTATGCGAAGCAAATAAAAAAATCAATGCATGGAATTCAAATTATTTCGTGTGAGAACTGAGCAAACTGTGCCTGTTTTTTCCCGGAAAAAAGAGAAAATGCTACGAAAATCTACCTTATTTGTAGTGTTTTTCAGAAGTTGAATCCAATTTTTTATAAAAAATAATAATACTGTATATTGTTATACGTTTTCCATTGTTCGTGTTTTTTTTCGTGGCTTCAAACATCAATATTTTTTTTTGTTCTGTTGGTAGTATTTGTTATATGAATGTATTTTTGCAAACTAGAATTATTGATTTTTCAAATAAGCAAGCTTTTAATAATTCACGCTTTGTCATAATTTAATTAAAGCTTACAACAGGTGTATTTACTCTGTTTTTGACGAGTATACGAGTTTCCGTTTGCTTTTAATTTTCCCTGCAGATAAAAATCTTCAGAACAATATTCCATCCTTAAATTGTTAATTGTCTCTCTCTTTCTGTAAAAAAATAAGGTTCTTTAAAAAATGCGATAATTTTTCATTCACTTATGAATTTTCAGTAGAAAATGCTACCGCTTAGGATTTATCATCAGGGATGTTGAAACCTCGCTTACATGATAGCTTTTAAGACGTCAGTAAATGAGTTTTTTAGAGGGAAGGGGTGGCAAAATCCCCAGGGCCGTCACTGATTTGTTGGATACAAATATCGCGACACGGATTATAATGGAAAATAATGACTCACTTTTTGATCGAATATGGTGTTAGTTTTTTTAATTTTTAACTCTCTACATTTGAAGTAATTTTTTCTGGGTTCAATAACGTTAGAGTCTACGCTATCTGAAAGGTACGTCCGAGTGTAGAGTTCGAATACCGTAGCTCTCTACATCAATCGATACTTATATCTCCTTATTGCAACTGTGAAAGTTTGTAAGGGCAGGGGAGGTATTTTGAGTTATTAGAGAATCGGTAGCAAAAGTTTTGCTTTACCATTTATGGTCCGAGAGTATAGAATCAAAAAATTATATCTAAGTTCAAATTTAAAACTTTTTTAATGAAACGTAGTAAAAAAACCACGAGGTACTGCCGTATCCACAAGCCTCAGCAACTTAATAGTCACTTGTTCTTATTTTACTTTCGTGCTTCGTCTGAAGTGCACTGTGAGTAGTAGTTTATCGTAAAACATTTCCATCCTCAATAAATTTTAACAATATATTTTTACCCCTCCGAATGTCTAAGGAAATAAGAGCGTCTAGAGGCTGTCAAACTTTGTAGCAAATAAGATTTCCAGTTTTGAAAATGGCGTCTGAGTTCGGTAGAAAAAAATCGTAACTATAGCATCCCTGAATCATCCAAAACTGCAAACTTTGTTTTTGTAAGAATAATAATGCAATTTTTTATTAAAATAACAAGGAAAAAACACTAATATTTATACTATTGAGCCGACAGACATATTGAGAAGGAATTTTGTTTAAATTTAAATTGAGTTACATTGTTTACAGGAAAATAACAAAATTTAATTCCACTCTCTTTTTTCTGTTTTGTTCTTATTTATTTATTAAGTTTTTACTTTGCAACACACATAATAGAATGTTTTATGTTCAGCCGACAAACACAAACGTCTGAATGCACAATGATCTGGTTATTTCAGGTCCATGCCTGCGGAGATGACTTTATTCTCCAATTATAAATAAAAGTGCTTCAAGTTTTTTTTACATCCAAGCTACCTAAATTTTGCCTCTTAAATCACAGAAGATACTTTATATATATATATTTTATTGTTGGCTAGATTGACTACACGTTTCTAGACACCAACAAATTTTAAAGGAATTGAATTTATATAATTATTTGTTCTTCACGCGGTTCAAATTTTTAAAGGCTTTTAACTGAAAAAAAAGTCACAGTCTTTGTTTCTTTATTATGATGGCACTATTTTGCATAACAAACTTCATCTTTTATTTTCGTATAAAAAATAGTTTTTGTACAATAAAACTCAGTTTAACTTTATTTGTTGTTCTACTTGTAAGAAAACATAGAGATGTAAGGATCTCAGCCAAATCTTAAAAACCGAGTTTTGGGACGGAGTAAATTCTTTTCTCTGACTGAAACTCTCAAGGTTGTTTGGTTGTGAACGATACGGATATCATTGTCGTTGCAATATTTGGAAACGTTAGGAAATTATTAATGTCTCACGATATTCAAGTACAATGGATTCCTTCTCACGTGAAACTTAGTGGTAATGACGGGGCCGACAGCCTGGCGAAAGAAGATTGCGTGGAAAAACTGAGTTCCAAAGCTTCTTTGATTTGTTTCGAGATCTTTTCTATTAGGAAAATCTCTGACAACAACTCTATGAAAATTTCTCCGGTTTCTAATTGGTTCACAGAGCTTGTCCTGGAGGCGCTTTGGATTTTAGGGGGTGATGGAAATTTGCAGATTTCCACATCTAGGTCCGCAAGTGGGTACACGAAGGGTTGTGAACGATACGAATATCGTTGTCGTTGCAATATTTGGAAACCTTAGGAAATTATTAATGTCCCACGATATTCAAGTACAATGGATTCCTTCTCACGTGAAACTTAATGGTGATGGAGGGGCCGACAACCTGGCGAAAGAGGATTGCGTGGAACCCCTGAGTTCCAAAGCTTCTTTGATTTGTTTCGAGTTCTTCTCTATTAGGAAAATCTCTGACAATTCTTTGAAATTTTCTCCGGTTTCTAATTGGTTCACAGAGCTTTTCCTGGAGGCGCTTTGAATTTTAGGGGGTGATGGAAATTTGCAGATTGCCACTTCTATTTCCGCAAGTGGGTACACGAAGTGTCTTCCTTGTGATCGAGGGTGTAAGGATTCCCGGTGTGCAGCAGGGGTAATAAAGACCAAGCCTCTCCCCTGACCATCACCTTAACTGTGTGGGGTTGACTGTAAGTGATTTTTATGCTGATCCGCTGTTGGTTCTGGATTTTATGATAGTTCATGGGCTCATGGTGAAGCTAACTGAGGCTTGATAAAGTTAGGATTAGAAAGAATACCAACGCGGGCATATTTTTTGTTCAATGGATACATGAAATAGGAATTACAGTTTAGAGTCGATTCAAAATGGCTACAAATGCCTACCTCAACCACAAGATTTTAACCTTTAGATATTTCAAGACCTTCTAGGACATATCTAGTTTTGAAATTTTTATTTCTATCGTCTTATATTTCACTTTATTCACGTCTAAGCATGATTTATTATTGTATATCATTAACAAATTAATAAGTCTATTATGATGGTTGCAATCATGAAGATACAACGTTCCTACTAATAACTTTTCAACACTAAACACTTCATCTGTTGTTATTATTTCTTTTCCGACTAAATTAATTTTTAGATACTCTAGGTTTATTCCACTGAAACTTCGATGTAATTATCGCTTTGACTTATTGAAGATCAGTTAATCAATAAAATCGTTTTAACTGAATACATAAAGACTGCTGAAAAATAATTAGACTTGATAAAAAAAAGAAGAAAAATCTATCGACCAATTTTTCTAATAACATTTTCAATGCGGCAAAAACTTATCCTGGAGCTATTCCTTTTTTACACACCGCGGTTTTTTGGTAAAAAACTAGCGAGAGCCCTATGGGCAAGCAAACAGTGAGGCAAAAGTACAGGAGCATTTATGCCTCAGCTACGAATAGTTGTAATAACTTCATTGCCTAAAAATCACGATGAATTAAAATCTTCTCACATTGGAATATTATTCATAATTACCAGAACAAAGATAATTAAAGAACACAATTTCAATTACTCGTTTACGCTTAAATGATTGAATTGTAGGTTATTAAAGAAGCACATATTATAATTGTGCATTTACGAAAAGAGCCTGATGCAAATCAGACTTACGTACTCAATCAACGAACTTAGACATGTGCTATGAAGAAATTAAATAATTGTATTAATTTTAGATAGCATTGTGTGGTATTGGTTTTATTTTTCCCCCTGTCCTACAAAAGTTCCTCGTTGATTTCTTTCTCAAATTCTTCTGCTTGACGTCATTCTATCGAGATTACGTGATTAAACACCAATTTTGTATAAAGCAAAATATATCATCAAAGTAAGAGCTTGAATTGGATAGTTGACGTATAAAAGACGGATAGCGAATAAGCGTAGGGTTCTTTTAATTCAGTTTAACTATGATAGGAGTTTTGCAGTTCACTTTCGAGGTGAGTTCAATGTTGAAGATATAAAGGGTACAGACTGAGCAGTGCTGCTAGACGAGTACGATAATGTGTGATTGGGAGGGTGAGTATCGCAGTTTTTAAACATTTACTCTACAAGTGGTATGTGCTAATGAGGTTAAAGTACCCTAAGCATGTGTTTTGAATATGGAACCGTAAGAATATAGTTCTTTTTTTGGGTAAATTGGATAGGAACCGTGAAAGCTTCAAAGGATTTTAACTTATAAATGTGTTGTCTTAAAGTTTTTAATGCAAGTGAATCTGTGCCAGTCATTAGTATGTAATGCCTCGAAATAACCCTGTCGTTACGTAGAAAAATCTACGATCATCACTTTAAAACAGAAGAATCGTACAGTATGGACTACAATAGATGAGGCAAAAAGGATGACCAAACTCCTAATAAAACAGCCATCTCTTATCTTGGTTAATATTTATTCATTATCAAATCGCCCATTAAACGGACGTCATGCTCGGTGGTCCTAACAAAGACAATACTGAACACTGGTAGAAAATTACATAAGACAAAGGAATGTTGAACATACGTCAAAACATGAACAACTAACGCCCTCAACACATGAAAAACACAACTAATTTCCGTTTCAATAAAACACCGTGAGTGGATAATTTCGACAAGGGGATGTTAGTAACCATTTAGTTTAGAGTCAAGCAACAACAAGATGATTCAAAAAATGTTTATTGTTTATTGCTGTATACGGAATCTCGATTTCTTGCGTACTGGCTTTCAGAATTTTAGAAGTCTCTGTCTAACGAACGTAATGTATTGAAATCGTTCTACTAGGCTCTTCTGGTTTTCGAAAAGCTGTTGAAAATATCATAAAATTCAGAATAGTTAAAGGGTTGAAATTTAATAATGTGGTAAACAGTAGAGGGCCTGTTAATTTGTGATACTATTTTAATCTGGATTTTCTTTCTAAATTGTTTTATATTTTTAGGGCGAAATGATGAGTTCAGTTAATAGAAACAATTTCATTTAAAAATGTCTGCAACGTGATGCAACAGTTTTGGGAATTCAGAGAGTTCATTTAAAAAATATTTCTCTGTATTTTTCACTCGCGTGGTTAATATTTATTTCCACGCAATTTAGAGTTAAATGATTTAAAACGTTGTCTGTACTTGACAAAAATAAGGAAACAATCCTGACAAACAAATACTTAAAAACTAATTCACAAACCAAATCTCTCTCTTTCTGTTTTGCTTTATGCGACGCGAAGCCGAGAGTGAATTCCAAATTATATTTATCTATTTCTTTTTGCATTTAATTCTAACATTTTATGCGGTACAAGTTAGTTTTGAAGAAATTTTATTTAAAGGGCATCACAACACATTCACTTAAATGTTTCTAAAATTTCTTTTCAAATCATTATTTACTCAAGAATTCTTTGTTTAATATGGATTTAGCTCTTTAGACAAGTTAAAAAAATTTTTGAACTTTATTTTTCTGAAAATATAATAATTTAAGAGCAACAACTATTTAAAATTTTAAATGGTAAGGGCTTATATTTTTTGAACTTGTCATTGTTTATCTTGGAAACAAATACAAAGACTTTGCATGACTCAAAACATAGCTTCTTGTTCAAGAAATGTGAAATTCTTTCAAAGGAATCTATCTTATTACTGCAAAACTTCTGCTGCAATTGCAGTTTTCAAAAGTCATGTGTAAATTCGTATATTTTGTGTTACTTTTTTAGTCTAGGATGAATCTAATTTGAAGTATTTTAATTTGAATTCATTATGGGTTATGTTTTATTCTTAAAGTAATTTGACATCCCATGATCGTCAATTAGGGCTCACTTAATACGGCAAATCCTAGTCTCAAAGGTTACTTTCTCTTAACCAATTACAGGCTAATATGACTTGTAATATTTTTGGTTCTCTTAATGATTTGTATCAAAGATTATTTGCGCAATGTCATCATTAAAGAATAATGACATTATTTGATGATTAAATCATTGCTTGATTACAACATCCACGATATGGTGGGTAAAGTTATGATAAATATAATAATTTCGTTTATCAGTCTCTTGCGATAGTTTCGTTACCCTAACTATCAGAAATTAACTTTGATGGACATAAAACTTAGTAAATGTAGTTTATCAAATTCTTTTGTTTATTATTTGAAGCTGTATGTTGAACGAATTCTCTTGAAGCTACTGACACAACAAACAGTTAAAATAATCTTTAATCTCGCAATTGATATAAAGATTTCTGAATCCCCTACGTATATATATATATATATATTTTTATTTTTATTTATTTTTTTTTTCATATATTGATTCAAAAACCATATTATATACCGAAAACCCCAATATTTAGAATATCGAGGTTTTTAACGTATCAGGATATCCATTTTTCAAAAAACATTCATGTTAACATTTGATACGTTTAACTCTATTAGGTCAGAGATATTAAATATTGCGTAAGGAGTGTGGCTCATTCGTATACCGTAAAAAAATAACCAGAATATTATGGTTTATACTTAAAAGGCTTTAAAAAAGGATATTTCTCACTCGTTACATCATACACTGGGGTAATTAGCATGAAACAATGTCAACAATATTTTTAACTTTCTGCTTTCATCTTGTAGTGAGCAATTAAATAAGCTTGGTATTAAGAAATATTCTGAAATATTGTTTTCTTTTGATTTCTCCTTCATTTAATGTAAACATATAGAAACACATTTTCACAGAATAATGTCGTGTAAACGTTACTCGGCTACATGTTTTTCTCAGTTATACTCAAATTTCTCGGAAAACTTTCCCTTCAGAGTTAGCTAGCTAACATCGATTACAGGATGCTAAGCTCAGCTTTAATCTCATTTAATTTATTTTTCCTGGCTGGGAAGGGAGAAAATGCAAATTTCCTTCGGATTTGTTGATTTAATGAAAGTAAACTGAGGGTTTTACAAATAATAAGATGTAATATTTACAATGACATGTATTGACGGTATAGTGGAAATTATGTTGAATAATACGTTACTTCAGTCCGTGATAACGGACTAAGTCCTTAATTTAGTCCGTGATACCTGGTAATTGTACATACATTTGTACCGGGGATAAAATAATTAAGAATGTAATTGTGAAACTGGAAGAATGCATAAGCGATATTTCTAAATTTATATTTAGCTAAAAAGTTTTCATAAGGGTGGAATATTAGAACCGACAACGAGAACAATAGAGTTTTTACTGTGCACTCAAGTAGATCAGGCCGAACTGAGTTAACTCCTTGACATGTAAAAGATGTCTGGGTTACGTCATTTGTTGATTATTACATTTTAAACATTGACGACTTGGAAACGACAAGAATTTTGAGTCGATTAAGTTCGCTTTTAGTTCACTATAAAACAAATATTACCGAAACATAAATATATGCACGTTCAGATTAAAATGAGAAATATATTAGAGTAAATGAATTTTTTGAATACATAGAAATTCATTTTAAGTTAAACGGATCTTTTACAAAAGATAAAATACATATTTTAATACATTTTTCAGCTCAAATGTAAAATATGTTTTAACTATTTAAATCTGATAAACATAATATTTATTTCACGATTTGGAGGATATTAGTAATCATGTCATTTTGCACGGAAAACTTTAAATGGAAAGCAAATAAATTATCAATTAATAATCTAAATTAATCTGTAGTAGCTGATTTATATTTTTTTCATATACTTTTACTAATAATGAATTAATATAATATAATTAGGAATTAATATTATAAATTAATCAGTAGTAGTTAATTTGCATTTTATTTTCTTATACTTTTTACTAATTATTAATTAATTATGAATTAATACAATAGAATTAGGAATAATTATTTTAAATTAATCAGTAGTAGTTAATTTTCATATACTTTTACCTTCATATACTTTTACTGGAAAATACTTAAGTGATTTTTCATTCGATCGCTTCGAATTTTCTTCTTTTCTTCTCCTTTTCTCAGTGCAAGAATGCGAACTATTTTAATACACATTTTGCTTGCTACCTTTACTAGATAATATATGATCTCCCTTGTTATCATTTCATGGTTTCTTTGAACTACTTTAGTGCTCGACCAAGTGTAAATTTGCCCTTTTTCCCCTCGTCTAGTCCATTTTTTTCTTTGTTAACGGATCTTGGATCCTTGAAAACTATTTTTTATCATAACGATTTACTTCTTTCTTTAATTGACTGCAATTTTTAACACATATATTTTTAACAATTATTTATTCTTTTTTACAATTGACTCTTTTAAATAAAAAAATAAATTCTAAGAAAATGTTGTTGCACTATTCAGTGTTATACTTCATAAATAAAGTAATAGAAATTTGAATTTTAGATATTGTTATTATTATTTAACGTAAATTATTTTGCAGCCTTTTTTTATGCGTAAAATGACAGAGACAGTATCTCTCTAACAGACTGTATCCCTCTAAAGTGTCGATATAATTAGTTGTTTAGGTGAAAAATAAATGTCAAACTGGTTGATTGATCGATGTTGGTTGAATTAAGTATTGTGTTTACTTTCTTTTGTATTACCTGAAATCTAATGATAACATTTTGTCAGTTTAATCTATTTCATTCATCTATAAATTCTATGTGATATTATTTTAATTAAATGCAAACATACTTTAAAAATGCTCATAATATAGGGTTTATTGCAGTTTGTGAAATTTTATATTTAAGAAAAATAATTTTATGTAGAATTATGCATGATGGTCAGACAGACTGTATCAGTCTAAAATGTCAATAAAATTTGTTTATATCAAAAATAACTGTCAGACTGGTTTATGGATTTAAATTGACAATTAAATGTTGATTACTTTCTTCTGTACCGTTAGAAATCTAATGATAGTGCTACGTCAGTGTAATCTGTTTCATTCTACTATAAATTATATGAGATATTGTTCTGAATGAATGCAATTATAGTGTAAAAAATACTCATAACATAGGATCCACCGCAGATATTAAAATAACTTATTAAAGAAAAATACTTTTATAAAGAATTATGCATGAACTTTGGAGAGAATGTATCACTCGAAAATGCCAAACTGGTTGATTGATCGATGTTAGTTGACAATAAAGTATTGTGTTTACTTTCTTTTGTATTGCTACAAATATTATGACAAAGTTACGTCATTGTAATATGTTTAATTCTTCTACAAATCCTGTGTGATACTCTTTTGAACAAATGCAATTATTCTGTAAAAAAATACTCATAACATAGGGTCCATTGCAGTTATTAAGATTACATATTAAAGAAAGAAAAATAATTTTATATGGAAAAATAGATTTGTTATTACAAGTAAAACACTCGTAAGTGGAAATCTGCCATTTTGGCAAGCAATATGCAAAAAGAAAAATATGTAATGGTTCAAAATATATAAGAAAAATGGTATCTAAACATTTGGGAAATAGCCAATCGGGTCAACGGGGTGTCTAGACTTTTATGCATATCCCTTTGAATACTGTACTCTCCACTAAAATGCGTTACCCGTACATACCCCAAAAAGGAAATAAAGTTTCCTGTATTTTTGAATTTCAACTATTCTCAAAGAAATGTAGTTCTGGACAATATCTTATATCGCACTCCCAACAAATAGTATGTGACTGAAAGAGGTAAAATATTGATGCATCTTTTTTTCAAAATTTATTTCTCATATAAATTTTAAAATAACGTATTATTTATAGCCTCCATATGATGTAGTGAAGAACAGAGTGTAATACTTATTTCTCCGGGGCAAAACGATATAAAATGATGTTATTTATTATGTTGTGCAAAATTTTATATCTCTATATGATTGCTTCAATAGTGAATGATTAATCATTCTCCCCTTCTCGCACGATTTAATGCAAAAAATATGAAACGAACAAATTTTTTTTCGAATAGAATGTCCACATTTTATTTTCGATTCAATTGTGTAGGCCTAGGTAAGTTAATTTTATGACTTATTGAACAAATATTTTCCACATTATATATTAAATAATTAATGAATTACTACTAAAAACTATGAGTTATTAAAAAATTAATGTCTGAAGCTATAATAAAAACAATAGAATTGAATATAACTAACATTTGATGACACAAGTACAATTAATGAATTTTAAAATTCTTCGGTCGTATAAATTTAGAAAATAATTTCATGCTTTACAGTAGATGACACATTGGAATTACTTCAGGAAGTTCATGCTTAAAAATGAATGCCTTATGATTTAAGTTACTGTATTTTATAATCGTTTTCACCCTATGAAGCTCCAAAATCTTGCGTCACTAAGCAAGCAACACGCCTACAAAATTGAGCCCTGGCAGTCATCTTCATATACAGTGGCTCCCAAAAGTGTTCGTACACTTATGATTTTCAGTGAAATAGGGGTCTATCCATTAATTAAAATGAATATTTCAGAATGTGTATTTAATAATAAGATCAATAATATATTCTTAACAAATCTACATGAAATATTTTGAAAACATCGTAAAACTTTATTATTAAGAAACCAGAAATCAAAGAGTAACAAAAACTTTATCTCACAAAAGTCATCATACACTGAAATATTTTCGGATAAATTCGTAATTAAAATTATCGACTGGTGCTTTATTTTTATTTTTAAATTGTGGTGACATTTAAAATATCGTTTGGCTTTAATTTTTGCTTGTTTACTCCGTAATATTCTATTTATTATTTAAAAATGGCTCGTAGTCGTAAAGAAACAACAAACAACATTCGAAAATTGATTATTTTTCATCATTGTAGTGGTAAATCAGTTCGGAATATTGCTAAAATACTTAATTTATCCCATTCTACTGTGCAGTATCTGATAAAATGCTTCAAAGAAGAAAATTGTATCGAAAACAAGGTAAGAAAAGGTCGTCCGTCAAAGTTAACAAAACATGATCCGAGATTGATAATTAGAAAATTTGTAAAACATCCACATTTGAGTGCTTTAAAAGTTTCTGCAGAATTTAATGATACATTTTCTACTTCAATTTCACCCGAAACTGTTCGACGTGTTCTCAGAGCAGCTGGATTACACGGAAGTTCTGCCCGTAGAAAAATTTTTGTGAGTCAGAAAATCAGAAAGCTTAGGCTTTCCTTCGCACTATCAATGATAAATAAGCCCCAAACGCATTGGAATAATGTCTTAATTGCCGATGAAAGCAAGTATAATATTTTTTGTTCCGATGGGCGTATAATTGTATGGAGAAGACAAAAATAAAGAACTTAATCCCAAGAACTTAGTAGGAACAGTTAAGCATGGCGATGGAGCTGTCCTTGTGTGGGGGTGCATGTCAACGTCAGGACTAGGTAATTTGGTATTTATTGATGGCATAATGAATCATGCTGTTTATATAAATATTTTAAGAGACAATTTGAAATTATCAGCCCAAAATTTGGGTATTGGAAACAACTTTGTTTTTTTATTCAGATAACGATCCTAAGCACACGGCTCTCAACGTTCGCCTCTGGTGTCTCTAAAATTGTCCACAAGATTTGAAACCAACACCTCAATTGCCAGATTTAAACCCAAAAGAAAATATTTGGAGAGAACTCCAGGTTTTAGTACGAAAACACAACATTCACAAGAAAAGCGAACTAAAAACAATTTTGATGGAAGAATGGATGAACATTGATGCAGAAATTACAAAAGAACTTGTGCAATCTATTCCCAGACTTTTAAAAGCTGTTGTGGATGCTAAAGGATATCCTACTAAGTATTGATTTAACGAAAAATTAGTATATTTACTAATATGTAGAGATTTTTTACAAGTGTACGATGACTTTTGTGAGATAAAGTTTTTGTTACTTTTTGATTATTGGTTTCTTAAAAATAAAGTTTTACTATGTTTTTAAAACATTTCATGTAGTTTTGTTAAGAACAGATTATAGATATTATTATTAAATACAAATTCTGAAACATTCATTTTAATTAATGGATAGACTCCTATTTCATTCAAAATCGTAAATCTACGAACAATTTTGGGAGCCAATGTACTTGCGTTATGCAAACCTCGCAACGAAGATGATTGGAACCTCACCTCAAAAAATTAAAAGAACACGGCTCAACGCGATTTTATTACATGGCTTTTATTAATTAGGCGATTTTATTTCTTGGCACAGTATGTTATGCTGATGCGTTCTCATAATCTAAAAAAACTATATGGAATATTTATTTCAGTTGTTCAAATTATTACATTGTCATTATTTTATTAAAATAATTAATATTATTATTTTCGTCGCTTTTGTTAAGTAGAGATTGGATTTTCTTACGTCACTACCCAAATACAGCTTGTACTTGTCAAATTCTGTATTCATATTTTATTGTATTTTTTTACAATATTTGGCGTTGAAACGGATGTTTGAATTTTCATAGATGCATGAAATGTTTTATATGGCGTCTAATGTATTAAACGATTAGGTTGACTTCTCTATTAGCTTTACATTTTAACCGTTACTTATTTGCCGTTTTAATCGATTTCAAGATTAGGAAATCAATCATATAATTTATAATTGGTAAAATTGTTTACTGTCGAAAAGTACTTAAAGTTTACTGTAACAGAAGAAACTTTTAAAAGTATAATATAGAGAATATGAGGAGTCATTTTTCCCTCTATATGTAATATAGTATATGACAGGGATGGCCAAATTACGTCTCGCAAGTCGCTGCCCTTGGTCTCTTTCTTTACGGTATTTTCATTTTTTGGTGGCTCGTGATTCAATTATTAATTTTTAAAATATTTCATACAATAATGTCTGATAAATTGTTCTCTGAATATGTTTCAGAAATTTTCTCATTTCCACATTTTTCGCTGGCTAGAATCCACATTTAACAGACTGAATTGCTACGAACTACAGTAACTCATTATATACCAGATTTGAATAATTTAAGAAGTCAGTCAAAAGATATATAATTATTAAAGTTAAAACATTTGAAAAAATTTTAAAAATTTTAATTATTCTAATAACTGGAAATGATATATTTATTAAACACAAAGCTTAAAATTCCTTTAATATCAAATGTAACTTTTGTTTTTGTTTTTTGGCTCATTGGAAGTATGTAGACATTCCCAAACTGCTATCAACACTGGTTATCTTGGCCACCTCTGGTATATAACGACTAGCTGAAAACCTGCACTTCGCTACGGAGTACATTCAAATTAAATACAACAGTTAATGTATGCAATTAATAGTAATATATATATATATGTATATATTTATAAAAAAATCGTAAGGGATATTTTTATAGACAAAATAATGTAGAAGAAAGTATTCAAATTAAATCTAATAGGACATACTAAAGAATATAGTACAGTTAATATTGTACAGTTTGAGGAACATATCTTTTATTGTATTTTAATATTTTTTTGGATAATGTCCAATCGTCTGCCGCATTAGCAAGGAAAAAAAAATATTTTTTTGTCTATTTAGTTGTTATGCACGTGACGATAAATTTATTTAAAGTACAGGAAAAAGAAATCACGTGATCAGCATTTAATAAATTAAATTCTAAAAATTAATCTTTAAATTCACCAAAAATCTGAAAATGGAGGTAAAGATTAAAAAAAGATCTCATTTTAAAGAAACTTCTATGATCTTTCTCGTGATGTAAATTTTATAACCCTCAAATTATTATTTGAAATGCAAACTTAAAAAAGGTTACTAAAACAGCTTAAAAATTTAATTTTAATAATCTAAGAATTTTTCAAAAATCTTTCTTAGTGCACCCCTACAATATAAAAAGAATCGCCATGCAAAATTTCAGCCCTTTAGGTTTAGCGGTGTGGTCTGTGCGTTGTATGTCAGTCAGTCAATCAGTCAGTCAGTGAGTCGCTCAGTTACGGAATTGTTTTATATATATAGATGAATTGCTCAGTCATTTCTACCACATTACGTTGCAATTACAGAGTCGCGATTGCGGTAAGGGGGGATGGGGGAATGTGTAAACGGTATTCTCTCCGTTTCTCCTCGCTAATCGTGACGCTCGCATCGGGAGCGGTTTTCAGCCGCGAGTCAAAGGGGCGAATGACGCCAGATGTCACACGACTGGCTGACGCGAGCACAAATGACAGCAAGAGGCGCGAATGTGTGAGCGGTCATTCGCGTCGATGCAGGAGCATGAGTAATGTCTCACGAATGTTTTGCAGGTGGCGCGATCGCGAATGTGTAAATGCGGCATTGCAGTTATTAATGTCAGCGCTAAGAAAGGGAAAAAAATATAAGTATTCAAACAATCTCGGTATTCACCAGACTGTCTATGCGTTTACTCAAAGAAAACGCCACCTTTGGACCGTATATAAAGAGAGGTCTAAAGAGGTATAAATCAGCAAAACACTTGCGAAAAATGAGAATAGTCCTACTTGCTATTTACATATTTATTAGTTGCACAATTTCCTGTATTAGGAGTCCTGATGCCTTAAAAGCAATATAACATACATGGTTCACCAAGTAGGCTAGCGCTTAGACAAATATTTACCCTTTTATAAACAAACTAGCCGGGTTTCGCCCGGCTATGCTCGGGCCCCACAAAAGAAAAAAAGGCCCTTTTCAGGGCCATACAAATGTTCCCGTCAATTTTCATTCCCGTCGCTACCGACAGATGGCTGCACCATACGGGGATATGTCGGCCATGTTTTCTCAGGATGAGTGAAGCGGCGAAGTACTTTTAGAATTAAAATACCTTTAAAATTATTTTAAAGCTTCCAAACTAATCTTAGAATTATCTCCAGGCTTCAAAACATAAGTATATGAAGTTTCAACCAGATTCGTCAAGATATGTAGATTTGTATACGTTACATACATACATACATAGAGACACTCTGCTTTATTTATATAGACAACCACCTGGCGATATCGAAACTAAAATTGCATACAACTTTCCCCTGAACTGCAGCAGTCTAAGTGCAGCGAGAGCGCTATATGTAGGCCACATTCCGCTACAAGGTCAGACTCTAACGCTAAAGCGTTCTGTAATGCTGGGCACATTATCGTGTTCCTTCATAAATGGAGTGTATTTAGTGCAATTGTCCAACTACAGACTTGAGGTATCATGTTAGTATGGCATAATTTTAACATAAAAAATGAACTGGGGGTTAGTTCATTAAAATTCGATAATATAATTTAAAAGAAAACATTCAAAGGAGTAAGAAAAATGAATAAAATATTTTTCATAAATTCTTTTTCTTTCATAAGTATGGAAATCTACCAAAATAATAAAGCGAAGTCAATACTATTTTTTTAATCCATACGTTATAAAATCCACCAATATGAAGGCAACAATATGAAGCTATGAGTGTTTTTTTATGATGGAAAAATTAAGACAGTAAATAGCTGATAACTGACATAGATAACTGACAGTGCAGAAATCTGATGAACTCAGTTTATATAAATATTCTTTTGTGGTGGTAGGGGATGGAGGAGGGTGTATGGCAACCAGATATGGCCCCTGGAGGTGCTCGGAAAAAATTATGGTGGCACTATGTCAAAATTTTACTTTTATGGTGCCACAAAACCGCAGTCTCATATCTTCGCTCCGCCGTTCAATAGGCCTGGTACCAGCCGGAGGACATAAAGCTACAACAACAAAAAACATTCTTCAGCTATCATTATTCACCAAGTTGGATTACGGATGAAAATTGTCGTTAAGCAACAGAGATCTAGTAGTTAGCTACGGAAAGAGACAAGTGGTCAAATTGAAACTAAATTAAATTTGACTGTAGTAGAGGCCCATGCAAAGTTCTATTTAGACCAACGACCGACTGTTAGTTTCATTACAGTTTTTTTTTCTATACTCAGAAAGATTAAATTAGCCATGGTAAGAAATTTAACACAATAAAATATATCTAAAGAGGCAGCACATAAGATTTTTAAGACAAATTATTTAATATATTAACTGTATAACATCACCGTTGCGAAACTTGTTGGATTTTCCCTTTACAGGCTGTTTTAGATTGTCTTCCAATAAATAAGATAAACTTGAAAAAAAATCTAAAATCTTCTTAATCCCCAAAGTTTAATATATTATATATATATATATATATATATATATATATATATATATATCAAAGAGTAACGTTTCCCTTTATTGACTTTGTCCTATTGCAATAAAGCATTATCCCTCAATTTGACCTAGAAATAACGAAAGTAACCTATTAATTTCTCCTTAAGCAAGCCACTCGCCTACATCTTATGCTTCGGTCACACACATCTCCCTGCACACTACACAGGGGGAAAAAGAGTGATTTATGGGCAGTGCTCTGCAAAGACTCTCTGCAGCGATCCTGACCTGAGTCGGTTTTCAAGCAGATGATCAAAGAGATTCGGGGGACCTTGGGGGGAGGACCGTAACTATTCGACCCCCATATGTGTCAACAAGTGTCGAGGGACTGCGTGTCTTGATGTGTGTGACTGTAGCATTATATAACGCTTGTTCTAGAAGACTGACAAATGATCACCCCATAAGACGCGGTATAGTCAGGTGATGAATTCAAACCAATTAAAGTTTTCGTGGGCACTTGTGTCTATCGCTCTGGTCCGACAAGTTGTAGTTTTTTGCGCTGTTGGGTTTCTATCCTTTGTCCGTAATGCTCCGGACAAATTTAGTTGATGTATGCTGATTTGATATAGAAACTGTCAAGCAAGGAAGTATGCTGAATAAATCTTTAAATATGTGGCTGATCTCTCGTCTCTCTGGATTTGTTTTGAGGCAATTCTTCATCTCGCCTCCCTCGGTTCCATGAGTCAGCGTGCCTGCATCCATTTGCCGACCAACCCCATCGCCTGAAAATCTACGACTCCAGTACGTGCCCTGAGCGTGACGTGATCTATTTTGGGGAATCCATCCGTAAAACTGAAATTGAACTGTACATACGCCTAATCTGCAACACTGTCCAATTTGTGATGATCCGTTAACTTTAAATATCGTTCTGATGTTAGAATGCACCGAGCCTTCATTTCGCCTGCCCTTGTGCCGTGACTACAGAATTGTCAGAGATAACCTGAGTTCACCGTTCCGTTTGAACATGCGATCCGCGAGGATTATCACATATATATATACATATATATATATATATTTGTAAATATTTTTTTAAACAGAAATTTACTTCTCAAACGTTAGGACAAAAATCAACGGGAACAAACTATGAATGCGAATTATATATTAAGAAAAGAAATTTATTACGAGACTTCTTTATATAATAAAATAATGGAAAACGGCCAACAAAATGCAAATACATCTTTCCTATCTCTTATAACGAATACTATTATTCTCTTGTTTCAATCTGAAACTAGTTAATTTTACTGAAAAATGTTGCTTTAAATTCACTTGATTTTTCACTTAAATGAATGTTTACGCTCTAGAGATTTACGCAGTTTCAGTTAAGCTGTATAAATAGAGCAAATTCCAAAGATGTAAGTAACGATTACTTTAAACGCTCTTTTTTAGGTATGAAACACGACATTGTTTATCTTTAATTTAGTCTGAAAAAAAAAACCGATTTTTCTCGAAACGAGAATTTCCAGTCATTCATCAAGCTAACCATAAAAAAAATTGCTTAAACAAATGGTTGAACATGCTATTAAATTTAAATCGTATTCGTTAAATAAATTGTTATGTTGTTCTTACGGTACAAAAGTGTAAATAAAAAAAATGTTGTCGAAAAATTGCAATCGGATTAAAGATGTGTGCATTTTTAACTCTTCTTTCAAATAATTTTAAAGGAACTTCTACCCAAGTTTGACAATACTCATGTTTTTAGAGGGAACAACTTCAATATGCTTCAATCAAAATATTAATCATTTTAAGTTTAGATTAAAAGTTTCGCGTAGAGATAAAATATACCATGTATATATATATATATATATATATATATATATATATATATATATATATATATATATATATATATATATATATATATACCGGGTGGCCATAATTAAACTGACAGTGCTCATACTGTTCTGTAGCGCGATCTATTTGCGAGAATGACGCCACATTTTGTAGGAAGATTAAACAAGAAGGGGGACGAAGGATTCCGCAAAAAAATAAATTAGTTCCAAAAGTCACCGCTAGGGGAATATTTGGCGCTGTGTAATAGAAAATAGAGTGTTAACAAATGCAAATCAATACGGAAATTACCTTTTATTTTGCATTCAATTGAGGTTCAATGTGGCTGCCATTGTTGTAGACCACATATTGCATTCTGTGCACAGTATGCACAACAGCAGAAAGTAACATGTCTGCAGGAATCTCCCGTACAGTCCGTGATATGTTATCTTTCAACGTAGCCAGGTCCTGGACCACTCCTTGATAGACCTTGGACTTAAGGTAACCCCATAGCTAGAAGTCGCATGGGGTAAGATCAGGCGACCGAGATGGCCATGCAGTTGGAAAGTAGCGGCTAATGACTCTTTCCGTTGTGAATTTCTCTCGTAGCAGCTGTTGCACCCGTACAGCAACGTGTGGAGGGGCTCCATCTTGCATGAAAATGATTTCCCCCAGGCATTGTCTTTGCTGAAGTGCCGAAATGACAAAGCTGTTCAACATGTGGCGATATTCCTCTCCGGTAACAGGACACGTTTCCGGTCCTGTCGGGGTAATGTTCTCATAGAAAAATGGACCTACGATAAATTCCGCTGTGAACCCACACCAAACAGTTACCTTTGGTGAATGTAAGGGAATTTCTGTGACTGCATGTGGTGATTTGTCATCCCAAATTCGGCAGTTCTGGGTATTCACAGTTCCATGCAGGTAAAAGTGGGCCTCGTCTCCCCATAAGATTTTCCACGGCCAAGCATCATCCACCTTCATTCTGGCAAGAAAGGTGAGAGCAAAAGTCAATCGCTTATCATGGTCGGGGTACAGTAACTCCTGTACACGGCTGATCTTGTACGGATAGAAGTTGATAATCTTTCGGAAGATTTTCCATACCGTACTGTAAGGCATATCCATATTCCGAGCTAATCCACGAGCGCTAGAGGTGGCAGCAATATTGTCTGGTCCTTTGTCGACAATCATCGTGGCAACTGCTTCGATTGTATCCTGTGGTACAGGTTTTCGTCCTCTGCCTGACTAAACCTTCAGAGAACCTGTTTTCTCAAACGTCGCAACCATTGCGATTAGCCCATTAACTGACACAGGACCGCTACCTTTACGCATTTTTTTGTGCGTTCTAAAAGCACGAAGAGTTTAATTATGGCCACCCGGTATATATATATATATATATATATATATATATATATATATATATATATATATATATATATATATATATATATATTGTGGGGGAAGCAACGACCACAGCAGCATTGGATATAAACATCCTTTATTAGTTAAGTATTAAGAAATTAAAATAAACAGCTCGAGAGGGACGTCTTCCCATCTCGGAGTACAGCGATCGTCTGATAAGGCGGGAATACATCATGCGGGCGCACGCACTGACGTCACAGAGACAGTAGCGCCGCGTAACGTATGGAGATGGAGATGGGATATAATTTCCCATATTCGGCCATCATGACCGGAAAGGCGACCTCGCCTTAAGGTACACAGCAAAAATTTATCAAAAACATTAGAACACAGTTAATACAAATATAAAATAACAGTAAAAATGCAAAATATAAAATGGAAAAAATGAAAATAGTGATACAATACCATAGTTGGCTGGAAATAAACTGGCAAAAAAAAAAAGACACAGCAAATACGAAATAACTAAAAGAAAAAACAATATTAGTGATGACAAGAAAAAAAATATTAAAATTATGTACGTGAGAAAAAAAAATAATAAAGTTCTTGAGAGTCAATTGTCAATAGTCTGTTGTAAAAAAAAGTAAGTTCTGTTGAATAAAAATATCAAGTTATATGCTCAATAGTGTTGGACCAAGGTTTCAGATATTCTGCACAAGTTGACGTTTTCACTGGTCCGTCGAAGAATGCACACTTTTCAACATCATAAGTGTTGTTTGGTTTTACTTTAGTAATTTTATATGGTCCAAGAAATTTTTGTTTGAGTTTGAGACCAGGACCAAACTGGGTACGCTTGATTGCTACAAGGTCGTCGAGTTGGAAGGGGTGAGCTTGTTTGCGTCTCAGATTGTAAGTACGACGATTTTCGTCTTGAACCTTGCATATTTGTCGTTTAGCGTCTTTACGGAGATCATCACGTTTTTGGAGAAATGTAGATTTTATTTCCTCGTTGATCATATCAACAATTTTGATGTCATGGGGAGAATGCATTTTAGTCCCAAAAAGAATTTCGAATGGAGTGGAATTGATACTACGTTGAAAGGTGGAGTTGATGATTTGTTGAACGGCTGGAACATGGGAATACCATTTTTCCGGGTTGTCGATAGAGAGTTTAGAAAGTACGGCAAGTGGGCCTAGATGGTCAATATGGTGCGTGTGCAGGGGTGTGTCGTCTTTTTCGATGGGATGCAGCATTCCATCTTGCTTTCCACGTTTTCTATTATTGAGGATGCATGTGACACAGTTATTGATGCATCGCTGTATTTTCTCTTTCAAGTTCGGGATAAAATATTCTTTTTGCAACAGTTCTTGAGTGCGTAGTACTGCGAAGTGGCCTCGTTCGTGAGCTGCCTGAATTATTTTCGCCTGCATACCCTCGGGCACTACAAGTAAATCAGTTCCTTGAACAGTTTTATATAGCAGATTATTTTTAACTATATAGTCGTCATATGGTGCGGTTGAAAGAAGTTTTTTTATAGTTTCGATATGCTCGTCTGATTGTTGTGCTTTAAGAAGTTGTATAAGGACACTGTCCTGAATAATCATGCAACATGGGCTTCTACTAAGGGCATCAACGTGAGCCATTTTTGAACCAGTACGGTGTACGATTTCGTAGTCAAAGTCTTGAAGATACAATGCCCATCGAGCTATACGTGAGTTAAGTTCTTTTTTACTTAAGGTTTTCACAAATGCATTACAGTCAGTAACTATTTTAAAATGTGAACCAAGAACGTAGATACGGAATTTTTTAAGTGCTTCCACAATGGCGAGTACTTCAAGTTCGTAGCTGGTATATCTGCGTTCGTTGTCCGACGTCTTCTTGGACATGTAGTAGACGGGATGGAAACAATTATCTTCCTTGGATTTTTGTAGCAGGACTGCCCCCAAGCCATCAATTGATGCGTCAGTGTGAATTTCAATAGGACTGTTTTGGTTAAAAATACTTAAAACGGGCTGTTGGGAAAGGAGGTGTTTTAATTTTTGAAATGCGGCTTTCTGATCAGTCTGAAATTGAAATGGGGTGTCCTTACGAAGCAGATCACTAAGGGGTTTTGCTATGGTAGAATAAGAGGGAAGAAATTTACGAAAATATCCAGTAAGACCTAAAAAACGTTGGACATCTTTTGTGCTTTTGGGATCAGGATAATTAAGAACGGCTTTAGTTTTGGAGGGGGAGGGGAACAGTTTTCCGTGCTCCACAATGTGGCCTAGAAATTCAATTTTGTTATACAGAAATTGGCACTTATTAAAATTTATGTCAAGTCCATAATCACGAGCTACAATTAAAACAGTGTTCAGACGTTCAAGAGCTTCAGACTCATTATTTGCTGGAATGATGAGATCATCCATGTATGGGAGTACAATACCTTTGGCAATAAGATCACGAAAAACGGCATTTATGTATCGCATGAAAACAGAAGGACAAGAGCTTAATCCAAATGGCATATATCTGAATTGAAATTGGCCTGAATGCGTCACGAAACTAGTGTAACGACGACTTTTTTCGTTTACGGGGACGTGAAAAAATCCATTACGCAAATCGAGTGTACTGAATATGTTGGCATTTTGGAGACGATCCAAAATATCGTCGATCAAAGGTAAAGGGTAGTGATCCTTGACTAACTTACGATTTAACTGCCTATAATCTATGCAAACTCTCGGCTTACCGTTCTTTTTACGAACGACAACGACTTGACTAGCTTAGGGGGAAGAACATGGTTCTATAATTCCATTTGTTAACCATTCGTCAATTTGAGCATCCACTATATCACGTTCTGCAAATGGTAAGCGTCGGGGTGTATGAAAAATTGGCTTATCGTCAGTAAGCGTTATATCAAGTTCGATGTTTGCAGTTTTCGTTTTGTTAGGTTTGTAGGCTAACAATTGCTGTTCAACGTCACTACGGGTTTGGCGAGAAATGTTAGGACCAATATCAAAAGAAGGAGGATCGGCTGAAATTGTCATTACAAAATCGTCATGTACGGCAGAATCATCAGGTTTTGAAATTTTGGAAAACATAGCACCGTCAGGTGTAATAGTTAAATTCGCCTGTTGGATTACATCGCAACCTAGTATGAGATCGAAAGTCATACAATTATTTGGAACAACGGAGATATTTACTGGAAAAATTTGATCATCTATTTTAATTTCGGAAGCAAAAGAACCAATGACTTTAGTTTTTGAAAAACCGAAACCAGTTAGCATTGTAGTGCTATTCGTCAACGGTGGTGATCCTAGTTTAATCCACGCGGAATGTTTAAGAAGCGTCGAATGACTGCCAGTATCCACTAATCCCGAAAATGTATTATCAAAAATAACAACCGTTTTGCATATAGTAGTGGGAGAAGTAACAACATGCACCGTGTTGACACCGTCATGCGTCGCGGAGCTTTCAATTTGAGGAGTACGACGGCAGCTCGAGGACTTGTGTCCAAATAAATTACAAGAATGGCAACGAAGGCCAAGAGAAAGACTAGGGCACGTCTTTGAGATATGTCCAATTCCATTACAATTAAAACAGCGTTGATGAGATTTTGCTGAGCTAGCAACAGTAAATTTTGAGTCACGTCTTTGGGGTGCAGTGTTTGGTTCAGTGCCGCGTCTTTGGCCATCGCCGGCACGTCGAAAATTCGAACCAATTGTGTTCTTTTGACTAACTACGGTTTCGTATGTTCGGAGTTTTTCTTTGAATTCGGTATAAGATTTTGCACCGTAAAGAATAATTTTCTCTGATGGGGTACCCTGTATTCCTTGTATAGTATACTGAATGACGGAACATTCATCAATAGTATTAGTAGTGCTGTTTGCAATTTCACGCATCGCTATAAAATACTGCATTAAACTTTCATTAGAACGCATGTGACGTCTTTCAAGTTGTCTATGAATTTCAATGGATGTGATTCTATCAGAAAATTCATTTATTAACGCGGTCTTAAATGAATCATACGAATTCAGATTTCTTTGTGAAAACAAAAAAGTTTTAGCATTTCCTGTAACGAGGCGTTTGGCAAAGACCAATTTTTGTTGATCACTGATAGCGGGAAATAGATTAAAGTTATCCTCTACGTCGGCAAAAAAATTGTGAACGGAATATAAATTATTGCCTGTGAACTGGCGACAGGAGGTTGAAAGGTCTCGCAACAACAACCAGAAGTGAGAACTCATAGAATCGGGAATCAAAACATCGTTATTGTTTATCAAAACATCATTTCTGCTAGGAGAGGCGTCAAGCCACAGTTGTTTAGTCTGGGTATCTGACTGAAACGCGGGAATGTTTTGTAAAGGGCTGGAAGTACTTTGACCTACATTTGAATCACTTGCGGTAGACTCAGAAGAAAGGATAATTTCGTTTTCAGCGTCGCATAAAAAACTCGTATCTAAAGAATTTTGAAATTTGGACAAATCGGATAGGGCATAAAGAATATTATCGCATAACTCAATTTTGTTAGTACATAAATTATCTAAATGTAATAAATTAGCAACAGAAATAAAATCGGCGAGTGAAAGATCCTTCATTAAGCATTCTTTATGTTTCGCGACATCGAATTTTGAGGGGAATGAGGAAAATTGACGCATTTTTTTTCGCGATGAGCGGTCGAATTCGGTATAACCGAGTACTTTATTTAATAATTTTACGTTTTGGGTTGTTCCGTATGTGAGGGAGTTAGCAATGAGAGGGATATCGCCTAAGATTAGGGTCATAATGAAAATTGAAACAAATTAATAACACAACTGAGGGGGAAAATTTTAAACTTAAGAAATTACGAAATTTTGAAACACAAACTAACGGGAAAACAAAAAAAAATGGGGCCTACCTCGCTTAAGGGAACAGTCCTTGTGGCTCGAAGGGTATCCAATGAGAATAGGATGAATAGTCCACGAAAGTCCAGTTTTTTTTATATAGGTGAATGTCACTATCCAAAATCACGTTATCCAATAGAATGGCACTATATCCAGTAGTGTAGGAATTGCACTAAGTTCTTGAAGATTACACAGTTCAGCAATGCAGCAATTATTTCGTTTCGATTTCAACGTCCGTGGCGAAAAGTTTGTAGATTCGTTGGTTTGTTACAGGTCTTCTAGTATAATTTTTAGTAGATCATAATAAATATCCTTGGTGAGAGCAGCCGTCTGCTGCAATTGGCACGTCAGCCACAACTAAATTCAAAAACAAAAGTGTTCACAGCCGTCTGCTGGGATGATACTTCTTGTTTTAAACGGGAAACGGGTCTAGGGGGAACAATTCACGCAGGGAAATCGAAAGAAAGGTCGAGCCCCCAAATGTGGGGGAAGCAACGACCACAGCAGCATTGGATATAAACATCCTTTATTAGTTAAGTATTAAGAAATTAAAATAAACAGCTCGAGAGGGACGTCTTCCCATCTCGGAGTACAGCGATCGTCTGATAAGGCGGGAATACATCATGCGGGCGCACGCACTGACGTCACAGAGACAGTAGCGCCGCGTAACGTATGGAGATGGAGATGGGATATAATTTCCCATAATATATATATATATATATATATATATATATACAGTGCTAGATTTCTAGAAATAGAGGTACCGGAACGGTAACCTTTCGGGGAGTGTGGGGGGGATGTATTGTGAATTATTGGCCAGAAAAAAAAATCTTTGGTTATACAAAAACTTGAACATTTTATTTCATTACAAATTTTATTTTGCAAGACATTGCAATATTCAAAAAAAAGTTCATGAATTTAAATACCTTGATACTATAATTAATGACAAAAATAAACTAAGAACAGAAATTGATAACAGAATTAAAATGACTAATAGATGCTTATTTGGGCTGAGAAGACAATTGAGATATAATCTCATAAAACTAAATTAAGAATTTATAAGACACTAATACTACCTGTCTTACTTTACGCAAGTGAAACATGGACCTTGAGCATAGACACGCAGCGCTCACTGGATATGTTTGAGAGAAAAATCCTCAGGGCTATCTTTGGCCCAGTGCAGGAAGAAGGACGTTGGAGAACCATATATAATTTTGAACTGTATAGGCTTTATAGACAATCACAAATAACACAAGTTTTCCGTAGTAATAGATTAAGATGGCTTGTCTATGTTTGGAGAAGCTCGGATGATAATTGCTCTAAGATCTTGAGTTTTAAAAAAACATGAGGGATCTCGACCTAGAGGTAGACCACCGACTAGATGGTTGAATGACATTGAAAATGACTTAAAAACTGAAAATTAAAAATTGGAGAGGAGTCCTCGCAGATAGAGGACGCTGGATGGGGCACGTGGTTGAGGCAGCCAGGGCCTGTAAGGGGCTGTTGTGCTTGTGCTTGTGAAGAAGAAGAAGACAAGTACAAAAATGTGTTGTAGAAAAGAAATAAAAGCAGTAAAAAAGCACAGTTTCATGATTGTTTAAGTTTTGTGCCCATCCTAAAAGTTTGTCCAAAAACTTCAACATGTTTTCATTATACTTCTTGTCTCTTTACCTCTCCTTACACTTGAAGGGTAATGCTGAATAGTGTCCAAACACAAGCCAAGAGTCAACATACTTAGTTGGGTCAAAGAGCCGAAGAGGAGGTCCATTGATATTTACAAACAATAGGCCAAAAACTGTTGCAATATTTAGTGATGATCTCAATGGTGCGATAATGAGGTTCATCTGTGAGAAACCTCTTTCACATTCACTCGACGATATGGCTATAGAATTGATTGATTGTTTCAACGGCTTGAGACTTTCCTGGAACACTATGAAGTGGAGATACACTCGGAATCCTGGAATTAGTTCCCTTTCATTAAGTTTGAACTTGGAGGCAAGTTTCCGCATTTCATTTTCCCCAAATGTTACTGGGACATTTTGTGGGCAGTTTTTTTCATCCATTACTTTGATAGTGTCAGCAAACTTAAAGTATTTTTCACTGAGTAGTCTTGTTTCAATAGACTTTTTAAATGCCTCGTAAAACTTTTCGGAGTTCAAAGGCTGGTTGTTTTTCCTACCTTCTTTTTCGTGGAGAGGAACTCCAAAAAAAGACATGTTGTTTACTGCTTCTTGAGCCATCTATGAGTAAAATCCTGGAACTGATTTTCTTTCCTCAAACAAAGAAGCTGTAATTTTTAACTTTTTGTAAGCATACCTTTGATCAAAGTTCCGATGTTGCAAAGCTTCACTTAACTCTGAGTGCTCTTGCAATGCATCAGCCATCAAGCCCAGGTATTAGTTTCAGTAATCATTTTGAGGATGCTTCAAACGTACTTTTTTCTTTGCTGTCTCTGGTTGGGTCATTTGAAGCTTCTTTACATTGATGGACTAGTGCTTCTTAAGACCTTTGAACGGTTGACACAGATCTGAAACTAGACGCAACCCAACGTGTGCTCAAAACTCTTCCGATTTTTAAAAGTTCTGTCTCTAGTAAACTTGCACAGGTTCGCAATTCCCTTGCTGTTCTTTGGTGAAGCATGATACACACCATGCAGTTTCTAAATGAAGGATTTAAATCTATCAACTCTTGAAACTAACTGAACTACATCAGACACTGAAAGCTCAAGCCTGTGGTTAGCACAGTGCCAAACAATAACAGAAGGGAATTTTACACAAAATAATGCTCCGAAACCTTTGTTTACCAATCATAGTAGCAGCGTGTCACAAGTTAAGCTTTTTAAGTTTTTACTTGAAAATGTGTCAGTTATTCCATTAGAGTGAAGACAGTTAATCAAAGATTCAAATACCACCTTAGCAGTAAAACCATCAAGTTCTACTAAATCTAAAAAGAAGTTGGGAGAACCACACATGCCAGTTTTAGGCAAAGAACAACGAACGTAAACAATCAAACTTGACTTGCTACAAAGGGAAGTTGGCTCTTTAATTATCAGGCCAATTTTCGTGTCATTCTTCATTATTTCATTAACAAATGTTTTCTTCATCTCTTTCCTTATGTGCAAAGCAATGGTAGTACAGACTTTGAATGAATGTAAACTGCGACCCATGTCAACCCCATTAAGTTCTTGCAAATCAATTTCTGTTTCAAAATTTTGAAAGGACTGATTTTCTTTAACAATCTTATATGCAGTACGAAATATATTTTCAGCAGCTTGTTTTTCGTGAGCACGCTGCTTCAAAACAACTTTCTCCAATACTTCATTTTTACCTTCACATAAAATTTTGACAGCTTCTCTATGACCAGAACTTTCTTTGTGTTCATACATTTTTTTCGTTAAAGAAGTTTACTTTTTCTTTAGTGTCACCGTAGTTACTTATCTCAACACTTGCCCATGCTTTTGAAATTTTCATACCTGTTTTCTTATGGACAGATACAAACCCCAACCTTTTCACAAGCACTGCATCCTAACGTTCCATTTTTAACAACCTATTAGTCATATGTTTGGCAAAACTCGTTTTTTTTCAGAGTTAGTCCAGCAATCTGGCAAGATATTGTCGCACTCAACAGATATATCTTTTTCTTTAGGGTATTCTACATTACAGTCAAGCTTTTCAGAATCCATTGTATCTCTTGCAGTGTTAGAGGACGGTTGCGAACTTAGGCTTTTCATTTCGCCGTCCTCGTCATTAACCACTTTTTCATCACTGGTATCGTTCCAACTAATGCTGTGCTTGAGTCTTTTACTGCCACCGAAAGTGAGAAAAAATCGGTTAGTTTTTAGCTCATTTCACTTCAAAATCTCACATAGACTTGACACTGCTCAAACGCAACTAACCTTAACAACACAACATTGAAGAAGGGTAGATGGCTCGAGGGGGTCGATTCTCGAAATCAGGGGTCGAGGCTAATTAATACCTCATTTGCAAACCCGCAAATGTCAGTGCAGTCCGCAAAAATGAGTCACACTACCGTCCCGTCAGCCGGCCAAGGTCAAGCCATAAAAATACCATCCGCTTCAATTAAATAGTCGCAGTTCGCTGTACTCAATAGTTCGCTGTACTTCTTTAATATTTCAGTAAATTTCCTCTTTATCGAATACACTTTCCTATCACCCACCTCTAAAAGCGCGTTGGATGTCATCCCAACTGTTTAAGATGTTTTTTTAATTTTTTGTTATTTGTTTTTAATTCATCAAAATCAGTCACTTAAAGAGCTGAAAACCATATGCTTGAGTAATGACTAAAACAGGGCTGGGATGGCCACTCCTTTGTCCTCCCATTTCTATATTACACTCCCACAGGTATGACATATGCACATTTTTCCTTTTTCTCCATCTTTGTACTATGCAAGATGCTGTTTTTCTAGGCGATCATATCCTGTCGGAGAATAACGTTTGGTCCACTGTACGGCCATTCTTTCCTCCTTATTAGTCTTCGTACAATAGGGAGAAAGAAAATAAACTTTTTACACAAACATAATCACAACCCCTCACTTCTTAGATGTAGAATTAAAGAATTTGAAACTAAGAGTTAGGGTGACACACATACAGACAGGTATCTAAAACAAAGAAAAGAGAGCTCCATTCATCTATAAGTATGTACAAACGACTAGAATGAATACATATTAAATGAAAAAATTTTCAAAAACAGGTAAATAAGATTAGAAGAAAACTGAATAGAAAAATCATTGAATAGAATTTTTGAATAAATAAATATTGTTGGAATAAAAATGAGTATAGGGAATAATGAAATGATAATAATAAGAAATATAAAGATATGAAACTAGACATAATGAATAAGGATTTGATGTTGAAATGATTGAGTTTTTTCTTATAGTATAATAAATGTTCTGTAATTTTTATATACAATTTATATATTAGAAATGTGATTTTTATTAAAACTTGTGATTTTTATTATTCAGTGTCATACAAAATATTGTTTTGTTAAGAGTGAAAATGTTTAGTAATTACATTTAAAAATGGACACAGCAATTATAAGAGACTGAGATAAAATACTCCTTGAGGAGTTTGATAAACCTGAAACATTATTTCTTATCTGTAACCTACTGTCCAAGATGATGAAACTTTCTTTAATAAAAATGGACAGACGAGAATGTACGGACAAGTTGTGATGGACAGATATTCCTGTCATCTTTTTTTGGACTCACTCCATGGTAGTGAATTTTACAGAGGAATGTTAAACAGGTTACATTTTGAACTGTGTCAAGTTCAACTTCAAATACTTATTTTTTTTGTTTTGTTTACTATTCTTACTGCTCAATTTTATTATCTGTATGAGTCGACTCGAGGTTAAATTGAAATTTCAGTGTATATTTGAAGTAAATTTTTGGTAATTTTGTAAATTTTAAGAAAGGTTTCATTTGTTATCTTCTGAGATTTTGTTGTGTGGGGAGACGCCGCCCTGTTCAACATTGTATTCAGTTGATGATAAATACAATTTTAAATTTAATTTTTTTCAAAGCAACAATATATGAAGAAATTTACATAATTTACAATTTTCTATAATTGATCATTAATTACTATAATTTTTTTTTGCTTTTATTGTGTTCATAAATTAGTAAATCATTAGTGTATTTTTGTGTATTCAATTTTGAAATGTGCAATGTCTTGTCATGTGATCATCATACTAAAATTAACTTAACACATATGTTCCTTTCCAAACTTTTTACAAATTTGTGGTCGGCGCCCATTTTCTCACATGGCTGGGTGAGTCTGTTCTCCAATGCAGAAATTGTTGGTCAGCCTCTTCTCGGACGGGGGGGGGGATATTCTATAACATTAAAATCCCATACCATTTTAAATTCTAAAATTATTCTAAATTCCCTTGGGCGTACGAGCTAATTTTCGTTTTCAATTCTAAGTCCTAAAAGGCCTCCGGTGGAAAATATTAATTGGCTTCCTTTTTCAAACTTCGTGGCGTCATCCAAGATTTATATAGGCTCTGCGCAGATTACATAAAACCACATGTGACTTTTCGACAACAGAAAATCCCTAATCTCTATCATGATCACATGACAAAGTTTATATAAGCCGTCTGATCAACAAACCTGTACGCTTTTCGGATTTTGTAACTGTCTTGGTAATACGTATTCTCCGACAAAATAAATGTAATGCCGTAACTTGCCGCGTCGTCTTTGATACGAGCCACGACTACATCATCATCCCTTGTGATGTGCTGGACACCAGTCTTCTCCTTGGGTTGTCCAGTACATTACAAAGAGTCGTCAGAGATGTACAGACTTGTGACAGAGATGCAAATTTTGCTGCACGGGAGATCCCACAGTGAATTTTCCAGTCCATAGTTTTTGCGGTTGCTGTTTGCGGTCAACGGAGAAAAGTCAACTCACGCTGTGGGCTTTATGTGTCAAGGTAGATGTCTCATCTTTCCCCGTCATTCCGTCATAGTACGTGTGTGCTGCGCAAACAACAACAGCACAGACCTGGAAAGCAGAATATGCTTTTGCGGATCCTGATAATTAAAAGATCGCTGGCTTCATTCCGTGTACCCTAGAAAGATGCTAACTACTGTGAATCTTCTGAGTGATTGTGGATTTAAATTCATCGTTCTTCTATCCGTATTTCAAGATGTGCTTTTTTTTCTTCTTGCCGTGTGACAACGAGTATTTGCGGATTTAAATTCATCGCGAGTGTCATCAACAAGAGTGTGCGCGAAATCGAAAGTTATATTTCAGCCATGTTCTCCGTAGTGAAAAAAAGTGGATCAGCGTTCTATCGTGCGGTGTTTTGTCAAACAGAGTGATCATCTTTTCTTTTTTTTTTTATTTTATTTTGTGTGTCTCTCCAATGGTGCTTCAGAGAAGAGGAAAAATGTTCCTGCATCAGCAACTTATTCCAGCTTTTGGATTTGCAGAAAAATATGTAATAATCTACGGTAAATCTTCACTAAAGTAAATTTATTTTGTGCCATATAATAAAATTCGGTCTTAAATCAACAAAATTTAAAGGTAAGACAGATTGACAATGAAATTTTAAATGTTCTTAGAATGTTATATGAAAAATTGTATGTAATGTTTAAATATTGGGATTTTAATGATATTGATACTCTGATACAATTAGAACAAATTTTAACGAAATTTAATAATGATTTTGCTTAATATAAATTTGATATGGTTAGTTATTTGGCCTCTGTAAACATGAATCGTATATATTTTTAAAATGTTTTCAGTTATTTCTAATCATGATGTACTTCTGTTTTCTAGTCCGTTATAAATTTGGTTTTGATTTCGGGTTTTGATTTCAAGTGAAGAATTATAATTTAAGTTTTGTGTATTTAAATTTCAGTGCTAGCCACTTGAATATTTATTATATATAAAAATTATAATTGTTTAAAAAAATTAAGTATTTTTATTTATTGTTGAAATATAGCGAGGATTCATACCAAAATGTGATATAAGACAAGAAAAATTAATTTTGGTTTATCAGTTTCGTGGTTAACTTAAGAAACTGAGATGGGTATTCGTAAAAGAATTTTAGTTATTTATGTTAATTGATAGAATAACATTTTGGAAATTGAATTTTGAACATTAACATTAAATTATGGCAATTAATAGAGAATAGTAAGGTATTATTATTATTATTGGTATTAGGAGTGTTTTATTATTGTGTGTTTGATAATTTCATGTATTTTGTATTTTTGATTCTATTGACTAAGGAAAAAAACCAAACTTTCACACCAAACAAAATTCTGAAATTGTCCATGCTTGCAAATTAAGATACTGTAATGCACCGGAGAACTTAAAATTACACCACGAATAATGACAAATAATAGATAAATTTTTTCTTTTCTATTTGATGCTTAACATTATTATACTTTTTTATTTGATATAATTAATTATGTGTTGTTCTACTAAAGATAAGAACTGTTGAAAAAAAAACTGTCGAACTTAAACTTTCTCCTTAAGAGTACTATTATATGTGAATTTTTTTTGGATCTCAATTTAAACCCTGATTATGACAATTCTACTTCTTTAATCTTTCAGTAAATTTCCTCTTTATCGAATACACTTTCCTATCACCCACCTCTAAAAGCGCGTTGGATGTCATCCCAAATGTTTAAGATGTTTTTTAATTTTTTGTTATTTGTTTTTAATTCATCAAAATCAGTCACTTAAAGAGCTGAAAACCATATGTTTGAGTAATGACTAAAACAGGGCTGGGATAGCCACTCCTTTGTCCTCCCATTTCTATATTACACTCCCACAGGTATGGCATATGCACATTTTTCCTTTTTCTCCTTCTTTGTACTATGCAAGGTGCTGTTTTTCTAGGCGGTCATATCCTGTCCGAGAATAACGTTTGGTCCACTGTACGGCCATTCTTTCCTCCTTATTAGTCTTCGTACAATAGGGAGAAAGAAAATCCAATTTTTACACAAACATAATCACAACCCCTCACTTCTTAGATGTAGAATTAAAGAATTTGAAACTAAGAGTTAGGGTGACACACATACAGACAGGTATCTAAAACAAAGAAAAGAGAGCTCCATTCATCTATAAGTATGTACAAACAACTAGAATGAATACATATTAAATGAAAAAATTTTGAAAACAGGTAAATAAGATTAGAAGAAAACCGAATAGAAAAAACATTGAATAGAATTTTTACATAAATAAATATTGTTGGAATAAAAATGAGTATAGGGAATAATGAAATGAGAATAATAAGAAATATAAAGATATGAAAATAGACATAATGAATAAGGATTTGATGTTGAAATGATTGAGTGTTTTCTTATAGTATAATAAATGTTCTGTAATTTTTATATACAATTTATATATTAGAAATGTGATTTTTATTAAAACTTGTGATTTTTATTATTCAGTGTCATACAAAATATTGTTTTGTTAAGAGTGAAAATTTTTAGTAATTACATTTAAAAATGGACACAGAAATTATAAGAGACTGTGATAAAATACTCCTTGAGGAGTTTCATAAAATTGAAACAATATTTCTTTTCTGTAACCTACTGTCCAAGATGATGAAACTTTCTTTAATAAAATTGGACAGACGAGAATGTACGGACAAGTTGTGATGGACAGATTTTCCTGTCATCTTTTTTTGAACTCACTCCATGGTAGTGAATTTTACAGAGGAATGTTAAACAGGTTACATTTTGAACTGTGTCAAGTTCAACTTATTTTTTTTTTGTTTTGTTTACTATTCTTGCTGCCCAATTTTATTATCTGTATGAGTCGACTCGAGGTTAAATTGAAATTTCAGTGTATATTTGAAGTGAATTTTTGGTAATTTTGTAAATTTTAAGAAAGGTTTCATTTGTTATCTTCTGAGATTTTGTTGTGTGGGGAGGCGCCGCCCTGTTCAACATTGTATTCAGTTGATGATAAATACAATTTTAAATTTAATTTTTTCAAAGCATCAATATAAGAAGAAATTTGCATAATTTACAATTTTCAATAATTGATCATTAATTACTAAATTTTTTTTTGATTTTATTGTGTTCATAAATTAGTAAATCATTAGTGTATTTTTTTGTATTCAATTTTGAAATGTGCAATGTCTTGTCATGTGATCATCATACTAAAATTAACTTAACACATATGTTCCTTTTCAAACTTTTTCCAAATTTGTGGTCGACGCCCATTTTCCTCACATGGCTGGGTGAGTCTGTCCTCCAATGGAGGCATTGTTGGTCAGCCTCATCTCGGACGGAGGGGGGGGGGGAGGATATTCTATAACATTAAAAACCTTATACCATTTTAAATTCTAAAATTATTCTAAATTCCCTTGGGCGTACAAGCTAATTTTCGTTTTCAATTCTAAGTCCTAAAAGGCCTCCGGTGGAAAATATTAAATGGCTTCCTTTTTCAAACCGCGTGCCGTCATCCAAGATTTATATAGGCTCTGCGCAGATTACATAAAACCACATGTGACTTTTCGACAACAGAAAATCCCTAATCTCTATCATGATTACATGACAAAGTTTATATAAGCCGTCTGATCAACAAACCTGTACGCTTTTCGGATTTTGTAACGGTCTTGGGAATACGTATTCTCCGACAAAATAAATGTAATGCCGTAACTTGCCGCGTCGTCTTTGATACGAGCCACGACTACATCATCATCCCTTGTGATGTGCTGGACACCAGTCTTCTCCTTGGGTTGTCCAGTACATTACATATATATATATATATATATATATATATATATATATATATATATATATATATATATATATATATATGACGAGCGTATTATTACACCAGTCATATTACAATTTATGGCAGTCATGGTCATCCGGTGGTGTAGCAAGAATTAAGCCAGTAAACATTGAATACGCATCAGTTCGAGCATATTTATTTCTTCATTCGAACACGAGCACTGTTTCAAGTAGCGACCATTTTAACGCTCGTTTTTTGCAAACTTAGGGACCCAGCGAACGTACGCCCATCAGTACCTATTTTATCCCACTCTCTGCCGTAATTCTAGGTCAAACCAGCGCGTCTACCCTCATGGCACGTGCGCAGAGCCCAATCTGGAATATTCTAGAAGCATACTTCCCGCCAAACTAGTACATTATCTAAAAATAAACTCTCTCCACGGAACTTCAATTACCGCGAACTGAGGTCATCCTCAAAACGGGGAATAAACTTTTTTTTCCACCCACAACGCGTCTTTGAATATGAAACTAGTGGCTTTTAGCGTCACGAAATTAATCAATCCCGAAGCCCTCTTTATATTTTAACTTAATAATTCCTTTCCCCAATTAATTCTCGACATATATATCTATATCTATATATATATATATATATATATATATATATACATATACAGTGCTGTATCTAGTCATTCATGTGCCTTGGGCAAGAATTTGTATTTGATCCCCTTAATTAATTAGGTCTGGGAAAATAATAAAATAAATACAGCATTTTGGGACCCATTTCCAAGTGGGCCGTGGGTGGGTGCCCTTGTTGACCCTGCCTATCTACGGCTCTGCACACACACATATGCATACATCCATACATATATATATATATATATATATATAATGAAAATGAATGAGAGTGTTACTGTGGGCTACCGTTATCTTATCTTTTCCGATTTGAGAGTTAGATTAACACTTGAAAGACGGGAGTCTTTTTCTTACTAAAAAGACTAAACGGTTAAAAATAAAATCAGGAATTTAAAATATTTAATGTTTTTTAAATGGTTTACTCTAAATGTTGAACTATTTCATACCAATATATAATAAATTAGTATATATTTAGATATATTTTTAAGCAGCTATGCCCAGCTCTCAGAGCTGTCAACTTGGTATGGTTTATCTTTAAAAATATGTGTATGTTTTGTGCAGTCCTTATTTTTCATAACCAATATTTCTGTTATTTGCAAAAGGGGAAGAGACGGAAAGTTTTCCGGTATTATTTTAAAGATTTCTGCCGGTTTTCTATATTGCCGTCAAATTGACGGCTTTCAGTTTTAGTAGGTATACAACTCATTTTCTCCCCCTCTTTACTATCGAATGCAATTTGGTAAATGTGTGTGCATATTTCGCTTAAAATTAGAAAAAGCCATAACATTTCAGAATCTTTAGGACATAAATACAGACATAACGCCTAATAGTATGGTCTTAACAGTCAAAATGACGGCAGTCGTCTTTCTAGTGTTAAAACAAACGAAAGCTTCTTTAGTGCATAATAAACAGACGCCACCATTTAATAATGGATCAAAACCAGTTTCAGAGGAGATATCAGTTGATCAATATTTAGTACGGATAAGCCAGACTATGAAATGAACCTTTAACCATTAAAAAAAGTTTTCAGCCGCAGCCTTATTGCTATATGCTAGAGTAAGACAGTTTTGTTAACCCCCAAAGTTTGGAAATAAGAGCTTTCTACTAACGGAAATTACTAATTGAAGGATTACATTGAAAAATTTACATCTTAAGCATCGAAAATAATGCAAACGAAATGCTGGCTCTGAAATGCATAAGTGTTGAAATTCTTTGGTGTGTCGATTTTCCATCTGCCAGGTGAAACTTTTTTGTCCGAAACTATTTTTGTCCGAATTGAATACTTTTGTTTAGTCTTATGCTGAATTTAAAAAAAAAAGAAATATCTTTTGTGAGATAACATTATAATTATTAAGACGATCAGAAAATCGCTGGGTTACCATTAGACATGAATATTTCAAGCAAATATCGATATCGAGTGAAAACTTTGTTTTCCCGGACTAATCGAGCAGCTAATCGCGATATTTTTCCACGATAGTTTCGCGACTAATTGTGCGGGAAAACATTGTTTCGCCAACTAATCGAGCGAAAACTTTGTTTATAAGGTAACTTATTAAAAATATTTTTTGTAAATTTGTCGTGTTATTTATTACTTAAAGTCTCAATTAGCAGTTTTGCTATATTTTAGGTTGTAAAATCCATAAGTTCAACAACGAACAACGTTTATAAAAAATCTTCTGTGGTTTATTTTCAATCTCCCAGAAATATTACGTCTTGTCTTCCTTTTCTTTTGCATGGAAGAATCTCTTCAAAGAAAATTACAATATTTTAAAGAAAATATTTTTGCTATAAAGAAAGATATCTCTTTCAAAGTTTAGATGGCAACGATGGATTGCGAAATAAACGCATCTAAGCTTTATACGTATTTATAATTCCCTATTATATATGATTGAGAATCGCATTAGATCTGGTCATCTTCCGATCAATATGTCACTTTGGGGAATAATTTCAAGAGTATATAGTAAATTTCAACTTTTTCACAACTGAAGGAGAATCAACACATATCATTTATGTTATCAACAGTTGGGTGCGTCAAAGGCAATGTGGTGTACAGCCTAAAAAACGGCATTGGAGATAATGGCACTTCTGTGATATCTCTAATTGTGGTTGCTGCATGGGTGTCAAAACTACGCATTTTGATTTCATGAGGATGTTTTAGGCAGTAAAACCTAATAAGAAAAAAACACATTTTTTCTAACTTATACGTTATAAACCTTTTAAACATACATGTTATATTATAATTGCTCTCAGCAAATATAATGCCGGGTGAATCACTCAAAAGAGACCCCGAATACCCTGTTATAACTCTCGCTAGTATGAAGCAATCTCAAAGATAAAAACACGCAACATACCTTAACATATGTGTAATTGAATGCCCTCTATGCGATGCTGAAAGTGATCTCCGTTTCCAGCCAGGCGTGATGTCTTTTTTTTGTCTAATGCAGAGGTACTTCTGTTGTAAGACATTCGCCTTTTGTTATTCACCGGAATTTTATTTGGCTGCTTTATTATGGGAGCACCCTATAGATGAGCCAGCATTGCTCCCTATGAGGAGGACGACACGGAAACAAGCAAGCCTTAATAGGGTATTTACCCACTGCGGGGAAGCTCAGAACGCTAACCACTACACCACGTGAGCGGCAATCGTAAACATAAGTTTTTGCAAATTGAAAGGATATATGTTGTTTTGGCGTACTGGTAGTGCCATCTGGATTGTTTTTTCGGTTTGTGCGAAGAGTGTATTTGTAGTTGTGTAAGGGCCCGTTCACATAGGAATCCGGTAGCGGAAGCGTAAAAGGAAAGATGGCGATGAGACAAAAATAAACCAATCACAGGCGTTAAAACTTTTGTTGCTAATCGTTTGGAGGTTTGTCATTGGTTAGATATATTTCAATACTTAAACGCTTCCGATACCGGGCTCCTATGTGAACAAGCCCTTACGCTTGAAAAATAAAAGTCTGACGCTCGTTAGCATTATAAAGCGTTAAGCATTATAAAGCGTTAAGCATTTTTTCGTTAAGCATTATAAAGCGATGATGATAACAAATATATGATATTAATAGTTTTGTCATCTTAACGTCATAGTACGGGTAAACTAATGAAGTTGAAGCAAAATTAAACCTCTAAAACTAAGGATTAATATTTGACCTGATCATATATAATATTTGCAGATCTGTCCTATTTTGCACTTTTAAGTAAATTCTTAGAAACATATGATTACGAATTGTAAATTATTAATCACGTTTAAAAACGAAAATATTTTGCTTACTATACCTTCAAAGTAAGAAAATTGTATTAAATTAATAGTAAAAACTTAACTATGTATAAATATATGTATTTATCAATATAATAAATTAACAAAGAAAGATTTGTCTAGACGCTTCTTGAATGTTTATTACTGTAAGAAAGGGAGAACTGGATACTTTGATGAAACAAAATACATATTATTATCTGAAATGCATAATTTTTTTTTCAAATTTTCGATAGAAATATATCGATAGAATTTCAATAACTCCCTAAATATTTAGCATATTCAGTCAATAATTCTAGTTTGATAATATTGCTATAGCAATAATATATATCGTCGGATAATGCTTCTGTCATTTTCTCTCACGTAATTTGCAAGGAAATAACACACAGAAAACCGTTTCATTACACATAATGGCCTCCTTTAGCTACTTGAAGGAAAAAATATCCTGATTTGATAGTCTATTTTTTTTCCTCTGGCAGCAATCCAGAATAATTTTTTCCCTCCAAACTGTCACATGACACGGCTAGAGTTGCCGTTCTTGTATTGCAATAATTTGTTGAGAAAAACGTATTGCTTTTCTGTCCAATTAAGGCGGTTGGGGATTATAATATATAATATTAACAAGCCCAGTAACAGATATTTCCAGAAACGTAATCTGGAAGAAACTGAATATTTATTTAGAAGTTCGGACATTTATATGCAAAATATGCTCTTCACGTATTTTAGTATTTTATTATGCTGTAGGGAAGTGCTTTTCATAATAATAGTTTTGGCGTATGCAATTTTATGTGATAAGAAAGATTATGTTAAAGAGTTATAGAAAAGTTATTTAAAAAGGAAAAAAAAAGTGCATTGCCAATAAAATTTCTGTATTTGTAGATGTTTTGATATGTGATATGTTTAAAAGATTTTATTTCAACTAGCAAATTTAAAAGTTGAAATTAAATAAGAGTTGTGAATGTTCAGAAGAATTATTTTTATCTCGGAACTATCACTTACTTTGTGTGATGTGGGCATCATGTATTTCCCTGTCCTACAAACGTTCTTTATGAATTTCTATCTCAGTTCTTCTTGTCTGGCGACATTCTATCAATATGACGGGACTAAGAGTTTTTTTAAATAACGCCAAAGTTCTCACCTTCGAATAAATGCTTGGATTGGCTATCTGAATTTTAAAGAACTGTAAGTGAATCAGCGAGGAGTTTTTGTAGTTGTTTGTCTGTTTGTTTGTTTGTTCAATTCGACATTGAGAGGAAATTTCAGTTTTGAAGTTAGTTCAACGTTGTACATTGAGCTATATTGCTAGTTTTTATGTAAAAGTATTCTAGCTTTGTTTGACCTGTCACCGCAAAAATTCTTCATTTCAAACAAAGCTAATCAAAAATGAAAAGAAAAGGTTTATTAAATAAAACTATAATTTTATTCAACACATAAAGTTATATTTTCCTTTAATATTTATTAATTTCCCTTTTAAAATTAAAGTATTCACTTTTCCTATTTGCGTATTTATTTGGAATTACAATAACATTATTAACGAGTATATGATAATTAAATACCAAAATATATTACATAATTATTATTTGACGTGAT
This sequence comes from Dolomedes plantarius, assembly GCA_907164885.2. Taxonomy (NCBI): domain Eukaryota; kingdom Metazoa; phylum Arthropoda; class Arachnida; order Araneae; family Dolomedidae; genus Dolomedes; species Dolomedes plantarius. The sequence continues at coordinate 187,284,198 of OU015497.1, forward strand.
TTTTGTTCAAAAAATAAATTACATGATTATTATTACATGTGAATTTCATAAATCCAGTCGACCCTGACATAAAATCGATATACTTATGTTAAGCTGAAGTAATTAGCTAAAATCATTCTAATCACTGATATCTTTTTTCTTTCTGCTTTATCTTAATGTATATTTGAATACGGCACCTATGATAAAAACAACGGTCAGCGAAAGATCATATTTTACTGTTACCCTTCATTTTACATTTTCCCGTGTCATTTCAGTAATTCAAAACCTTAGCAATTCATGGTAAATTATGTAATATACACCTAAACAAATTATAAACTAATCCTCTCTGAGTCTGTGTATTAAAAGACTTATAGGAATGTCTGTACATTTTGTCCATAAAACACACGTTTACGTTGATGAATACAAATGCGATAATAAATGAGGAATATTTTTCTTTTTTATCTGTAAGTATCAAGCATTCTCTCAAAACTTCGTTAAAGTTATCTATATTTCGCCTCCAGTCTCGTTCATTTATTGTGACAGAGATACAGTAAGCATATCGCACAATAGGTCTCAAAGTGTAAAATGCAAATTCTCTACTATATCTCATTAACCAAAAACACTTGATATACAGCGGAAATTAATTAGTTTATTCTCACATACCATAATTTCTTTTAAATTTAGCTCTAAATATTATGAATTTTTTATTACAAGAATGCACATAACATATTGTTTTAGAGGAAAACTCTCAACATTGTTCTTGAATTTGTTAAAAGTCAATCTATGAAATTTGTTAGCAAAAATTGTGCATCAAAGAAAAACAAAAACACAAATGAAAACTTATGATTAAGACTAAAATTACTATAGAACAGGGGTCAGCAACGCGGTGCCCGCGAGACAATTTTAAAGTGCCCGACGTTCAAATATTTAAATTTTAGATATTTGAACAAGAAACACTCTTAGTTGTAATGAATAATTTTAGTAAAAAAAAATTAAATCGTAAAACCTTAAAAATCCAAAATTTGAGCAGCCTGCTGTCTCAACAACGTCGTTCTCCCGTTCGTTGTGAGTCAGCTTGTTCATCCTGCTCTGAAATTGAACCCTCTTTGCGCGTCTACATATGCTTGTGAATCTTTGTTTACCAATAGGAAATACTGACAATCAAAGTACCGAACATGCCTCACTGACACTTATTTGGACCAATGCCTGGGAACTGGGAATTCAACTTATGTGCCACATTACAAAGAGTTGGCCGCAGATTTGCAATGTCAGATATCACATCTATATATATAAAACGCGTAGGTATGCGGCACAAAAATCGACAGTATTTCTACACTTCGAATGGCAACGGCTGCAACTACCGGATGTAAACATTAGCGGCCGTCCGCAATTTGCAACTGCGTGTCAACATGGATTTACGCACTGAAATCAGTAATACTCGAAAGCGAGCTGCACGATCAAGTGAAAATTGGGAACAGTCTCAAGAAAGAAAGCGAAGAAGAAATAATTCATTAAGTGAGAAGCTTGAAAGAGAGCATAAATGATCGTGAAGTTAGGCTTAACAGTCACCGGCATAGCAACCGAGAGCCATTGATAGTTAATTTTGTACACTTTTTTCAGTACTTGCTGAAGTTTTACTCCATTTTATAAGTGAAGAAAATTTTCCAACAATTTATTATTTGATATGATTAAGTGTAGATATCTGAATTGTGAACAATAGTAAATACAAAGAGTGATGTAATCCACACTATATTTTAGTACTTGCTGAATTTTTACTCTTTTTTTTTAACTGAAAAAATTTTTCCTCAACAACTTCTTATTTTATGTAATGATAAAATGTAGATATCTTAATTTTTAAAAATTGTACATATAGAGAGGGGTATAATTTTTAAAAATAATTGTTGTTGGGTTTCTCAGTCTTATCATTAAATATGTTAGGAAGTAAGGGAAATTCACATTTTTTAATCACGATGTTATAGAATCAGCCTTATAGAGAATATCCCTTAACAACGTATATTTTTGATAACAGGTAATGGTAACATTCCTTACATATGTAATTTTCAGTTGAGTTGTTTTGCAAAAGAATATATAAAACTAAAAGCGACCATGCTCGTCGCGCAGCGGCTAGTTAATAATATAGTTTGAGATTGTTTTGTTTAAATTAAAATTTGAATTTATGTATTAAAAATTTATGACGCATTAATATTTTCACGTTTAATTATTACCCACTCTCCCCCTCTTCATCCAGAGGTGCCCGCCGAATTTCCTCATTTCTAAAATATGCCCTCCTAATAAAAAAGGTTTCCGACCCCTGCTATAGAACGTTATTTTCAGAAAATTCAGTTATTTCAGTTTACTGAGTATCGATTTTGAGGGGTTTTTTTTCCGAACGTGGAGGCACTTATCGCTAGACATTCGCATGTATGTAAACCGCGAGACTGCTGGCTGTTTAGTTAAGGGGACACCGTATAGGTGGCCAGCACTGCCCCCTACAAGCCGGTCCCATAATTTAGAACCGAGTCAAGAGACGAGAACGGTACATTTGACCCCACACCTCCAGAGGTAAATCTCAGAACTTGGAGGACATTGCAACCACGACATATTTTTAGTGTACCAGCCGCCATTAGTGTACGCGGCGATTGATTTGTCAGTGACGGGCATCGGAACAGGGACGTAGAGATCACTGGCTCTCTTCCTTTGCCAACTGCTCCACCACACTCCCTCGATTTTGAGGTTTGGATACCCAAATTTGGTACTCGCTTCTAACACGGGATCGTACCATTGTCTGCTTAACGTGCGGAAACATTTATATAACATATTGCTCAAACGGGCAGTAAACTTTTCTCCATTAAAGTATCAGTTTTGTTAAAAACTAAATATAAGAAACAAAAAAATCATATCTAGTGTAATATGCTGCTTTATTGTACATAATTTTATTCGATTAATTTCAATAAGCTAAAAAAGAAAATATGCCAGAAACGAGGCACACATGGGATAACCAAACTGGGATGAATAAATTATTCAAACGTGCATTAAAGCCCTAAACGAAAGTACACCCTGAGTGTATTTTGCGCAAATTACCATAAAGCCTTTTTCATGCGGTCGCAAGGGAGAAAATTCTCATATAAGGCAAACTAAAATATTCAGTGTGTTGTTTAAAAAATAATCAGTGTCCAATATGCAAACTTAACAAAAAGAAACGACAAAAGGAGAACACATTTAAAATTTAAATAATGATATATATATATAAAAGTTTTGCATAATAGTTTTTATGAGATGATTTTGTTCGAATAATACATTACATTATTATTATTATTATTAGAGGAGTATTTCATAATCCAATCCACTTTGACATAAAATGGATAATTTTATGTTAAGATAACACAATTCGCTGAAATCCTCCTAACTGTTGAATTTTCGGTTCTTTATTTGTTATCAAATTATGAATTGATATACGGTGTTACAAAAACGTCAGCGAAGAATCATGTAATACAGGTCCAATTTATCTTACAGTTTAATACGTCATTTCATGTTTTAAAGTTTAAAAATTGACTAGCAAATTTTATAATGTATAAGAATGCATTACCACAAATTCACCTTCCTAAATCTCGTAAATACATAGGTTAATAAGACCTAATGTAATGCATGTGCCTTATTTCCCTGAAAGATGTATATGAATCCAAATGTGATGGAAAATAATTATAAAATGCATGAAATTTCCTTTTCGTTTTATCTTATTAACTCCACTTCAGTTACCGATACTCTATCTCTGCTCCTGCTCGGTTATAGTGTGCATGGTCTGGAGGATAACATTAAAATAGTAGACAGCTATTAACACTAGAAAGACGGGAATTTTTTTCTTACTAAAAAGACTGAACGCCGTCATTTTGACGGATAAAATTAAAATCAAGAATTTAAAATATTTAAAGTTTCAGAAAATTGGTTAAATACATTAAATTTTGAACTATTTGATACCAATATATAATAAATTAGTATATATTTAGATATATGTTTATGCAGGTATGCCGAGCTGACAACCTAGTATGTTTTATTTGTAAAAATATATGCATGGTTTCCTTATTTTTAAACACCAATATTTCCGAAGAGCCAATATTTCTGTTACTTGCAAAAGGGGGAAGAGAAGAAAAGTAACTAACATTTTTCCGGTATTATTTTAAAGACTTCTGCCTTTAAATATTTAATGTTTAAAATATTTAATGTTTTTTAAATGGTTTACTTTAAATTTTGAACTATTTCATACCAATATATAATAAATTAGTATATATTTAGATATATTTTCAAGCAGCTATGCCGAACTGTCAGAGCTGTCAACCTGGTATGGTATCCTTAAAAATCTGGTATCCTTAAAAATATGTGTATGTTTTGTGCAGTCCTTATTTTTCATCACCAATATTTCTGTTATTTGCAAAAGGAGGAAGAGACGAAAAGTTTTCCGGTATTATTTTAAAGACTTCTGCCTGTTTTCTATATTTTTCGTCAAATAGACGGCTTTCAGTCTTTGTAGGTATACAACACATTTTCTCCCCCCTCTTTACTATCGAAAATAATTTTGTAAATGTGTGTGCATATTTCGCGTAAAATTAGAAAAAGTCATAAAATTTCAGAAGCCTGAGGATATAAATATAGACATAGCGCGCAATAGCGGGTCCGAAACTGTGAAAACGACTGCAGCCTTCTTTATAGTGTTAAATATATCATACAATAGTTTTCAAAGTGTAATATGTAAAATTTCTTATATTTTTAATTAATAAATGCACTTAACGTAGATCGAATATTATTTTATTGTCCTAAACACTAATTTTAGAATTTAGTAGTACAAATTATAAAAATTTTAGACTTTTATTTTGGTTTAATTTATTGCAAGGGTACACATAATGTAGAGTTTTTTTTTTTTTTTTTGGGGGGGAGGGCAGAATCTTTCAACAATGTTGTTAAATTTGTAAAAGTCAATTTACGATGTTTGTTAGCAAAACCACTGTAAGGGAGCAAACAGATAGCTCTAGTGTAAACATTGGCTTAACACTAAAATTATTGAAGAACGTATTTTTTGAAATCTCAGTCAAACGCTTGGTCGAAACAACACTTCTTCGCAAGCCAGATTAGTTCAGTCTGTTGAGTATCGATTTTGAGTTTTCGATACCAAATTTGAGATAACCGTTGGAGAACGGTTATAATCTGTTACTTAAGAGTGCGGTAAACATTCTCTTCAGAAAATTGAGAATGCCGTTAAAAACGTATATAAGTATAATATAAAAGCATATCCAGTGAAGTATACTGCTTTATTACCCATGGAAATTTACTAAATGTAGGATTGAAAGTCACTGGAAACACTATTTTCTCACAACATCCATAAAAAACAGATTTACCACGAGATGACTCGCATAGTGATATACCAAAATTTTCGAATTTATTCCTAAATATTAGATTTTTTTTATTATAAGTATGCACATAATATATTATTTTAGAGGTAAATCTCTCAACACTCTTCTTGAATTTGTCCAAAGTCAATCTACGACGTTTGTTTGCAAAAGCAGTGTATGACAGCAAACGGAAAACAACAATGAAAACATATGCTTAAGGCTAAATTTGATGTAGAAGGTAATTTTAGGAATATTCATTCGAAATAACACATCTTCGTCAGTATGAATTTTTTAGGTTTCTTGAGTACCGATTTTGAGCTTCGATGCTCAAAAGTTGATACTCACTTCCAACACGCCATCTGTATACCGTGGGAAAACATTTATAAAATGTTACTCATGCGTGCGGTAAATGTTTTTTGCAGAAAAATATCATGGCAATTAAAAATATATATAAAAACAAGTAAAAAAAGAAAATATCGCGTGGAATATACTACTTCATTGTCCATAAAAAATTATTAAGTGTAAAACTGAAAATCACTGGAAACTCTATATACTCACAACATCGAATAATAGAGATTTGGGGGTATTACTTTGATCTCCATCCCTAGCAGGGTGTCGTTACAAAATTTTAACAGCACTATTTAATTTATATAAAATCAAATTATCATAATATTGGAGGGAAAAACTTGAAATATATAATAGTTATGCTGGATAAATGTAAGTGGAAGATTTAAATCAGCCAAAACTAGGATTTTAAACCGAAGTTATCCTTTTGAAAGACAAACTAATGAATCATTGCAGAATTCTTAATTACTTTAAATCGGACTGATAGCTTCAATAAAACACCGTAAAGTTTTACGGATTAGACATACACTTATAAACGTTTTTTTATAAATTTTCTTGAGGAAAGTTTTTCTTCTTACACCCTTTTCGAAAACTTAGGATTCGTAGTATAACTTCTATTTCGTTTAGGGGGAACCATTTTATTGTTTGTACAAAATTACGGAATATGTCGAGAGTAACTAATCCGATTAATATCTATGAGCTAAACTGGAAAGTATCCCCGAAACCCGACTCGCAAGGGATATCCAGATTGGGATGTGTTAAGGATATTTTGTTGTGGCCGTGATTATATAAGATCAGCACATTGCAAAAAATAAAAGAATAAAACTGGAATTCACTTACCACACTTTATTTAAGACAAGTTAGGAGAGCATAAAAAATTATTTTGCACGTGTGCATCACCATTTACACCACGCATGTTGAGGTCAGCACAATTGTTAGCACGAATACTATGTGCTCTTGGAAAATACAATTCTCAGCAAAGGAACCAGGAACCATCGGACAACTCCGTATTTCTGTAAATCTTTCGTAGACCTGTTGAGTCACACTTTATTACTCCCGCAACCACGTGCTTCAGACCACCGTCTCCGCAAGAACAAAGACGTCAGCTTCCCCCCGAGAACATTCGAGGAGTCCCCTTTTATAATGTCCTTCCGCCGGAGAAATTTTCACACCTTTTTTGTTGCCAACGTTCTTTTAAAACTTTTTAGGAAGACCTGGAGAATGTCCGATTAGGCGATCAGGAGTGAAATAAAACCGGTTCCGTCTAGTTTCAAGTACGCTGCTTCCGAACCAGTTCTACGCTGATGTTTTCACAACATCTCTTCCCCCCATCAAATAAAAAACAAACAAAACGAAAGATGGTGATGCACAAAACCAATATAAAAATTACATAGTATCCAAAACCACATTACAAATAACAGACTAATATACACAAAAACACAATATGCACTAATTGCTCTCTGGAGTGTGAATAATTACATAGTATCCAAAACCACATTTCAAATAACAGACTAATATACACGAAAACACAATATACACTAATTGCTCTCTATAGTGTGGTAAGTAGTTCTTAAAGGAAAGAGGAAAAAATACATATAAGTCTATATACACCATTCAAACCCCCTTTGTAGTAACGTTATTTCATATTAAGCTTTCAATTATCATCTTGTATCTTTTAATGGCTGAAATTCACAGCATACATATTTGTTGAATTTAGTTTTCAACTTAATTAATTCTAGCAGTTGCAAAATTGATTAAATGTAAAAAATTCTGTCTTATTAATTCTATATATTTCTGCATGAACATTTCAATGACTGTACATTGACATCAATTAAAGATTTTACACAATATGAGTTTGAACAGTTGACCTTTTACTTTAGATACAGCAGCTATTATATTTTAAATATCAAGTTGCTGTCTTGGATTAATCCAACTTTGAATTTAACTATTTGTCTTGAAAATAAAATAACTCATACAATTTAGTAGGAAATTTGGATCAGCCTGCAATTTCCCAAATATGTGCCAGGTGCTTTGACACATAAACAAACACTGAATAAGTAAAACAATTACTACAATGCTAGAAATATGAGTGAAAACATCAGCGTAGAACTGGTTCGGAAGCAGCGTACTTGAAACTAGACGGAACCGGTTTTATTTCACTCCTGATCGCCTAATCGGACATTCTCCAGGTCTTCCTAAAAAGTTTTAAAAGAACGTTGGCAACAAAAAAGGTGTGAAAATTTCTCCGGCGGAAGGACATTATAAAAGGGGACTCCTCGAATGTTCTCGGGGGGAAGCTGACGTCTTTGTTCTTGCGGAGACGGTGGTCTGAAGCACGTGGTTGCGGGAGTAATAAAGTGTGACTCAACAGGTCTACGAAAGATTTACAGAAATACGGAGTTGTCCGATGGTTCCTGGTTCCTTTGCTGAGAATTGTATTTTCCAAGAGCACATAGTATTCGTGCTAACAATTGTGCTGACCTCAACATGCGTGGTGTAAATGGTGATGCACACGTGCAAAATAATTTTTTATGCTCTCCTAACTTGTCTTAAATAAAGTGTGGTAAGTGAATTCCAGTTTTATTTAAGACAAGTTAGGAGAGCATAAAAAATTATTTTGCACGTGTGCATCACCATTTACACCACGCATGTTGAGGTCAGCACAATTGTTAGCACGAATACTATGTGCTCTTGGAAAATACAATTCTCAGCAAAGGAACCAGGAACCATCGGACAACTCCGTATTTCTGTAAATCTTTCGTAGACCTGTTGAGTCACACTTTATTACTCCCGCAACCACGTGCTTCAGACCACCGTCTCCGCAAGAACAAAGACGTCAGCTTCCCCCCGAGAACATTCGAGGAGTCCCCTTTTATAATGTCCTTCCGCCGGAGAAATTTTCACACCTTTTTTGTTGCCAACGTTCTTTTAAAACTTTTTAGGAAGACCTGGAGAATGTCCGATTAGGCGATCAGGAGTGAAATAAAACCGGTTCCGTCTAGTTTCAAGTACGCTGCTTCCGAACCAGTTCTACGCTGATGTTTTCACAACATCTCTATCCTGGTCACGGCACCAATGTTAAGGATATTTTGTTGTGGCCGTGATTATATAAGATCAGCACATTGCAAAAAATAAAAGAATAAAACTGGAATTCACTTACCACACTTTATTTAAGACAAGTTAGGAGAGCATAAAAAATTATTTTGCACGTGTGCATCACCATTTACACCACGCATGTTGAGGTCAGCACAATTGTTAGCACGAATACTATGTGCTCTTGGAAAATACAATTCTCAGCAAAGGAACCAGGAACCATCGGACAACTCCGTATTTCTGTAAATCTTTCGTAGACCTGTTGAGTCACACTTTATTACTCCCGCAACCACGTGCTTCAGACCACCGTCTCCGCAAGAACAAAGACGTCAGCTTCCCCCCGAGAACATTCGAGGAGTCCCCTTTTATAATGTCCTTCCGCCGGAGAAATTTTCACACCTTTTTTGTTGCCAACGTTCTTTTAAAACTTTTTAGGAAGACCTGGAGAATGTCCGATTAGGCGATCAGGAGTGAAATAAAACCGGTTCCGTCTAGTTTCAAGTACGCTGCTTCCGAACCAGTTCTACGCTGATGTTTTCACAACAGGATGAACACATTCTTCCCACGAACACATTCTTCCCCCCCCCCGCCCCAATCGAAAGTACACTGGGAGTGTACTCTTGGAAATTATCATAAAACATTTTTCATGTTGTCCCACGGGATAAAATGCTGATGTGAAGCAATATAAAACATGTATATATATATACTACATATATATATATATATATATATATATATATATATATATATATATATATATATATATATATATATATATATATATATATATATATATATATATATATATACAGAGGCTGTTCACGCATTTTTTAGACAATGTATATTGTATTCACAAAAGTAAATTACATAAAATTCTTGTGTTTTAAATGTTCTATTTGCATCCCTTATTCGGAACTATCTTTCGACACCGCAATTTCCAGGATAATATTGCCTTTTGAAGTGTCAGAAGAAGTGTTCTATCCCATTCCTCCTGAACAGCTTTCCAGAGTCCTGTAAGGGTTTTGGGACGACGTTTGGATAATGCAGATTTTAAAAGTCCGAAAGCACAAAAATCCATAGGTGATACATCGGGAGATTTAGTAGGGATATCAGTGAAGGGTATGGCCTTGATACCAGTTTTTTATTCCATTTCTTTTAGGAAATTTACAGTAGATTTTGATGTGTGACAGCTAGCTTTGTCCTGATGGAGTCTCACAGATTGATGGCACCGTGGGTAAAGCGATGGTATTTCATTCAGAAAAATTGGCGATAAAATATGTTCCTGATAGTATTTGGAGTTAATCTTGACATTTTTTCCACTCTCTCTATTTTTAACTTGTCATTATAAGAAAAACCAGCAACAATCATGAATCCCTTAGAAAAACTTTCTTTCGATTCTTTGAACCATGTACTTAAATTTTTTCTCCCCTTTTATGATAATAAATGGCTCTTTTTTTGTTGCAATCATTTATATACATCCATGATTCATCAATTGTGACAATTGTTTTTCATTTTTCTTTGGATAAGTTTTTCTCATATAGAATTCTGCAGGTGTCCTGCGTTCAGCGATATGATTTGGAAGAAGACGATGCACATTGCGTTTTTTTCGCTTTCTTAAGATTTAAATCAACGTTTATCATTTTGTTTACAGTGGACACCGAGCATTTTAATGATTTTGTAACTGTCCTTAGACTAGGGGGATTTTCTTTTAACATTAAACAACGTACCTTTGCAATAGTCGAAGATGTCCCTTTTTTCCTTGGATACTTGTTTGGAATTTTTGTCCCACTTGAGGATCCAATTCGACGTTTTTTTCCTTTCTTGTTGACGATATTACTTATCGACGCTTTAGATATCACAAAACCATGACTCTTGACTTTTTTGTATAACGGAGTATGCATATTTCTCTTCGGAAAGAGCATAAATGTAGCCTTCGAACCACCGCTTTGTTAAAAACGCCATTTTGAATAAAAACAAAATTTTCAAGCCGCAGATGATAATTTTGACTTTTAAAAACATAGTATAATTGGAATTATTTCTTTTGCAGCAAGCGATTTTTTATTACCGCTTACCAAAATCGTCTAAAAAATATGCGAACAGCCTCTCTCTCTCTATATATATATATATATATGTGTGTGTGTAATAAACTGTCGTTGTCTAGGGTTGAAACGTCGTCTGAAACATAAAGCGTTCTAAACCAGTTAAAATTCAATCAAACAGATAAACAAAGTTCCTCAACTTCTAAGTAATAAAATGACTCAATTATTACGATTTTCATAATACGAACACTTCTATATTTGGATAATAGGGTACATTAAATATAATCTTCATAACATAGAAATACGTCATTCTACTACATCGTTAGAAAACAGAAGTAACATCATAGCCGTCAGTTGCGCGTCTTAATCGTATGAAAGTTAATTCTGTTCAGTTTGGTTCGCCTAGAGTTAACAGAAGGCGCTAGCTGTGAAACAGAATTGTCTGCCTCGAGTATCAGTAGCTGATGCCAGAGAGCGTTCCCACGTATATATATATATATATATATATATATATATATATATATATATATATATATGATAATATTACTAACTACCTATAATCGCCCATTCTGTCCTTCATCTCTGCCATGGTAACCCGTCCTTCTTGTCTTGACGTAAACGTTTCGCCTTCCCACATACTAACTTCTTCCTCCAATTCTGGCAACCTCTCTGACCTAATTCTATTTTGGCGCTTTTTTGGGAGAGACGCTGACCTGGCTCGAAGCGAATAAGATGTGTTGCCTTACTGTTTAATAAATTAATTTGTTCCTGAGGTTGATTTTATTATTTTCCTGCCACGATGTATGCTCTTATTTCATGAGATGTCCATCCGGACATTTCATATATGTATATATATATATATATATATATATTGTAATCAATTTTCTATGTCAATAGATGACAGCATATTACAGACCGCAAAAAGAATGTAAGCGCATGTGCTATGCGTTACTGTAATCAGAGGGCGATGTGCAATGAGCGGTATCTGACGTATACGGGAAGCGCAAGTGTTTTAAATATGTTTCAAATAAATCCTTTTGTTTTTTTAATAAAGTATAATGCCTTGTTGATCTTCCGCTCTCCAGCAGGAAGAAGTTATCCTTGTTAGCAATAGAGCTAACAATTCTCAGAAGTGCGATTAAAGAAATCCCTGACAACGTGAACGAACAAGATAACGTTTTAATGTTGAATATTTGATATTTTTTCCTCAAAAAATGGCCTATTTTAGCACACATAAAAAGTGTGATTTAGTTCAGTTAGCATTTGAGTTGGGCGAATCTGTCCCTGCCAATAGTACGATAGTTATTTTGAAGGATATAATAACCAAAAGTAAAACTATGATGAACCGTTTGTTAAAGAATTGATAGCAGGATTAGTTGCCGAACAAGTGAAACAGGAAACACAAAATTTTGAATTTGACAGAGCTTTTCAATTAGAGAAATTAAAAATTGAAAATTAGAATAAGATAGATGAATAGGAATTACATAAATTTGAACAACAACATGCATTTGAATTGGAAAAATTAAAAATCGAGGATCAGAATAAGATAATTTCTCAGTCTGAAAGTAATGTTAGTGTACCAGAAGTAAAGAAAAACTCTTTAGATTTGAGGAATTTAATGCAGAAATTTGACTTAAAAGATATAGTTTCATTTTTGGTATTATTTGAAAGGCAAGCTAATAGGGTAGGACTTAGGGAGAGTGACTATGTAACACACTTATTAGGGCTCTCGCCCCTTGAAATTACTCAGCTAATTGCGAGAGAATCAGAACAGGAAACAAATGAATATAAATTTGTTAAGAATTTATTGTTAAAGAGATATAAACTAAGTACCGAAATTTTTTAGACAAAAGTTTGTCAACCGTGTTAAAGATGTAAAGTGCAATTGGACTGATTTTGTCTTCGAATTACGCACCTATTTTAATGAGTGTTTGACAGGATTAAATATAAAGGACTTTGAGTTCCTAAAAGAACTTATGATTACAGATCAGTTAAAAAAGCGAGTCCCAAATACGATGCATGAACATTTCATTGATTCTTGGCCAAAGTTTGTTAAAGCGAATGACTTAGCCCAAATGCTGGACGATTATGAAATCGTTCGATCAGGGATTAAAACTAATAGCGAAAGCAGAAATACGAAGCATACTACCTATCGTGATGATTTTAAATACTACCCGCATTCAAATTACATGATGAGTAATCGTAATACGAATAGGTTCGATTCGACCAAGTTTGCGAACAAAAACGCGAACGTCAGCAGAAGTAAAATAAATGAAAAAGAAACTGCAACTCATAAAGTATTTAGTTCTTCGATACGCGGTGACAGAGTATGTTTTGCTTTTGGAGGGCGAAATCACATTGCCAAGTTTTGCAGAAAAAACGAATGAGACGCGGAGCGAAAATCTGAATGTTTATGGGAACCGTGAAATGACGGCGCCAGGCAAAGATAAACAGTCAAAACATTAGTGTTTTATTGGACACGGGAAGTAGCAGTTGTTTGATGAAAATGTAAGTTGCTAAAAAGTTGGGATTAAATATTACTCCATGTAAAAAGCATCTTTATTCGTTTTGAAACCAAATTAACCCACTTTCGCAAAGTCTAGGTGTGGCAGTCACGGATGTGTAAATAGACGGTGTTTTGGCTAAGGACGTTACTATTTTGATCGTGTCAGACAATACACAACCAGTTGATTTATTAGTTGGAAGAACATTGCTCGATTTACCGTACATAGCATATGCTAGGGTGGGAGAAAACTTACATATCGGATATGCGAAAGATTACCCATTCGTTAATTTATAATTTACTGAGGAAAACCCAACGGTTAAATTGAAAGTAACTGAAACAGTGCAAAATGTGAATAATAGTATAATTTTTCTCAAAGCGAAGACAGAAGATTTAAATTATGGTTTAATTATGATGAGGGGAGAAGGTGAAAATTTAGACTCACTGTTACAAGTCAAGGATGGGAAAAGAGTTGTACCAGTTATTAATACCAGGAATAGGAATATTATATTGAATAGAAATCAAAATGTTGGTAAAGCGGAATTAGTGGACGATGTCAGTTTAAAGTCGTATAAGGACAATATAAGTTTTGTTAATCAAGCACAATCTTTAGAACCTCTAGACATCAGTTCTAACGTAGGACGATAACCTATAACTTTAGAACAAATTAAATTTGACGAGACGTTACTTGAAGACCAAAAGCAAGATATAGTTCGTTTGTTGAATGAATATAGAGACTGCTTTGCATTTAATTTAAATGAATTAGGCTGCACAGATTTGACTTTCATGGATAAAGAGATAGACGGTAGTAAGCCAGTATGCTCCTGACCGTACAAAACGAATGCTTCTGAGCGTAATATTATCAAACAGATAGTAAAAGAATGGAAAGATAACAAGATCGTTTCGGAAACACGATCACCATACGCAAGTCCAGTTTTGTTAGTGAAAAAGAAAACCGGTGAACACAGATTAGTTATGGAATTTCGCCGTCTTAATAATCAAACGGTAAAGGATAAATTCCCCCTGCCAAAAATAGATGATTTATTGGAAAGTTTGCGCGGTGCTAAATTATTTACCACCTTGGATTTAGCTCATGGTTACTTGCAGATTCCATTGTCGGAGGAAGCGAAAAAAAACAGCCTTACACCTGACGAAACCGGACAATTCGAACGAATGATTTTTGGGATGGTTAATGCTCCCTCAGAGTTTCAAAGATTAATGTACCAAGTACTAGGACCATTATTTCTTACTAAAGCTGTTAGTTACTTAGATGATATCCTCATACCTGCTTTCTCTTGGGATAACATGCTTGAAAGATTAGTATTAGTTTTGGAACGTCTACGATTAGCGAAACTTACTCTTAAACTCGCTAAGTGCGAAAAGGAAGTACAATTCTTAGGTTTGGTAATAAATGCCGATGGTTTAAAGCCAGGTATAAGGAAAAGAAAAAACTATTGAATAAGACATTGAACCTAAGAATATTTATGAAGTAAAAAGATTTCTAGGACTTAAGGGTTTTTTTAGGCGTTTTGTTTCTAAGTCCGCGGAAAAGGCCGAAGCATTGAGTAGATTACCTAAGAAAAATAAAGATTTTGAGTGGAAAGAAGAACAGAAGAATGCTTTTAAAGCTTTGAAAGAAATTCTTCGTAATCAACCAGTTTTAGCTCAATATAACCCCACATTAGAGACGGAAGTACACACAGATGCGAGTTCAGATGGTTTAAGCGGAATGTTACTTCAACGTGGAGACTATGAAAAATGACATTTGGTGTATAGCGTAAGTAAGAAGACAACTGATGTAGAAAAGAATTACCACTCAAGTAAGCTAGAATTAATGGCCATTGTATGGACACTTGGCAGATTAAGACAGTATCTCCTTGGGATTAAGTTTACAATTGTTACTGACTGCCAAGCATTGATTTACATGAATTCGAAGAAAATGACGAATCCCCAGATAGTTCGATGGTATGATCTGATTCAGGAATTTGATATGGAGGTAAAGCATAGACTGGGTACGAAGATGAGTCACGTCGATGCGATGAGCAGAGTTCCAGTTTTAGAGGCAGAAGATACTATGACAAGCATAATAGAACGAAATTTAGAAGTTTGTCTTACACTTAGTAAAGAAGAAAAAGTTTTAATAATCCAACATGCAGACCCATAGTTAAAGAAATTAATAGACATTTTTCGAAAAGATGAGTATGAAAGGACAACTGACGACAAACAGAAAGTATGCAATTATGTTTTTAAAGGAAATAAGCTGTATAGAAAAGTTAAAGAGAAGGAAAAGAAAAGCTACTTTACGTAATCCCCAAAAGCATGAGGAAAAGTACCGCAGTGAAGTTCCATGATCTGATGGGACACTTCTCAGTCGACAGAACTGCCAACAAATTTAAAGAATTAGATTGGTTCCCTTATATGAAGCGTTACTTACGAAGACATATATCTATGTGCTTTGAATGCCTGATGAACAAAGTACCAGGATGAAAACATCAAGGCTATTTGCACTCCATTTAGCCAGAAAAACGACCTTTCTCTCTTATACACGTGGATCATCTGGGTCCATTTATGAAAAGTTCTCGAAGAAATGAAGACTTGCTTGTAATAATTGATAACTTCACCAGAATCACATGACTTTTTCCAGTTAAGAATACTTTATCGCTACATGTCTTAAAAGCTCTCAAAAATTTTGTTGAAGACTTTGGATTACCAGATAGAATTGTCAGTGACCAGAGGCACTTGCTTCACGTCTCGTCAGTTCAAACAATACTGCCAAGATAACGGAATTCATCATACCTTAAATTCTACGCAACATCCACAAGGAAATTGTATGGTAGAGAGAGTTAATAGAATCATCTTATCAAGAATAACGACGTGAATGAAGGACCAACGTCATAAAGAATGGGACTTACGAATTAAAGTATCTGAAAGAAATTTAAACTACGTAGTTAACAAAACCACAGATAAAACTCCCTTCGAGATGCTACAGACGAGATGCCAGAGTCAATGATGGTATCCTGCGGAAAATTACAGACGCAGACGCAGAAAAATGGGAAGACCAGAAAGAAATTCAAGAGAAAACACGTAAAGAAGCAACAAAAAAGGAAGGAAGATTATGACAAGAAAAGGTGTCGAACTATGATATACGAACCAGGAGAAATAGTTGTTGTCAGACGACCAGCAAAACCAACAGGAGAACCTACGAAGACGCAAGCGAAATATAGAGCCGAACGACGCACAACAATAACACTGCCGAACGACATATACAGAGTTACTCAGCTGGAGGAAAAGCAAAAAGGACGATTCTACACCACCACAGCTCACGTCAGTCAACTCAAGCCATGGCCTAAACCTCAATATAAAGACGAAGACGATTCAGACAACGAGGATCTCAGTGCAGAACCTCCTGAACCACCTTAACCCATTAATGCCTATTGGTACGAAAACATACTAGCTTAAGAATAGTTATTTTTCTCTGCACTAAATGTGTCTAGTTGTCCAATATTGTTCATGTGCTTCAAGAATAGTTCACTGATAGCGGAAAAAATAGATTTTCCTCCATTTGCTCTCAAGTTCTTGTTATTTGACGTTATGCTCAGGTGAAAGCATCGTGAAACAAGATGCCTCTAACATCACATAGATAATAGAAAGTTTAGAGTTTTCGATTTATCTCAAAATTATATATTGATTATTAATCACTGTTATAAAAGTGTATTTTATAAATTCATGCCACTCGAAAGTCATGTTTTGCTTTGTAGTATAAAATATAAAAACTTATACATCGTTGGTACGAAACCGTACCAACCGGCTAATGTATAGTCAAGTTTGAATTAAAATCGAAAATCTTTCACGTTTGAATTAGACTTTTTTTAAATAATATTTTGACTTTAAATCATTGTTATAATAGTGCATTTTATAAATTGGTGCCCCTTAAAATTCATGCTTTTATGTTTTTGGTATAAAATTTTGAGTGTAGATGATTCCATATTTCGGGCACCACGGACAAAAACAATTCATAAGAGGTAAGCCAATATGTTTTGACTTCAAACTTTGGACTTTGCGTTCTTCTAATGGCCTTTTATTGCATGCTGAAACTTATTGTGGAGCATCTACAAAATTATTAAATTCTGATTTAGGCCAAGGTGCCGATGTTGTTCTTGGGTTACTAGACAGATGCGAGATCCCACCTGGGACATATATAGTCATGGACAACTTATTTACTAGCATTCCCTTGCTGAAAGAGCTATCGAAAAGAGGCATAGCAGGAACCGGGACATTGAGAGAAAACAGGTTGAAAAATGCTATTTTATCATCCAAAGAAATTTTGAAAAAGTCGGCTAGGGGGACATATATATATATATATATATGTCATGAAGATATCAGTATCGTCAAATGGAATGACAATAAAGTTGTTACTGTTGCAAGTAACAAAGTTTCCACAAACCCTATTGCATCTGCTACTCGATGGAGTGCCACAGAAAAAAAAAAATTAATGTTTCCATGCCACAACAGCTAAAAATTTATAATAAGTATATGGGTGGTGTCAACCTTGTTGATCAAGCTGTGGCAAATTATCGCGTAAGAATTCGTTCTAAAAAGTGGTGGTGGCCATTTGCTTTCGTTTGTACTTAGTGCCAGTATTATAAATGGATGGAAATTGTATAAAATGAAAAATGATATTGATGAAATCCCACTTCTTGAGTTCGTACGACAATGCGCACAGGAACTGTTAGGCACTTATGGAACATTGCCTAGAGGGCCTGGTAAGCCAATTTCCTTTATCCATAAAGCGACCTCACAAATGATATTTGACAAGAATAGTCACTGGTGAATCAGATCAGATCAAGAACATGTCCGTTTCAAGAACTGTTCCGGTCGAAGCAGCTACAAGTGCGGTAAGTGTAATGTGCCACTGCATCCTCACTGTCATAAAACCTATCATGTTTGCACTCAATAGGCATTTTATTGTTTTATTCTGTCAGAAAAACATCTAACGTGCTTTTCATTTAATTGTGGTATTCCCGATTTTGTTATTATTTTCATTAGTAAATAAATTTAATATTACCTTTTATTCTCGATGTGTACTACACACATACGCCGATTGGTACGAAAACGTACCAGTAAAAAAACATAGTTAAAGTGCAACTAAAAATATAATTTTAGTATAATACACATTAATAGACTTAAAACATACAAATATGAGAGAAGTAACAAAAATGGTTAAAGAAAACGAAGTCGGCATTAATGGGTTAACTTAGTCCAAATCATCACCAAGTAACAACCTCCGAAGATCAGGTAATATATATTTTTCTTTTTTAATTTTTACCCAAGAACTCTTGAACTTTAAGAAGGACTCACTTAGGACATTATCCAAAAGACTTTGAATACCATATATTATTTTGTTTCCTTGTACAATGATTTATATCTAATTGTTTAAGTTTTATGTTTAAGTGTTTAATGTTTAAATTGTATCTTAGTAGTGTCATAACCATGTACGAATTGAGTTCAATTCTCATTCAGGATGCCCGAATGTAATCAATTTTCTATGTCAATAGATGGCAGCATGTTACAGACCGTTAAAAGAATGTAAGCGCATGTGCCCTGCGTTACTGTAATCAGAGGGCGATGTGTAATGAGCGGTATCTGACGTATACGGGAGCCGCTAAGTGTTTTAAATATGTTTGAAATAAATCCTTTTATTTTGTTTAATAAAGTATAATGCCTTGTTCATCTTCCGCTCTCCAGCAAGAACAAGTTATCCATGTTAGTAATAGAGCTAACAATATAAATATCAATATCAATATATATGTGTGTGTTTATATATATATATATATATATATATATATATATATATATATATGTGGACACAGAAACACGAACACGGGCTCGATATGAAACGTTTAATGATATCTAAATCTAGTCTAGGGGCATTATTTACAGTGGGGCAGCATTTACAGTTTGAAATTTAAAGGTTGAGAGTTGGTCATAGCGATCGCGTCTCTTGCCCAGTCGTTACTCGTTCAGCAGCATCGCGTCTTCCGGCTCACTCCTCGCTTCGCCACAGAGGGCGCTATCGTTGGTTGATGTCGGCGCGTGCGACATCTCCACTTCGCACTCGGCTCATCCTGGCGGGACCGGACCTCCGGGACAACAGGTTTGGAGACGACAGACAGACAGTAACTGCAAAATAAAAAGAAAGAGAGAGAAACGAAAGCAGAAGAAATGTTTTCTGAAAATCCTCTCCACAAACACACCGACAAAGTCGTTTGGACGGTCTCATTTGCATCAGTTGACATCAAAAGAAATTTTTCATCACAGGTGTAACGACGAGATCACCACATCAAAGCCGACATCCAAGTCACATGCATGTACCCTCATATTAGCAGCGTGTCGACGTCACGTTTTCATCAAGCATCACAAGTTTAGCATCATTTGTTAACATTACAATTAAGAAGCATCATTTTCGACCATCACGATTGAAAAAACAAGATGTCGTCCAATCGAACAGTTCACAGTGTCTTAGAGATTCAGTTCAGAAATGAAATTTGAAAGGAATGAAGATTGTTCTTGAATAATATATGGAGTAAATAGAAACAGTACATCACAAACACAAAAAAGTAATGTTCAAATAATATAATGAATGTACTATGACGACCATTTTTTCATGTAATCACTGGCCGTGGACGTTAGGTTTGGTCCATCATGTGACCCGACTTTTTTAATTTGGTATCTGTCATTCGGAAGCAATTTGTGAATTATATAGGGACCAAAAAACCTGGGTCGCAGTTTTTGTCCAGTGCCAAATTGTGTCCGTTGAATGTCTACAAGATCACCAATGTTAGAAATCGATGGTGATTTGGGATGTTTAGCAAAGTTTTTCTTGCTACTCGCTTGTAATTTCCCAATGTTTTTCTTAGCGTCAATACTTAGGTCTTTTCTGTCATTAATCAGCGAATCAAGATATTCTTCATTTAATATTTGTTTAATTTTAAGGTCTTCTTTGCTTTTCATTTTTATGCCAATTAAAAGTTCGAAGGGAGTATATTTGGTAGCATCAGTTAACTGTAATTCATCATCAAGTTCGTCAATTTGGTGTTTTTGCTCTTCCAACTTGCCTTCAAGAATACATTTAGGTTTCTCCAATTCTGAAGTCCTTTGACAATTAACTAATTCATCTAATTCAGCTTCGAAATGTTTCTTAGTCTTTTCAAGTTCTTCAACCTCTGATTGTAATTTTTTCTTTGATTTATCCAGTTTTACGTCAAGAATTTGTATATAATCTAATTTATGGTGCAGTATACCAATATCTTTCGACATCTTTTTGTTGTTGTTCTTTTGTTGTTCTAAGAAAGCAAAAGTATATGCTTCCTCTTCAGCTTTCGTTTTATATTCTGCAATCTGGACATTGCCAATAGCTAACTTTTTCTCCAAGTTTTTTCTTGCTTCTAGTGATTCATCTACGTGCTCATGTAAATTTTCACGTTCACTTTCAAGCTTGCGTTTAGTCTTCTCTAGAGCAATTTTAGCTTTTTGTATTAAATCTAACTGTTCATTTAATTTTTCAATGGCAATTGTATGTTTCTGCTTTAAATCACGAATCTGGTTTTGGTGTGTAGCAGTTTAATCTTCCAAGTTCCTCTTTCGAATATTGAGTTCTTCCTCTAATTTAGTTCGCAAAGCTTGTTGTGTAGCTGTTGAATCCATAGAATCAAGACGTTTATTCCTCATAGCGTCTAAATCCACACTTAAGTTTCTTTTTTGCTTTTCAGACATTGCTAAATCTTCTTGTAACTGAATCAATTGAGATTCCAAAGCTTTTTGTTTCTTTTCAGCTTCTTTGGCTTGAGCATTCATTTCATCCTTCACTAATCGAGATTCTTCCACTTCGCGCTGAAAATATTTCAACTGACTCTGCAATGTTTCGAGTTGGTGGGTTTGGTCAGTAATCATTGTAGCCTCGCTACCTGAATCGTGAAGCTCATGAAGATCAACACTGTTTATTGCTATTGGATAAGACATATAATTAGTTGGTGTAGGGACATGTAAGACGGTGGAGTAGTTTCCAAAGAATTTGCAGTTTTGGGACATTCTGAATGGATGTGTCCGAAATTTTGGCAACCATAACACCTTTTTCCGCGGTATCGATTGTGACATTCAGAACTTTTGTGCCCTTGCATGCCACAAGAGTAGCATGTAACCATAGAAGGTTTTCCACGGAAGAAATTGTCTTTTTTAGCACTAGTTTTATCATCAAATTTTCCAAATGGCTTTTTGTAATTACCAGATTTTTGTTTAGTTAAGTTGAGCAATTTTTCATAGGTTTTCAATTTATCATTTAATGCACTAATGGTTTTACAATCATAAAGGAGGATCTTGCCGATATGAAACGTTTAATGATATCTAAATCTAGTCTAGGGGCATTATTTACAGTTTGAAATTTAAAGGGGGAGAGTTCGTCATAGCGGTCGCGTCTCTTGCCCAGTCGTTACTCGTTCAGCAGCATCGCGTCTTCCGGCTCACTCCTCGCTTCGCCACAGAGGGCGCTATCGTTGGTTGATGTCGGCGCGTGCGACATCTCCACTTCGCATATATATATATATATATATATATATATATATATATATATATATATATATATATATATATATATATATAATATCAGCACTAAGGCGGTGGCGAATCTCAACAGGCCTGAAAATCTTAGCCTGTCGGATCCGGGGTGTTGTCGAAGTGGCTTGGAGTGGCTGGGATGAAGAAGAACTAATTGGAATCCATACCAGAAGGAAGAGGCTACTGGTTGATAACATAGTCTTTATTTCCGAAGCAGTTTCGTGGCTGGACATTATTTGGACGGGATTACAAACATCTTAACTCCACAGATACCGAGGAAAAAGGCCCGACCACGCCGACAGCGCAGGGCGCATTACGGTAACACGGTGGCAATACGGACATTCAAAACGCTACATCTTGCCAGACCAGAGCAAAATACACAAGTCCGCCAAAATCCTAGTGCTACGTCCTCGAGTCAGCGTACTGAACTTTTCGGATTGGTCTAAAGCGAACACATGACCCTAGAACGTCATATGGTGTGATCAGTGGAAAGTTCTCCAAACTTATATGACGGTTATATAACTCTTTCCGCGCGTGGCCTTAGGGGAAAAACTAATAGATTATTTGGGTTTGATTTGAGGGGTAATGCTTTATTGCCAAAGGGTAAAAGAATTTAGATTGGCATTTTAATAATAAAAGATTTGAAATTTATTTCATATATATATATATATATATATATATATATATATATATATATATATATATATATATATATATATATATATATAAGAAAACGTATTTTATTTTTCCTTATTTTTTAAAGATAGATTTTCACAATTTTTTAACTCTATTTAAAACCTCAAAAGTTAGAAAGCTTTAGATTAAACTAAACGTAAAAAAGGTTTTCTTTACCCATTATTATTTTTTAAATGATTACAAGTAATAAGCTTTGTACTTTGTTGAGAATTTTTACACATATGAGTAATCTCATACGATGGATTTAAAACCATATTTATTAAGGAAGACACATTTCACTGACTTTAAAAAATTTTAGAGATGTGAAAACGACTTAAATGGAGAAAAATACAAAAATAAAACTGCATAGCTATGTATATACATAAAGCCATTTTAAAGAATTTAATACTTTAATAAGATTAAAAGTGAAATTTTAAGCTTTAACAGAATTTTTGGCTACATAAAAAGTTTGCTACCTGAAATACTCTTTTTACGATTTCATAGAAACCACTATAATGGAGCTTACGTTAAAAGCTGTTGTTTAAATTCAATAGCGAAGCCCTATGGCGACGATTTTTCGTTACATTTTTAAAGATTATATACATATTAGTCCAAATGTAATTTATTCATCCGTCTTGAAAATACCTTGTTAAAATTTGGTACCATTGAGAGACGAAAGGAAATTGACTCTAAAGTTTTAAAAATTGTGACCCCCTACATTTTTTTTTGTATTAATAGCATCATTTAGTGAATTTAATGTCTTTAATATCTTTTATAAACCAGATTATCTAAAACATTAAGTAAATGGTAATGGCCAGTCGAAAACAGGAAATTTGTAAAACCTGTAAACGTACATGCAGAATAAAAGTACCGCTCTAAAACTATACGTTATTAATGAATGGCAATGGAGAAGATAAAGAGAAATTTAAGAAAAATGCTTTTTAAATACGCGAAGGAATGTTTTGGATCTTAATTTTCCGTTTGGTTAATCGTGATGTAAACGCTTAAGCCGAATTTTGTCTTATTTATTTTTATTTATACACAAGTAAAAAGATGAATTCTGTTCGACTCAATTTATATAAAATATTTTTAGATAGATAAAGCAAAGTATAGTTTAGAACAATTTTTTGGGGGATATTTTACTACACGCTTATTGATCAAAGAGTAGAATGGTACAAACACTCGTGAACAGAAATTTTCTAAATGCTATTTACAGCTAACATTCATTGAGTACAAATTTTAGTAACAAAATTTAAATTCACAAATACAGACGTTTTTCATAAAATGTCTTGCTTATTACCTATGGACTTCAGAGAGATAGTGGTAAATGAGAATAAAATAAAACAAAGATGTAATCTTTTATAGAGTTTTTTAGGTAACTAAATACAGCTCAGATGAAATGCGCATTTCCTTTGATAAAATAAACATCTAATTTTTTTATTTTTAGATCACGTTTCTTGCAAGCAACAAATTGAATAAACTAAATGAAAAGCGGACCGCTTTTCATCAATGTCCTTAAAAATTAACCTTTTGAGAAAAAGTTAATCTATTTGTGATTGCTATTCCTTTCATTTTATTTATGCTCCGAGTCTTTGAATTAAACAGTATCTTTGAATTTGCTACTTAATCTAAATTTAGACATGGTGAATCAATTATGATATAAAGGTATTTATGAAAATACATTTCCATTTAATTATTAAAATATAATATGGGGATATACTAGTGAAAATTTCTCTAAGCAAGTTGGGTCACAAAGATTAAATATGCTTAAAAAATCAGCACTAAACATTCAAACAAAGAAAAGAATAGGAATATCATGCTGAGTACACTTACAGTTACACTCTATAACGAAAAAAAAAATTCTGCAAGAAGGAGTTGTTCGATTTCAGCAAAAAATGGTTGGTGTCAAGAACATACACAAAAAATAGACTAAATTTTATAATTTATTCCAGAGTTTGATCGTTACAAAGTGAGGAAGTCAATGCGGTGTTGCTTCACCTCTGGTCTGCATTCAAGCTGTCACCCGGGGTGGCATAAACTCATAAAGTTCCCGTGTGGTGTCCTGAGGGTTTCTTACAAAATTGCCTCCAAATAATATCGGGCTAAATATTAATAATTCCGGGATAGTATCAATCGCCTTCCAATCATGTCCCAAATGTGCCTTATGGGGCAACCCATGTCGGCAAGGAAGTTTTCTCGAAGCTTGAAGACAATTCATAGCAACACGTGCTGTATGCGGCCGGACATTATCTTGTTGAAAAGTATGCCCGGGTGGCGCAAGATGAACGGCAACAAAATGAGTCGCAGGATATCGTATACGTACCGTAAGTATACCACTAATGACTACCAAAGGGGTCCGATTATCTAAACAAATGGCACCCCAGACCATAACGCCCTGTTGTGGGCCTGTGTGGCGTGCGATAGTAAGGGCAGGCTCCCCACGCTGCCATGGACTTCTCATGTCACGTCTTCGGTGGCCGTCACGAAACAGTTGGATACGGAATTCGTCATTAAAGATTATACATGTCCAGTCAGAGCAGTTCCAAGTTAAACAGGTTAAGCATCACGGTAATCAGACTTGACGATGCACAAGCGTGAGGAATAAGAGGTGTAATAGTGTCGAGAGCGTAGACTCCGCTCTCTCAGTCGTCTATCAATAGTCCTGTTGGGCACTTGTGTGCGGATCAAACGTCAGATGGTTGCGAATCAGGTACTGTGACAGCTGATCAGATAATCGCTCTGACTTCCCGTCATTTTGTCATCCTAGATCGACCCATGCCGTCCTGACGCTGAAATCTGCCATTGTTGACACACTCTTGACAGCATCGTCTTATCGATGCATTTCTTCGACCCAGATGTCTATCGATTCTTTGATTTGCCCAACCAGCTTCTTTCGATTCGATGACACGACCGCTTTTAATAACTGAAGTGTGTTCATAATGAGCCCTAATCCTTCGACGACGTAAGATATCCGCAGTCGCAATGTAACAGAAATTTTGAGCATAAGATCAAGAATCGCACCTTATATACATCTGCTGTATGCGCAGTTTTGATGTGCTGCAGCTCCCGCTCTTCATTCGTTGGACACCAAATTTTAATCATTTGCATATTCGGTCGAAACATCTTTGTATACCAAATTTTATTACAATCGTACAACTTCTTCTTGGTGCGTCGATTTTTTATAGGGTTTTAAATTAAATAATGTTATTTTTACATATATGCTTTATATATCTGTGCGCATATACAGAAGCTGTTCGCACATTTTTTAGACGATTTTGGTAAGCGGTAATACAAAACCGTTTGATGCAAAAGAAATAATTGCAATTGTACTATGTTTTTAAAAGTCAAAATTATCGTCTACGGCTTGAAAGTTTTGTGTTTATTCAAAATGGCGTTTTTAACAAAGCAGTGATTCGAAGGCTACATTTATGCTCTTTCCGAAGAGAAATATGCATACTCCGTTATCCAAAATCGATGTGAGAGTCATGGTTTTGGGATATCTAAAACATCGATAGGTAATATCGTCAAGAAGAAAGGAAAAAAACGTCAAATTGGAGCCTCAAGTGGGACAAAAATTCCAAACAAGTATCCAAGGAAAAAACGAACATCTTCGACTATTGCAAAGGTACGTTGTTTAATGTTAAAAGAAAATCCCCCTAGTCAAAGGACAGTTGCAAAATTATTAAAATGTTCGGTGTCCACTGTAAGCAAAATGATAAACGTTGATTTAAATCTTAAGAAAGCGAAAAAACGCAATGTGCATCGTCTTCTTCCAAATCATATCGCTGAACGCAGGACACGCTGCAGAATTCTATATGAGAAACACTTATCCAAAGTAAAATGGAAAACAATTGTCACAATAGATGAATCATGGGTGTATTTAAATGATTGCAACAAAAAAAGAGCCATTTATTATCATAAAAGGGGAGAAAAAAATTTAAGTACATGGTTCAAAGAATCGAAAGAAAGTTTTTCTAAGGGATTCATGATTGTTGCTGGTTTTTCTTATAATGGCAAGTTAAAAATAAAGAGAGTGGAAAAAAACGTCAAGATTAACACCAAATACTATCAGGAACATATTTTATCGCCAATTTTTCTGAATGGAATACCATCGCTTTACCCACAGTGCCATCAATCTGTGAGACTCCATCATGACAAAGCTAGCAGTCACATATCAAAATCCACTGTAAATTTCCTAAAAGAAATGGAACAAAAAACTGGTATCAAGGCCATACCCTTCACTGATATCCCTACTAAATCTCCCGATGTATCACCTATGGATTTTTGTGCTTTCGGACTTTTAAAATCTGCATTATCCAAACGTCGTCCCAAAACCCTTACAGGACTCTGGAAAGCTGTTCAGGAGGAATGGGATAGAATACCTGTTCTGGCACTTCAAAAGGCATTATTATCCTGGAAATTGCGGTGTCGAAAGATAGTTCAGAATAAGGGATGTCAAATAGAACATTTAAAACACAAGAATTTTATGTAATTTAGTTTTGTGAATTCAATATACATCGTCTAAAAAATGTGTGAACAGTCTCTGTATTACCGTATATATATGAATGGGAGTATTATGGTGTTCTATCGTTATCCTTTCCGACAGGAGAGTTAGACTAAAATAATCTAAAGTTTTTTAACATACGCCTCATAAGCAGAATACACCTTTTAACAATGAAATAAAACCAGTTTCAGATGAGATACCATTTAATTAATACCTCTTTTCTTCACATTAAGTGGCTCATAAATAAGACTATGAAACAAATGTATGCTTTAACCAGCAGACTTATTGCTAGATGCCAAATTAAGACTGTTTTGTTAAGTCCCACAGACTAGAAAAGAAAAGCTATTCCCTGGTAAAATTACAAACTGAATGCAGAAATTAACTAAATTACTTCCTAAGCAACGAAAATGATGTAAAATCAAATATGACTATTAAATGGAGTGTTAAAATTCTTATGTATATCGGTTTTTCATCTGTCTGGTGGAACTTTGTATATTTTTGTCCTAATTGGATACATTTTATTTAATATTTGTTGAACTTTAAAAAAATCATTTGTAAATTAAAATTATAATTAATAAGACCTCCAACAGACCGCTGGGTTACCCCTAGGCATGAATATTTCAAGCTACTATCAATATTAATCGAAAACTTTCGTTACGCGACTAATCGAGCTACTAATCGCGATGTTTATCCCATTTAACCTCACGACTCTTCGTCCGCAAAAACTGTGTATTGCTGACTAATCGAGCGAAAAGTTTGTTTTAATAAAACTTATAATCATCTTATTTATTACTTAATGTCAGAATTAGCAGCTTATCCTTATTTTGAGTAATTTGTCCACATTTAACGAATAGCGAGTTTTAAAGACCTGCCGTGGTTTTATTTTCCAACTCCCAGAAATACACCTTCATTTTTTCTCTTTTTTTTTACTCAAAGAATTCCTTCAAAGATAACCACAAGTTTCGAAAGAAAACATTTTTGTGATAAATAAAAGATATCTCTTTAAAGTTTAGACGGCAGAGATGATACCTTATATCAAAGCATCTGAGCTTAATACGTATTTATAATTCCCTATTAAACATGATTGAGAATGGCTGCGTTACCGATGGCTTATTGTTTGAATTTTTTTTCTCACTTTTGGGGGCAATTTTATGAGATGACAGTAAATTTCAATTTTCTTTCAATTGAAGGATAATCAATACTTGGCATCATTTATGCTGGCAGTCACCAAAAATTGGAGGTCAAGTGCTGTAAGTAAAAAAAAAAGAGACTATTATCATAATTGTCTTTTACAAAATCTTCAATTGTTGTTTCTACGTGGATCTAGAAACTTTTTTTCTGTTTAATTGTATTAACGAAAGCGTATTTTGATGTCTTGGTGATGCCTTTGGTGGTTAAACGATAACCCATTAAGAAAAAAAAACAATTTTATACTTCCACGTTTTAAACAAAAATATTACAGTGAAACTTCTCTAGACGGCTACCCTGCAAAACGGCTACATTTTTTTAACCATTGCTGGCCGCCTTAGAGAAATTGACCCCTATTTGACGGCCACCCCTCAAACCGGCCATTTTTTTCGAAACCATGACTAGCCGCCTTAGAGAAGTTTCGCTGTTTATTATAAATGCTCCACCTATCGGCAGATGAAGTAATACTTTTCTATCTTTGCCATAAGAAGAAGAATACTTCCAGATGAGAAAATACGACTTAACCCAGTTTTGCCAAAATTTTACCTACACCCCTTAGCCTTTCATCTTCCCAATTAGAGCAAAAGTTTAAAAAAAAATTCTCCAAAGTTTTGCCAATCGGAATTGTGGTTTTGAGATTGTAAATCAGAATATATATATATATATATATATATATATATATATTATTTTTTATTTATTTATTTTTATTTTTAAATATAAATGTTCATATTAAGGAGCATTGTAGAAGTATAAATATGGCTATTTGCTTGCTGCACTGAATTAGTGCATGGAGCTTTAGCATTGTATAGATGAATTACAGTATCCTCTTGGCATGGTGACCCGGTTGGCAAGAGCAGCGGGCCAGTGATCTGAAAGTCCCTGGTTCGATGCTCGTCGTTGTAAATCCATCACCATGTTCACTAATGGTGGCCGGGGCACGTAAAATAGGTCGTAGCTACACTGTCCGCCAAGTTCTGAAATTTACCTCTTGATGGGCGGGTCAAGTGTTCCGGTCTCGGCACTTGACTCGGTTCAAAATTACGGGACCGGTGTTCTTCGAGGACAAGTTAGACTTCAGCCCTAGTGGTACCGCGGCTTAAAGTGAAGCCGCTTACTACCCTTCGCCAAGGAACTAGGATTTGATGACCTACGTCATCTGGACTTGGTGTAAGCTTTCCGACAACAAGGGGATTGGAAACAACAACAACAACAACAACAACAAACACAATATCCTCTTGGATTTTTTAAGTAAAAACTTGATAGGCATAAATATACGGTACTTCAATTTTCGTTACGCATTATAAAACAATGATAACAACAAAAATATAGAACTAATAATTATGATGATGTAGATGTCACAGAAGTTGTAAACTAATTTTGCTGAAGCGAAATTTACCCACTAGAAATAAGTATTTATATTTACCTTGATCAAATGGAATATGTTCATCTTTGTTGATAATTTTTCTCTAAGAAAATTATTAGAAATTTGTCCTTAAATTTTCAAATCATTAATCACATTTATAAGTGAAAATTGTTTGCTAATTATACCTTCAAATCAAGCGAATGCATTGAATTATAATAGCAAAAACATAACATGTTCATTTGTCAGTATAAAGAACTTACAAAGAAATATTTGTCTTGCCGCTTCTTGAACACGCATTACTGCAAGAAAAAGAGAACTGGATACTTTGATGAAACAAAATACATATTATTATCTGAAATGCATCAATTTTATTTTATTTCTAAATTTTCCATAGTTATTCATTTCAATAAACTCGTAAATATTTAGCATATTCAGTCAATAATTCTACTCTGATAATTTTGCCATAGCCATAATATATATCGTCGGAGAAAGCTTCTGTCATATTCTCTCACATAATTTGCTAAGAAATAACACACAGAAAACCGTTTCATTACACATAATGGCCTCCTTTAGCTACTTGAAGGAAAAAAAATATCCTTATTTGATGGTCTATTTCTTTTCTTCTGGCAGCAATCCAGAATATTTTTTTCCTCCAAACTGTCACATGACACTTCTAGAGTTGCCGTTCTTGTATTGCAATAATTTGTTGAGAAAAACGTATTGCTTTTCTGTCCAATTAAGGCAGTTGAGGATTATAATATATAATATTAACAAGCCCAATTGCAGATACTTCCAGAAACGTAATCTGAAACAAACTGAACATTTGTTTAGAAGTCCGGACATTTATATGCAAAATATGCTCTTGAAGTATTTTATTATGCTGTAGTAAAGTAGTTTTTATGATAATGTTTAACGTGTATACAATTTCGTGTGTTAAAAAATATTATATTGAATACACCTATACCTCGCTATACGGCCACTCTTTATATGACATTTCGCTATAACGTCCTTTTTTAATTATGGCACTTTTTCGATTTACGGCCCACAATGTTTCGTTATACGGCCACAACAGCGGAAAGGGATGATGGCATACATACTATAGCTTAGTGATTCTTCATGTTAGTGTTCGTCATCACATTAAAACAGTTTGAAACATTTTATTTTATGTTTTTATCATATTATACATATGTGTATATGATTTCTATTGTTTTTTGATTATATGTTTATTTTTTGAATTTCTGTTTATTACATTGTATTGTACTTTTATTTTTATGTAAGCATTTTTATAGGAAATGAAAAGAATAAAATGTTTTATGAACTAAAAGCTATATTATTTATAAAAATTTGGAACAGATCTAATTAAATTTGCATGGATTTGTATCAAAATAATTGATTGGATATACGACTTTTCTGGGTTACTGGATTACGACTCTTTACGGCTAACTTTTCCGGAACGTATCTAGGACGTACAGCGAGGTATGGGTGTAGTTATAGAAAATTTATTTAAATTGGAAAAAAAAATTATTTCTATTACAAATGATGAATTCGTAGAAATATAGGTGTGTGATATGTTTAACAGTTTATATATTAAACAATCAACCTCTAAAGTTAAAACTTTTAATGGGCGTTATAACTATTGTGAGAAATATTTTATTCTTGGGAATGTAAATTACTTATAAAAACTATCTCTTTTACACTATTGTATATTTTAATAGTTTGTTCACTTCTACAAATGTTAAATTCTCAGTATGTGAACTTCTGACACTAATACACAGCAATCTTGAAATTGAGAACTTTTACAATATATAAGATTATTTTCATTTCAAGTATTAACTTAAATACATAACATTTAACTTTGACGATGAATGAATTTTAAAGAAGATCAAACAGAAAAAGTTATGTCAGTGTTGACTAAAGAAATTTAATAAGTTCAATTTGTCACAAATAAAATCTTCGACCGAAATTCTGATGGTAGGTAAATTGTATTCTTTAAAATATGCAAATTTTTGATTTGTGAAATTTTTCGTAGCTCCAGTATTTTATTTTTTAGGGCATTATTTATTCTGTACTCTTCCAAATGATTTTAAACGCCTGTGTTCATAGTGATCACAGCTATTGCACACGGGACCGTTGAATACTATTAAAACACCCCTACTTTCAGTGTGAGTTGTTTGTTTGGAAACAAAATACATGGGAAAAAGTGAAAGATAAAGGACTTTACAGAAATGCTTGTTGACACAATAAAAGTCTTCACAGTTTTGGAAACGTTAAAAAAAATATAGTTTCTAGCAACTCTACGTGTGAATAAAAAACGTTATCAGAGGGGGAAATATCTATATAACATTACTTGGTGGAAAAAGGTTTATAAGAATATCCATTTTAAATGTTTGTCATTCATTAAAGAAACAGACAGAAAAAGTTTTGGGAAATTAAACAAAAATGAGTAATTAATTGCTAAGCAAAGACAAAATGTTTGACTTCTAGACAAATATTCTGATTTTTTCCATCCATACCCCAAAGAATACTTCATTTGAAATAAAGGTGATCAAATAGGAAAAGATGTTTAACAAATGACTCTAAAATTTAATTTAAGATATAAATTAATGTTTTCTTTTAATATTTAATTTTTTTTCACTTACAAAATGAAGACATTCACTTTTTTTTCTTATTTGTGTTTTTTATTATATAAAGATTATTGATAATTATATAATAATTATATACAAAATTATTTATTTTGTTAATTCGTAAAATTATTTCTTTGGGGGATTTTTGATCGAATAATATATACCATAATTTCTATCACCGATTATTACCGTTAACCATTTGGCGCTTTCTTAAAATCGATATATATATATATATATATATATATATATATATATATATATATATATATATATATGTATACACACACTCATGTCCATAAATTAAGGATAATTCAGAATCTCACTGAAATCGAACTCTAAAGTAAAAAATTCACCTGTAGAATCATCACACACATCTTCAAGAATAATATACAAATTACAGGAAGTCACCAGATGACGCCTATAGTACGTCACAATGACGAGAGTGTAAGAGAGGGGTATATAAGGAATGGTGGCAAATAAGTAAAATTGTTATTCAGCTCCCTCGAGGAGAAAGATTTAAATTGCCAAGAAACAAATAATGTTATCTTAGACAAAGCCAGTAAAGAATTTAAACCAATTACCATTATCACAAATGAAGATTTCAGAACTATTCTAGAAAGCATAGCCAAAAGGAAGATAAGCAATTTGAGGCCAAGATACGAGGAAAATTTATTTAAATTTTTCCCAAATCGGAAATTGATCATGATAACATCCTTACTTTCCTCAAAGAAAATTGCAATCCTGGATTTTCCTTGCCCTTAAACTACACTAAACCAATATAAGTTGTCATTAGGGGACTCCCCATTGATTTTACCACTAATGATATCGCTGATATGCTTAAAGCTCAACAATTTTCTGTTATGAAAGTAGCTCAAATGATCAGCAGGAAACACAAAAATTCACTTCCACTTTTCCAAATTACTCTGGAACTTAATTAAATTTCAAAAACCATCTATGAACTAACTACTCTAAACTATTTCGGAGTTAAAGTAACTGAATATAAACCACCGTTTAAAACGCAACAGTGCTTTAGATGCCAATTATATCATCATCAATCTGAATTCTGCCCTAAGAATCCCCGGTGCGTTAAGTGTGCCGGAGATCACCTAACCAAAGATTGTAGTTTAATTAAAACTGAAAATTCTGTTCCTAAATACAGCAATTGCGACGGAGAACATCCTTCTAGCTACATAGGATGCCCTAGATTCCCCCACAACCAAGTCAAAGAAAAACAAACTAAAGGTAAAAATCCTGCTACCACCGGTATTTCATATGAAAACATAGTCAAAAATCTTTCCGAGGCAACACAAAGTTCAGAAAGTAACGCAGAGTGGTCTAATAATTTTGAAAAACGCAGAAGCAAAGGTTCCAATAATAAAACTTCCTTCCTAAATCCCGATAACTTCATATTCAGGATATCAACGGAACGGTTAAAGAAATTCAAAATGAACTAAATATGCAAGATTTCACTAATATTTTCAATAACCTAAACGAATGCCTTTTCAAAATGAAAAATGCTAATAATGTTCAAGATAAAACTTTTATTCTAATTTTGCCTTCTTTCTCAAGCAGCCATGTTGGCTCAGCGCTTAAGTACTCCCCTCCCCCGGGTACGAACCCAGCGACTTCCCTGTATTTTCCAACACGTTGTAATTCCCTCTCACTCAATTTTTAAAATGCAATTCCTTATTCTCAAGCTCCTTGCTTTAAATTTTTATGTCTTTCGTCATTGTTCACCAGTTTAATTTATTTTATGCTCCTTTTTACGTTCCCCCTTGTTTTATCTTCTGAAGGACTGCAATAGATGGCTAGGCCCAGGCATTGCAGTTAGACCTATTTTTACTATGGTCCTAAGTAAAATTGTTCACAAGCGTTCTGTAAGCCACTCAGTGCCATAACCGAATAGTTATGACACAGAGGACGGATGTGGATGTTTTTTACGTGGTGGAATTATCGGCCGCTTGGAATGTGGGCGTACTCAGATGGAAGTATCCGAGGAACTTGGAATTGCCCAAAGTGTGATCTCTGGGCTTTGGCGACGATTACAAGATGATGGAAATGTCAGTAGACATTACAGTACAGGTCACCCACGAGTTACAACTCCGAATGAAGACCGGTAGTTGGCAGTAACTGCCAAAAGAAGCAGATGGAGCACAGCATCCGACCTGTATCGTGAGCTATATGCAGCCACGGGTACCACAATTTCAAGGCAAACCGTGTACAGACGATTTGGAAATATTGGTCTATACTATTGCAGGCCTGTCAGATGTGTTCCGCCCACGGAAACTGACTGTAGGCAGCGATTAGACTGGTGTAGAGAACGTACAATGTGGGCATCGTCAAAGTGGGTTTGTGTGATGTTTTCCGACGAGTCCAGGTTTAGCTTGCAGTCTGATTCACATCGGACTTTCATATGGAGAATGCCGTGTACTCGTTACCACGAAGACATCATTGAACGACACCGTTATGGTGGTGCAGGATTGCTCGTTTGGGGTGGAATTATACTGGGCTCCAGAACAGATCTGTA
Source organism: Dolomedes plantarius (assembly GCA_907164885.2). Classification (NCBI taxonomy): domain Eukaryota; kingdom Metazoa; phylum Arthropoda; class Arachnida; order Araneae; family Dolomedidae; genus Dolomedes; species Dolomedes plantarius. The sequence goes on from OU015497.1 coordinate 187,319,029, forward strand.
TGTTCAAATCGGAAATATGAACGGCCACATTTATCGGGACATCATTCTGTTACAACATGCACATTTTTTAGGGATGCCATGGACGCAGAATTTGTGCTTATGGATGACAATGCCCGTCCTCACCGAGCAAACATCGTAAACGAATGTCTTCAGTCTAAGGATATCATCCGTATGGAATGGCAAGCATTCTATCCTGACTTGAATCCGATAGAGCATGTGTGGGACATGCTTGGCCGACTCGTTGCAGCCCGTCAACCACCTCCTACATGTGTATCAGAACTTGAGAGAGCATTGCTTGCTGAGTGGAGTAATCTTCCCCAAGATCAGCTCGATAATTTGATACTCAGCATGCCTAGGAGTTGTACGGACTGTATTTCATCGCATGGGAGACATACAATGTATTAATCCTCATACCAACCATGTAATATTAAGTTTTTGTAAAGGAGATATATTTTACAATTGCTCCAGGGAGCAAAAATCGTAGTTTTTATGAATGGCATCATACATACACCATCTTTTTTTTTTTAATAAATGGGCTTTATGAATAAGTCACGTTTGTTTTGTTTCTGAACCTTTATATCCCGGAACAGGCATTATCCTTATTGTATGGACATGAGTGTATATATATATATATATATATATATATATATATGAGAGCGAGAAAAATCATAAACTAAACCTCCCTGGGTCTGTAACCGCACACATTAACGGGAAGTCTTAAAAGAATGCATGCACACTTTTGCCTTATACGTTTATGGTATAAAGCAGTGATTCCCAACCCGTAGAAGTCTGCTGACCACTTAGCCAGAAATTGAACCATGTGCAGACCCCCTCACACCACTGACTTGAGGGTGTGAACCATCCGGGGGGTATGAGGGGTATAGAATAATTCTTCAGGCAAACGGGATACAGGAAAACTTACTCACATTCTAATATATGAAATTCTAAAAATAAAATAATTATGTTAAACTATTAAGAAATTTTAATTCAACACCTGATAGTCATCGGATATATTCCACTCATCTAGTTCAATGAACATTGCTTTCAAAATCCCCGTTTATTTGGCAACATTTTAATATGTGGTGTCGGACCACTTCCAAGGTTCTATCGGACCACCGGTTGGGAACCACTGGTGTAAAGGAATTCACATGAAATAGAAAGTTTGGGATAAAATGCATAAATTTGCCATGTTTTTTTTTTCTGTAACTCTCAAGCATTCCCTTTTAACTTCCTTCAGTTATCCCAATTTTATCTCCAGATACGCACAGTTATGGCATCCTTGTTTGCGTCGATAATCGTAAAAGCACGGACATACAGTAAATATATCACAAAGCTCAAAAGTATAGATGTATAAACTCATATTCGCTATATATTACGTGTGTTTGTTCAACATTTCTGATTAACACATTCCCTTGATATACATCGTGTAGTGTCATATATCATTTCTTCGAATTTAGCTATACGAATTTTGACATATTCATTTGTGTTTAATACGTTACAAGGGTATTCATAAAATTTCGTTTTGGAGAAAAATGTTTCAACAATGTACCTAAATTTATTAAAAGTGAATCTGTGATGTTACTGAACAGAAAGACTTAAGAAAACAAACAAATAACATAAATGAAATATTTTGCCTAAAACTAAATTAATGAAGAACATAATTTTCAAAAAACTCAGTCGAAATAACACTTCTTCTCAAGCCCGGCTTAGCTGAGACTTTGGAGTATCGATTTTGAGGTTTCGATACCCACATTTGATTACTCGATTCTATTACTTAGTCCTATGATTGTCTGCTAACCGATAAACGGCTATAATCTGTTAGGGCTTGTTCACATAGAATCCGTCAGCGTGAACGTTACAATTTTTAACCAATCATATACCAATCATTGATATTTAACCAGTCAGCGCCAATGGAATCTTTAACACTGACACTTCCTGATTCAATTTGGAATCTTTAACACTGACACTAACTGATTCTATAAGAACACGCCATGAGTCAAGCGTGTGGTAAATACTTCCTGCAGAGAAATATGAGTGCTGTTAAAAGCAAAATATAATCAAGTAAAATAAAAAGCGTACCCATTGCAATATACTATTTTACTGTGCATAAAAATTTATAAAAAGTAGAAATACACAAAATCCTACTTTTAACAAGTGCCTAGAAATACTATGCACACACAATATCTATTAAATAGAGATTGAATGTTGATTTAATACCCGTCCTTGGGAAGGTGTCGTTACGAGATTTTTAACAGCGCTGTTGAATTTATAAGAGATTAAATTATCATAATGCTAGTGTGAAAAATTAAAAACATATTATTTGTTCATGAAAACAAACAGGTGTAAGATTAAAAGGAGTCAGAAAAGAGAAGCATTTAGAGCTGAAGTGATCACTTTGGATGATGACAAAACTAATAAATCATCGTTAAATTCTTACCTACCCTTAATTCAGATTGATAGCTGCAATTTAAAACCGTAATATTTTGCGTATAGAAAATACACTCAAACGAGATTTAAAAATTTAACGAGGAAAGTTTCTTATCTTGTTCCTTTTCTCAAAAGCTTGGCATTCGTAGTATAACCTCCCATTTCTTTACGGGAACCATTTTATTGTTTGTATAAAACTAACGAATAAGCCGAGAGTAACTTCATCGACTAATTTCAATAAGAAATACTGGAAAATATCCCCGAAACGCGACTCGCAAGGGATAACAAAATCGAGATGAATAAATTCTTCACACGTGCATTGAACCCCCCCCTACAAAAAAAAAAAAAAAAAAAAAAAAAAAAAAAAAACGAAAGTACACCCGAAGTGTAATTTGCGCAAATAATCATAAAGTACTTTTCATGCGATCTCCAGGGAGAAAATGCTAATACGACGCAATCTAAAATATTGATATATATATATATATATATATATATATATATATATACACTGAGCGGCCACTTTATTATGACCACCTGACATTTTTATGCAAATGAGCTATTGCTCACAGTGTTTCCGCTAGAGTACGAGGTAGTTATAAAATTCGAATGCAGGACAAGTGAACCATCAGTTTCATTGTGTTGCTTGCAAAGATATAGACAAAAAAAGATATTTAAGAGTTTGAACGCTGGATTATTGTAGGTGCTCGAAGCGTAGGATCCAGTATCAGCAAAACGGATGCACTTGTGAAGTGTTCGAGTGCAGCAGTTATCAATGTTTACAGAGAGTGGACTACCAAGCAGAAAACCGAGTCTCAACGCCAGGTTTGTGGTCGTCACATGCTATTGAATGCTCGATATGAAAGGAGACTTGCCAGAGTTGTTCAGTTCAACAGAAGAGCAACAGTGCGTCAAATAGCGGGGAATCTTAATCAAGGAGCAACTGCGAACGTCTATGTATTAACTGTTCTCCGCACATTACACCGTATAGGCTATGGAAGCTGATGACCTGTTCGAAAGTCTCTACTGACTGCCTTGAATAAGAGCAGACGTCTCCAGTTCACTAAGGAGCACAAGGGTTGTGCAGTAGATGACAGGGAAAGGGTCATGTGGTCCGATGAATCGCATTTTTCAATTAAACCATGCAGATGGCAGGGTAAGAATATGAAGAAACCAGCACGAAAGCAAGGACCCCAACTGCATTGCCACAACACTTCAAGCTGGTGGAGGCAATATTATGGTTCGGGTGATATTTTCTTGGCATTATATGGGTCCTTTGATTCCTGTGAAACAACGTCTGAATGCCCAAGGGTATTTAGGTGTTATCGCAGATCAAGTACATCCTGTTATGTTAATGGTATACCCTACCGGGGATGGATACTTCCAGCATGACAATGCTCCTTGTCATAAAGCTGGCATGGTCCTCAGATGGTTCGAAGACCATGACGGAGAATTTAACTTGCTTCATTGGCCTGAATAATCACCAGATTTCAATCCAATTGAGAATTTGTGGGATGATATCGAATGGGGCATCAGGCATCTTTATCCAGTACCATCAAAAATTAAGGAATTGGAAAGTGCAGTTCATCGGATATGGTCTGAAATTCCTCATACCACCTACCAACATCTCATAGAATCCATGCCAAGAAGAATTCATGCACTATTGAGGGCAAAAGATGGTCCAACATTGTATTGAGGGGGCTGGTCATAATAATTTGGCCACTCAGTGTATATATATGTGCGTGTGTAAGTAATTAATTCTTCCTTATTTTCTAAAGAGAAAGTTTTACTATTTTCTATCTCTCTTTAAAATCTTAAAAATTAGACAGCTCTACGAGAAAAAAAAAATCACGTATTCTTTTATTTCCCAGTTTAACGAGCCTTTGTACTTCGTTTGACATTTTTACAAAGATATATAATCTTAGAGGATGGTTTAAAAAATATATCCATTAAGGAACACACTTTTGTCTGATTTAAAGTTATTTTTTAGAGAGGACTTAAATGGAGAAAAATACAAAAGCAAAATTACGTAGCTATTTATATAGATAAAGCTGTTTAAAAAATGTGTTACGTTAACAGGCCCCAAATTGAATTTTTAAGCATTACCAGAATTTTTAGTATTAAAAGTCTAATACTACAAAACACACTTTCTTTGATTCTTTAGAAACATGTATAGTGGAGCTTACTTCAAAAAGCTGTTGCATAAATTCAGTAGCGAAGTGCCATGACCACCTTTGATTTTATAGGTTTTAAAGATGACTTTTATTTCAGTCAAAATGTAAGTTATTCATTACGTCTTGCAAACACCTGATTAAAATTTGTTGGCATTGAAGAAGAAAAGGAAACTGACGGCCAGTTTTAAAATTATGATCCATACTATTTTTTGCTTTACTAGCGTCATTTAGTGAATGTGATGTCTTTTATATCTTTCATGAAGTAGATTATAGAAAACATTAAATAAATGGTAATGGTAAGATGAAATTTGTAAAACATGTTAACGAACATGCAGAATAAAAGCATTATTCTACAACTGTGCTTTATTAGAGAAGATGAAGCGGAATTTGTAAAAATGCATTTCATATACATAAAAGAATGTTTTGGGTCTTAATTTGCCCTTTTGTTAATCACGGTGTAATCGTGTAGGCTATATTTTTTAATAATTTTGTAAATAATTTAAAAATAATTTTAAAATAATTTTGTATTCGTACTCAAGTAAAAATATACATTTCATTCTTCTTAATTTAACGTAAATCTTTTTAGATAAAGAAACATGTAATTGCGAACAGTTTTCCTTGGGATATTTTTCTACAGACTTATTGATTAAAGGCTTAAAAGATATTAAATGCTATTTAAAAATAGCTTCCATTCAGCCATAGAATTTTGTAACAAAATTTAAAGTCACAGATTCAGACTTTTCTCGTAAAGTATCTCGATTGTTATCTATGTCGTTCAGAAATAAAATACTAAATAAAAATAAAAAATATAGATAATTAAATAATAAAAGATTATTTTTCTATAGGGTTTGTTTATTCAGCTCTTTACACGTCAGATAAAATGCGCAGTCCCTTTGACGAAATAAACTTCAAAAATTTTAAATTTTTAAAGTCGGGAGGAAAACTATATTTCAATCCCGATTTTCGTAAATATGGCGGAGTGAAAATTTGCGTGAACATACCTTTTAAATTAAAACGTCTTTCTTGTAAGTGTGGTAAATCGTTCCTCTTTGTTGGTGAACTATATTGCGTGCTGACGATTTTGAAAGGAGGGAATCAAGAATAGGCCTGACTAGCTTAGTTATTAGCAAAATATATGAGAAGTTTCTTTTTTATGTACTTCATTTTTGCATTTGATAAACATATCCTTGTATATGATACTTCAGTCTAGCAAAAATTCTACAAACTGTTATAACATTTATTTTTCTAGTGTGATAAGAAATACGTACATTCATTCTGAATAGTTCTTAGTGTCATAATAAAGTAAAAAAAAAATATTTTAGTGCCGAAATATCTCTCTCACTTTCTCTCTTTCTCTTTCGTTCCCGAAGCAGGAATGAGGTGACGAGCTCCGGTTGTAGCTCTTGCTAGTCGGCACCACGAGTGTCAGATTCCGACTTCCAACAGACCAACAGAACAACAGATGTTTTGATTTAACTGCGGCCCCTGGCCTAAGCCCTCTAACGCAGGTTTCTCAGATTGTGAAAGCGGGGAACAAGTATGCACAGATGAGAGAAATGGAGTAAGATGACGGTAGAAGATGATTTGTAAGATGATTGGACGGATTGGAATCAGAACTTGGGAGGGGGAAGATAATTTGGCTGACTGTATAAGCGGAGTACCAATTGTCACCGAAGAGAGAGAAATGGACGAATGTAATTGGCTTGCAAAGAGACAATAGATTCAGGGTTCAGGATCCGTAAGTACAATAAAAACCATAGGGACGTCTCGTCCTACAGATTTGACCGTGTCGAAACCCGGCGTAGACACAGGATAATTCAGTGAGTCTTGTTGGGACTCGAACCGAACTCCGTCACTACCGAATTCCGACGCGTCAACCACTAGGTCGCTCCGGACCTACGCCAAAATATCTAAATTCAAATAATGTTCGTAGGGAGTTAATTTTGAGTTAATTATTAAGGACTTATTAGATATGGCCCACTTTTGATTATTATTTGTTTCTTTCACAAATGGTTAGATGATAGAAAATAATAATACCATAACGCAAAGAGAATAAGAATAAATGTCGTAACATAGTGTTTTAAGCGAACTTTTATTAATTTTCATTGAAACATAAAGAAAACTTTAGAGTATTCAAAGCAATTCTTAAATCCTCACAGCTTTGATATAAAGACATTAATAGTTAACTTTCGATAATCGAATTAAATGACGATGGTAAAAAAAGTTTGAGATTTTTTATGGAATATTAAATACTACACCCAGGTGATTTCTTAGTTTTGGTTAAAAATAACTAAAAACAGATAAAACTTTTGTTTAAAAAGCTTGTAATTTATGAATTTTTTTTTACAAAATTGGCAATTCAAACATTTCTTCTAATACAGTTCTTTGATTCCGGTCACATTTGTTGTGATGATATATTTTTTGAACTATTTCCTCCTTAACTATGAAGAAAATCTGCAGTCGAGATATTGATCGGTAATTTAAAACTTTATAAAGAAAGACCAAAATAAATGCGTCTTATAAACTGACTAAATATTTTCTTTATCATCTTTATTCAGCAGTATAACGTGATACACTTTTATTTGTTTGGGATATAAAAAATAAATTGTTTTAAAATCGATTTCTTTAAATAGAATTTTAAACTTTCTCAAAAGACACACAGATGATTCTGGTTAAAGATATTGATTTAGATTGCTAGTTTGATTTTGGCTAAAGAATTTACTGTTTTTATGTTTTTATGTTTTATAATATTCTCTTTTGTAATCTGGAAATTTCTAAAAGATATTTCAAATACCGTCATGTAATGCATATATATTGAATTTTGAAAGAGAGGAAGTTTTTATTGTTAAATGATCAACGTGGCAGAATTCTATTCTGTGGATGTGTGATAATTTGATCAATATTGTTTTTCGTAATATAATTTAAATTACAAATTCTTTAAAAGGACATTATTACAATGAATGTCCTCTTTCACTGTCGCTGTTCATGTATTTTCCCCTGCGTGCATATAAAATTCCTTTAAAAGTTTAAATTTTTGCACTTTTATCCAATAGCTAATGATTACCTAGGTCATAGCTACATCCATGATCAATTTAGAGCTATTGCTTATACAAGGTTGATTTTAATATACCGCAATGGTTTTCTTTATCAAGTGATTAGAATTTATATTTGTGCAACAGCTGATTTGCTAATATTACCTAATGCATCGGAATTACTTTAAACTTTATAAAAAATAAAAATGTGTCATTATGATATATATATCAAGAGATATTAAGAGTTCATATACACTGATATTATTGATAGCAACATGATTTTGTACGTCAAAGCTCCCTTAACCAAAATTAAAAAAATTCAGTGGAGACATCTACTTTGGCACATAGTAACACATAAGCACTTTAAATCATTAAGATAAGATTTAATCCAATAAGGAGAAATGCATTAGTGCAAATAATTAATATATATATATATATATATATATATATATATATATATATATATATACAGTCGAACCTCCATATATCGAAGTAGCAAAATGCAGGAAAAAAATTCGATATATAAAAATTTCGATCTATAGAATTGAGCTTAGTTTTATCATAATTCCCCTAAAAAAATTAAAGCTAATTTTCCTATACGAAACTCCATTTCTAATTTATATGCGAATCCCATTAAATGAAAGTTAATAACTAAAAAATGAATTAATTTGAAAGACTACATATCTTTAAAAAAACAATAATGCAGACAGTGGTTACAATGATCACAGTTACATTCTTTTTTTAAAAAATACTACGAATATCTTGCTGAACAGCCAGTTTTGCGGAAAGTTCAAAGAAATGTTCGCATTTATTCTGTCCACTAAAAACTTCATCAGGGACATTTTCTGCGAATTGAAGTCCACGACGTATTGTTTCAAATGCCAAAAATTGGGAGATTTTAATCTAAAATGAAACAAGATCTTCCAATTTGTCTTGAAAAAATTTCGATATATAGAGATTTTTTCGATATATAGAAACAATTTTTCTATGTAATGAACATGGAGATTCGCTACATAGAGTTCGATATATAGAAAATTTCGATATAGGGAAGTTCGATGTATGGAGGTTCGACTGTATACATATATATATATATATATATATATATATATATATATATATATATATATATATATATATATATAAATATATATAAATATATATATATATATAAATATATATATATATATATATATATAAATATATATATATATATATATATATATATATATATATATATATATATATATATATATATATATAAATATATATATATATAAATATATATATATATATATATATATATATATATATATATATATATATATATATATATATATATATATATATATATATAAATATATATATAAATATATATATATATATAACATTAAAAACCCCATACCATTTTAAAATCTAACATTATTCTAAATTCCCTTGGGCGTACGAGCTAATTTTCGCTTTTGATTCTAAGTTCTAATAACCTCGAGAGAAAATATTAAATGGCTTCCTTTTTCAAATATGCGCGGCGTTCCCCAATATTTTAGATAAGCTCTGCGCAGATTACATAAAACCACATGTGACTTATCGACAACAGCAAATCCCTAATCGCTATCATGATCACATGACATAGTTTATATAAGCAGTCTGATCAACACACATGTACGCTTTTCGGATTTTGTAACTGTCTTGGGAAGACGTATTCTCCGTCTAATAAAATGTAATGCCGTAACTTGCCGCGTCGTTTATTCGAGCCACGACTACTCTTCATTGCCTGTGATGTGCTGGACGCCCATTCTCTCCTTGGGTTGTCCAATATGTTACAATGAGTCGGCAGGATATACAGACATGTAACAGAAATTCAAGTTTTGCTGAGCGGAAAATCTCACAGAGGAGTTCCAGGCCATAAGTACGGCTGCTGTTTGCGGTCTTCGGTCAGGAGAATAATTATTTCACGCTGTGGACTTTATATGTCAAGGTCGAGATCTCCTCTTTCCCCGTCATTCCGACGTAGTACGTGTTGTGCGCTACTGTTTTGGTTCGGGTTCTGTGTGCTAAGCAATGGAGAGAGACATGTTTGTTTTTCTGAGCCTGAGTTCAGCGTGATTTTCAAGCGGAATAATGTGCGCGTTTTGGAAAAAATGCCTTTAAGGCTTCATTAAAAAACTGATAATAATAATAATAATTGTGTATGCGTGTGTCTGAAAGAAGTTTTACAGATTGCGCCATCGAAGATTGTGCGTCTTTTTTTTCACAAGTTGTGTAGCTGCTTTTGCTTCTGACTTCAACTTCGAGTGAATCTTCTTAGTGATTGTGTTCCCCATTGCTCCGTGTGATAAATTCTTCACAAGTCTCATCGGGAAGTGAAATCACCAATTCAAAAATCATCGATGTGTTCTTGTGTGTGAATTTAATTACGCCGGTATGCAAGCCCTAGCGCTGTACCGTGAACAAAAAATAAAAATTTGTGCAACCGAGAATTTTACAGTAACAAGACAAGCATCACATGACCAGGTTGTATGTCTACCATCATAAACTTTTTAAAATTGTTTAGTAAACTATGATTGTATGATATTATATTCTTGTTTTAAATTGAAATATAATTGTGATATTGTGTTAAACTTATAAGATGGAAGATAGGAATATAAAGACAGAAATTCAGGGGGAAACAACAGCAAATAATAAAATTGAGACAGAATGCAAGGACCATTTTCAACTTGAAAATGTAGAGAGGGAATTCAGGGATTTTATTCCTTTTGACCCAGAGGGTGGAATGAAACTACAAAAATGGCTTGCCTATATTGAGCAGAAATTTTGCCAAGCAAATGTCCCAGAGGAACAAAAATTAAAATATATTTCAAAATTTCTCAGAGGGAAGGCTCTAACAGTTTTTGTAAACTCTTGTCTACACATTCAAGATTGGACAGAATTAAAAGACACTTTGCAAGAATTATTCTTTGAGGCAGATAGCGTGGAATTCTCTGAATTTTCCAATTTGAAATTTGAATATAATGATGACTTAACCAAATATTTTCATAAAAAAATTGATGTAGGAAAGAGATTGGGGTTATTACAGAAATTAATACTAGAAGGCCTAACACAAGGCCTAAATGCTCAAATGAGAATGACCATAGCTGCAAATCCTCCTCAAACCACAACAGAACGGATAGTGTTGGCTAATAAGCTAATCAAAATAAATAATGAAGGAAACAAAACAAATCAAGGGGATCGGGATAACTTTTTTAACACTAGATTTGAAAATAGGAACCAATTACGACAGAATTATTACAACCAACCTCAAGTAAGGATGAATTATAGCCCACCTCACCAATTTAGACAAAATTACTCTTCCCAGCCTCAATTTAGACCTAATAATAATCAACAAACTCAGTTTAGACCTAATTATAGTCAGCAGCAACAATTCAGACAGTGGCAACCCAGAGATCACAAGTTGAATAGAAATTTTGCACCCAATCCCAATAACCAAATTAATCACCACCAACAATATGCTGACTTACCATCTAGACCCTGTCGAAAATGTTCTAACTTTGGCATAAGTAATGCTTATCATTGGGAACAAACTTGCTCTATTAATGAGAGATTTGATAAGATGTCGGTGTCAGACAATAAACATCATTATGAGGAACCTGAATTTGAAAGAGATCAGGCGCCAGAATGACAATTACTGTCACTGAGGGGAAACATTATCAGAAATAATAGGGTTGACAAAACAAAAAGACTATATGAAAATGAGAAACAGAATTTTTTAAATTGTGTGATTGACACTGCTTCGACTATTAGTCTGATGTCACAAAAACTGGTCAAGCAGTGTCAACTGAAATGTTACTCAAGTTCTCCAATTAAGGTCAGGCAAGCTGAGGGTGAAATCTTAATTACAACTAAATGTGTATTAACTTTGAGAATAGGGAAAATAATTAGAAACATTTCTGCATATGTTTTGGACAATGACTTGCCCTATCTTATTCTGGGACTTCCTGAGTGTAAAGAGTTTAAATTAGTAATTGATTGTAACCAATTGTGTGTGTATCAAAATAGAATTTCTTTGAAAATGGTTAATATTTGTGAGATAAGTAGAATTTCATTACACCTACAAAATAAATGTGATAATAAGCATGTGGATAATAATAGTAATGGTCATGAAATTGAAGTTTCTGATATGTTTAACCCTTATGAAGAAAATTCGCAGAAAGAAAATGATATTTTCTGTATTGATTATGATGTAAAAGACAATTTTAATGAAAACTCTGGTGGAATAAAAGCAGAAAGTACTCCAAATTATGAAAATGTTGACATTAATGATCAAATCAAAAATTTAGATGTTGATAGGGAATAAAAGAATTTATTGCACAAAAATAATAGACTGTTTTCAACTAACAAATATGACATAGGCAAAATAAGGATGGAACCCCAAAGAATAATCCTAAATTCTGATTTACCAGTGAGTCTAAGAGCATACAGGACTTCGCCAACTGAGGAAAAAGAGATCAGGACCCAAATTAAAAATTTGTTAGAAGCAGGAATCATAAAAGAATCACATAGTTCATACTCAAGTCCTGTGACTTTGGCAAGAAAGCGAAATGAGGGAAAAACTAGACTTTGTATTGATTTCAGAAAACTAAATTTAATTACTAAGACAGATGCAGAACCCTTACCCAGAATTGATGATATTCTAGATAAATTAAGCAGAGCTAATTACTTTTCAACTTTAGACCTTACCTCAGGGTATTGGCATGTACCCGTCCACCCAAAAGATACTGAGAAATTGGCATTTGCACTCCTTTTGGCTTATACGAATGGCTAAGACTCCCATTTGGCTTAAAGAACGCCCCTGCAATATTCAATAGGACTATCAGGAGAATTTTAGATAAATATAAAGTTAACTTTGCATGCCACTATTTCGATGATATTATAATTTTTTCAGACTCCAAAGAACAACACCTTGAACATTTAGAGATACTATTTAACATTTTCAAAAAAGAGAATATCAAGTTAAAATTAACTAAATGTACTTTTCTGCAACAACAAATTAATTTTCTTGGATATAATGTAACAAATGGGAAAATTGCCCCAGACAACATTAACATTGAAAAGATAAAGTGTTTGAAACCACCATCTAATGTAAAAGAACTCCAAAGATTCTTGGGCACAATAAATGTGTATAATAAGTTTATTCCAAAATATGCAAATGTAAGACATCCATTAAATACATTATTGAAAAAGGGAGTAAAATGGGGATGGTCAGACAAGTGCCAAGAAGCTTTTGAGGATCTTAAGAATTTATTGATTTGTAAACCAATATTGCAATTGTATGATGTAAACAAAGACTGTCATTTATTTGTGGATGCTAGTAAACATCAGGTTGGAGCTGTTTTAAAATAGCCAGGTGAAGATGGGGTGTTGCATCCCATAGCATATCACTCTCGTGTATTAAAGGACTATGAGGCAAACTATTCTATTACTGAACTTGAGTGTTTGGCAATTGTGGACAGTTTAGACAGGTACTATCATTATCTCCACGGGAAAAAGTTCACAATTAACACAGACCATGCTGCCTTAGTTTGGCTTAAAAATGTGAAGAATCTTCGAGGTCGACTCTTTCGCTGGTCATTAAAACTAAGTATGTTCGACTATGAAATTAAATACCAGAAGGGAACTGCAAATATGGAAGCTGACATGCTTTCAAGGAACCCTATTCTAGAACTTAAAACCCAAATAAATCATTTAATTGAACTAAGAAAAATTGTAGAATTTCAAAATAAAGACAATGTACAGGGACTTGAATATAAAAAACTAAATGATGTAATCTACATGAGAAAGAAAGGATTTTTAAAAATTGTAGTACCATTTTCATTGAGGTTAGAAATTTTAAAAAGAGCCCACGAGGACTATGGACACCCTGGAATAAATAAAACAATGCAATTACTTACACCCCAATATTATTGGCCCAAATCAATGAGGACATTAGTAATTATGTTAAACATTGCCATACTTGTCAATTAAACAAAAAGAAAAGACAGAAAAGGTTTGGATTGCTGCAAGAAGTACCTCCGACAGACCAACCCTTTGAGTGCTTAAGTTTAGACACAGTAGGCGGATTTAATTACTATAATTCCACAAAGAAATATTTACATTTGATAATTGACCATGCAACGCGTTATATTTGGGCTTTTCCATCAAAAAGCGTAACTACTGAAACTTATACAAATTGTTTAAAGCAAATATTCCAAATTCAAACACCAAAAAAATTGCTAACCGACTGAAATGCAGCTTTTACATGTTCAAAGTTTAGAAGATTTTTAGAGCATAATAATGTGCAACAATTACTTACCTCGAGTCATCATCCACAAACGAATGGGAAGGTAGAGAGGGTAAATCAAACAATAATTACAAGATTAAGGTGCAAAGTACATAACTCAACAAACAAAACTCCTTGGACAACCCTATTAAATGAAGTAATTAATGAATACAATCATACACCTCATTCAGTCACCCAAATGACCCCATTTAAATTCTTCGCGATCACCATTAAGATCACCATTTAAGATCACCTTTAAGATCACCATTTAAATTCTTCGCGAGTGTCATCATGTAAAAAGTGCGTAATCCCCACCATTTAAAAATCATCAGTGAAAGTATTAGGTCATCGAAATCTGTGTGCATAACAGAAAAATGTGTTCGCGATACAACTTTGTTCCAGCAGTTCAACGCAATAGTGCCTTCTTAAAATGTTACCTAAAGGAAAGGTTCAACAACTTCCGAAAAAGAAAAAAAAATTTCTTTAAAGTGCTCTTTCATAGTGTTCCACTTGGGATACTGTGTACTGGGACTAACTAAGCCAAGAACTTCACCAAGATAAATTCAGAACCGAGCTACAAATGTTAAAATTATGAAGATATGTAATGGTGAAAATTAATAAGGATAATGGTAAAGAGTGTGAATAACACTTCAATTGGTAAGCTAAAATTTGCGAATTATTGTTAAGGGTGAAAAATTTTAATATTAATAGATACTGATAAAAATTTATTATAAATGTGTTTCGGTGAAAGTATTTTCAAATTATTGATTTAATTAAGTACCTATGATAAAAAATAAATCTATAAAAAGTAAAACGAAAGTAAAAATCATTGGTTTAAAACGTGTATTTTGTTTTTGATTTTAAAATGTTTCATTTTGATTTGCATTTTGATAGAATTTTAAGAGTATAATTTTTCATATTATAAGATATTTGAAGTTAAAGAAATTTTTGAGACTTATATGTGATAAATTTATTATAAGTGTGTGTTTTTAGTGTAATTTTATAATATTTCCATGTTCTTTTTCTGATAATGAATATTTTAGTGTTTTAAGATAATTAATGATCCTTGGTTACGATAAACTGAAATATTAAATGAGTAAAGTAATGTTATGAGTATCTAATTTTGCACGTAGTTCTGAATCGTCGCGGAGAAAAAGAAAAAAAAATAATAATAACGTAAATCATTTCCGTTTGCGAGCGCGTTGTATTACATTTCGAAGGTCGCCTCCGCAATAAATTTGAATGCTCAGCATTAGTTTTGTAAACACGATCATGAAAAGAGCCAAACTTGTTTTGATTCATTTAACCTATAAATTTTACGGTTTTCAAATTGAGCTTTTCTAAATCTAACATCAGATGCTTGTGGTTTTGATTTTGGAAAATATCTGCAGGTATAACATAGTAATTTTCAGACATCAAGAAAATTTTATAATTTAAGTACTTTGACATAATACATTTGATGTTGAAACCTCGTAAATTGTTCTACGAATTTAAGTAAAGGAGATTTCCGGAGGTTTTAATCGAAAGTTAAAAGGCGTTTTACGGTTTTCATATAAACGGAACGTCTTTATAACATGACTTAGGGTGCCAAAAAACCACAATTGGATAATTGAAAAAAACCATTGTATGTTATATTTGGTTCATCCGCCCCAGAAAATTCTCTAAATAGAAATAATGAAGAAAAATAAATAAATAGAAAAGAGAATATTATAATGAGAGATATTTTTTGAGAGATTAAATACAAATGATGAATATTTGGGAACTTTACAGCGAGTATTCATACCGAAATGTGATATAAGAAAAGAAAAATTAATTTTGGTTTATCGATTTCATGATTAACTTAATAAAACTGAGATGGGTATTGGTAAAGTAATTTTGATTATTTGTGTCAATTAATAGAATAATAGTTTGAAATTTGAACATTAACATTAAATTATGGCAATTGATAGAGAATATTAAGGTATTATTATTATTATTATTATTGGTATTAGGAGTATTTTATTATTGTGTGATTAATACTTTCATATGTTATGTATAAAATTGATAGACCAAACTTTCACACTAAACGAGATTCTGAAATTGTCCATGCTTGCAGATTGAGATATTATAATGCACCAGAGAACTTAAAACTACACCACGAATAATGACAAACATTAGATCCATTTTTCTTTCTTTTCTATGTGATGCTTAACATCATTATATTTTTTTTATTGATATAATTAATTATGTGTTGTCCTAAAGATATATTAAAAAAAAAACTGTCTAACTTAAACTTTCTTCTTAAGAATACTATTATATGTGAATTTTTTTTGGATCTCAATTTAAACACCGACTATGACAACTCTACTTCTTTAACCTTTCAGTAAATTTCCTATTTCTTGAATACACTTTCCTATCACCACCTCTAAAAGCGCGTTGGATGCCGCCCCAACTGTTTAAGATCTTTTTTAATTTTTTTACTATTTGTTTTTAATTCATCAACTCAGTCACTTAAAGTGCTGAAGATCATATGCTTGAGTAATGACTAAAACAGGGCTGGGATGGCCACTCCTTTTGTCCTCCCATTTCTATATATTATACTCCCACAGGTATGACAACTGAACCTTTTCCTTTTTCTCCATCTTTGTACTATGCAAGATGCTGTTTATCAATGCAGTCATATCCTGTTCGGAGATTCACGGTTAGTCCACTGTACGGCTAAAAGACTCTTCCTCCTTATTAGTCAGAGAACAATAGGGAGAAAGTAAACCCACTTGTTACACAAACATAAACGCAACCCCTCACTGCTTAGAGGTAGAATTAAAGAATTTGAGACTAAGAGTTGGGGAACACACATACAACAAGGTACCTTCAAAACAAGGAAATGGATCCACATAAACTTATAATAAATGTACAAAAATGAATAGTAAATAAATAATTTGAAAATAAAGTGAAAAGTATTGGGAATAAATAAATAAAGTTAGAATAAATATGAATAAGTATAATTAAAGAATATTGAATAGAATTTTGGAATGAATAAATGTTGTCGAAATAAAATGAATATAAGAAATGATGAAATGAGAATAATAAGAAATAAAAATGATATTGAAAAGAGATTTTTTTTGATAATAAGTAATATTGAAATAAAGGAGATAATGGATATTAAGAAAAAAATAATGAGTTAAATAAAAATACGAAAACTAGATAATGAGTGATATGTTCTGTAAATTTTATATACAATCTATATATTTGAAATGTGATTTTTATTGAAAGTGTGATTTTTATTATAAACTGTGATTTTTATTATGTAACTAAAGAACTAATTTTCTTTATATGTAAACAAGTCGAGATAATGTGATGTTTATGTATTCTACGTTTGTGAAGCAGAAATAACACAGCACTAAAAAGACTGTGATTTTTTTTTGTACCCAACTACAAAGGACTTTTTTTTTATTTAAGCCAAGATATTGTAATTTTTTTGGGTATTCTGCACTTGCGAGATGATAGGTCACAGAACCTACCGAACTGTGATTTTTTTTTGTACTTTTCTCAAGCAACATACTGTAGCTAACATAACAAGGACAGTGAACTATAAGCTACCATGTGTACCTTACAAACTTTTTGGACTCATCCCAATG